>OZ020508.1:71394090-71994090 GCA_963971375.1 Platycheirus rosarum
GCCAATTTCTATTGCTCCAAAATACCAATTAAAGAAAAAGCAGCATAAATCGACATGAGAACGCCAACTCGCCTATAAACTGCGGGCAGCTATGGTGCAGTAAATAAGACGTTTTCTTGCTAACCCAAAGATCCTGAGTTCGATGCCTATCTTTCTATATTTTCCCTTGCCATTTTGATTTGCAAGCATTCAAAACCAATGTTAATCGCACCTTCTGTCCTCCCCCTACCTATCTTCTTAATGCTCGCACAGTGTGCTCTACATGAAAAGCGAAACCCTTGATCGCGTGCTAATTATAAAAAAAAAAAACACATGTTTCAGCCACTCAGCCATTCCATAGAGTAATAAGGTTTCTTGCACTTCAGGGTTTCAAAAGTACTTAAAATTATCGATAAACACAATCCGCTCAAGAGGGGAAAACTACTCTGTAAGCTTTTCCATCTTTCCTATTCTATAAGCCTTTATATGAGAAGATGAAAAAGAGCATTTTTGCAACGGCAAAGTATGATAAGCTCATTAAATGACGATCTTGTCAGCATTGTTAAATGGGGATTGTGTGGAACTAAATGCTGGCTTCTCTCGTTAAAGCATAACGTAAGCCCATGGCACTAGCACTATCCATGAGTGGCGGTTGCATCGATGAAACCGAACAGCATTGCTAGTTATGGGTATTACAAACCACCTTCTGTGGAACGAACACATATTTTATGCCACCAAAAATGCTGTGAAATGTTAAGGTTACCCATGAGTATCCAGTAAATATTTTTTTCCCGTTTGATTTGACCGCGATAAGTATAAGGACTCGTTATTTAGCCGCACTACACGAATGTGGAACGCTTTATCGGGCTCAATATGTCTATTTCATGACGATTTACAGACAAACCAATGTGCAACTTCTTTTACCCAACTTCCCTAAACGCTCATTTATGATAAGGGTATTACCCAATGAGTACGCTCCAATTCTAGAAACAAAAAACTAGTTAGATGAATTAGAAGAATAAGGAAGAAATTTTCAGCACAATAGATCAAAAATTTAGTGACTAGTTTCTCATTCCCACGGGCGGCGACTAGCTTGGACTAAAAGATTTTTTAGGTTTTTACACAAGAGCGACAACGAATGGACGAACATCATACTCATTATTTGATTGTTAGATTCCGAAGCATTCAAAATTCTGTTACTACGTTTACAAGAGCGGATTCACGAATCGAATTCAATCCAAAGCGAAATTTCGATCCAGGTATATAGAGATGCCAGATTTACACTATCTGTATACATATTTTCTTTATTTTCGATTCGATCCAGCTCGTCGAGCTTAATCGAATTGAGTAATCCGAATTCGCTTCGATCTAGATATACAAATACCCAAATCCTGATTCAATTCAGATTTAATCCTCCATGTAAACGTAGTATGTGTTAAAATACAACAAAAATATCACAAAAAACTCTTGTTAGGCAGTGTTAAACATGCGCAATGACAGAAAGCAGAGTTGTCCACCTCAGGTCAGCACTATTGATAATACAAGCAAACAGAATTTTGCTTTTGACATTTCGGAAAACAACACAACACGATCAACACTGGGCTGAAATCAAAGAGTATTTAAATATCGTGTTCGGTTTCATTAGAAAATTCGATTTTAAATTCTATGTGCGGGCATTTTGCAGTAAAAAATATTCAAAATTAAAAAAAAAATCGAAATAGAAAAAAAAGATGTAAGTACACATAATATGAATAAAAGAACAGTAACACGTTACTTAGAAAACCAAACCATTTTTTGTGTTTTTCAGAAAATAATTAATACACTACTCAAAAAAAAAATACATTCACTCGCGTCACCTATCACATCTGCTTGCTATGCGCACTAAAAAAAAAAAAAAAAAAAAAAAAAAAAAATACCTTCGCTCCGCTTTCTGTTTGTGCGTACTTCTTCAAATGACACTGCACTGACAGACGAGAATTTTCATCATTTTGGTTGTTTAAAAAAAATTAAAATGTATTAACAGTTTGAAGCTTTAATGATTGTGTCACCAGAGTTTGTTAACCCTTCAAAAATGAAACAATCAAAAATTATTTAAAAAAAGCATTTCCTCAGAATGTTCCTAAGCTTCCTGGGATGGAAGTAGTCAAGAAGAAACAGTTATCAATTAAAGACGACTACGATGATAGTTCCAATTGTGATTCCAGTCCTGAATGTGATGGCGGACTTGTAAATAAACTGGAGGCATCGCATGAAAGTGCAACGGAAGATAACAAGGAAAATGATGATGATGATGACGAAAGTGAATTGAGTAGTGATAATAATGAAGTAACCTTTACAAACGAAAATAACACAACAACAATAGTTCAACCTACGCGTGAAGATGCCTTTGCCGCTTTGGCAATTCTAAGAAGGTTTTTCTATGCTTGCCGGACCGATATGACAAATATAAATGTCCTGGAATTACAATTAATGGAGCTAACTGTTAGATATTTAAATTTTTATTTTATGCATATGCTATTGATATTTATGTATTTGGTTTACTAAACAAAAAAAAACAAATATTGTTAATTTATTATTTATTACAAAAAATTTGTTAAGTTTGTGCTTTAGTTTTAATTTATTTATGAAATAAATTTAAGATTATTTTTTTTATAATAAATTAAATATCTACTTTTCTTGTATTAAAAAAAAACGAAACAATTTAGAAAATATAATTTAAAATTAAGTTTTCAAAATTCACTGAAACCTTTTGTTCATGATTTTTTATTGTTTTTTTTTTTAGTTTGGTTGGGTCAAGTGAAGTCCCCCTTGGCTCAGATTCTCGGTTTACTATAATACCGAAAATTTAGGTTCAATACGCCGCCTGAGTCGCTTTGTTCTTTCCCTGAAAATATTAGTAAAATTTGTCTTGACCCCTCGCGTTAGATCATAGAAGTTGGCGAACTGCAATATTTATAATACCGTAGACTTGGAGTTGATCTAAGGGCCAGTTATCTTCAACCAACATGCCTCTCTAGCTAGCTCGGTCTTTGGCTAGCTGCCTCCAGTTTCCCACTTCAGGTTGAGGTCAACACTTGGTTGAGGTCATCTTATACTTGAGCGCACCACCTAAGGCGAGGTCTTCCTTAACTACTAACAGCCGGAGCATTATTGTCCATTCGATCTACATGACCCAGCCATCTTAAAGGTGATATACGTATTTTTTTGACCAGGTCAATGTCGCTGAACAGCTCGTATAGTTCGTGGTTGAATCTTCTCCTCTAAAGCCCGTTAACGCAGGTGGGGCCGAATATCTCGCGAAGAATCTTAAGCTCTAAACGCCTTAGGATATCTTCATCCGCTTTAGATAAAGTCAATGCCTCCGCGCCATAGAGCAGGGCTGGGATGATCAAGGTCTTATAAAGAGTCTCCTTTGTTTTTCGAGATAGGGCTTTACTACTCAATTGCCTCCCTAATCCATAGAAACAGCGATTCGTAAGAGATATTCTTCGCCTTATTTCTAACGAGGTGTTGTTGTTAGATGTTATAGCGGATCCGAGGTAAACAAAGTCCCTTTTTGTGGACAGCAGGTACTTCGTTTTTACTTCATTGACTGCCAATCTTAGACGCTTCAGCCTCAATGTTGGCAAACGCTCGAGTGACAGCTTGCTGGGTTCTGCCAATGATGTCTATGTCGTCAGCGTATGCTAACAATTACACAGACTTTTTTAAGTATTAGGTTGAAGAAATCGTTCGATAGCTTATCACCTCGTCGGAATCCTTTTTGAAATCAATAGCTTCTGTGAGGTCAGTACCAACCTTGACGGACCAGCGAGAGTTCTCCATCGTCATCCTGCACACTCGGACAAGCTTTGTGGGATCTGTATAGTTCGTGTCTATAAATGCTATCGTACGCAGCCTTAAAAGCGATAAAGAGATGGTGGGTATCGATTTGGAATTCTTGGGTAGTTTCCAGGATCTGCGTGCCTTAGCGTGAACATTTGATCGACTGTGGACTTTCCTGGTCTGAAACCACACCGATAGGGGCCAGTCAGGTTGTTGACGAATGATTTCAGGCGTTCACATAATACGGCAGAGAGGATCTAGTAGGCGATATTCAGGAGACTTATTCCTCTAAAATTTGCGCAGTTTAGAGGTCCCCTTTCTTGTGGATCGGGCAAAAGATGCTGAGGTTTCATTCATCAGGCATACTTTCTTCTGACCAAACTTTAGAGATGAGTTGGTGTGCACTCCACCAGGTCATCTTTTTTTTTTTTTTTTTTATAATTAACGCGCGCACAAGGGATTATGTGTTTCCCTTTTAATGTAGAACACACTGCGCGGGCATTACGAAGATAGGGAGGGGAGAGATAGGAGGTGCCGATTAACATTGGTTTTGAATGTTTGCAGATCAAAATGGCAAGGGAAAATCCCGCCGGGTAAACTATTCCAAATTCGTGTCGTTCGGCTAAAAAAAGAATCCCTATATTTCACGGTACGTCCGAAATTAGGCTCAAGGGTGAACTGATGAGCATTCCTTGCGAGACGAGTATTACGGGAGAAACTTTTAAGGGGAGGAATGCAACTGGCTACTTCGAGTGAACATTTTTTGTAAAAGAAACGATAAAATAAGGAAAGACATGAAACATTGCGTCGGTGTTCGAGTGGGGCAATTGTTTCAGCGGCAGTTCTATTACCTATCAATCTTAACGCTCGATTTTGTATTCTATCAAGCAGGTGAAGCGATGTTTGCGAAGCACCTGCCCAGAGGTGGGAGTTATACTCGAGTTTAGGGCGTATAAACGCTTTATAAATTGTAGCCAGATCAGATGGGGAAAAATACTTCTTACACCGATACAGAAAACCTAAGCACTTTGCAGCATTCTTAGCGATCTCAAATATATGGTCGTTCCAACGGAGGTCGTCGTTGACACACATACCGAGTACTGAGAGCTTTTCGGTTTCTTCGATGTAAGTGCCATTCATGGACAATGGCATTGGGGGAATGTTTAGCTTTAACGACAGAAGACAGCATTGAGTTTTCGAAGCATTAAACTCCACACGATTCCTATTACCCCATTTGACAATGCTGTATAAATCGGAGTTTAATGAGCTTGACATACGGCACCGTTGCAATTGTACGTCCGAAGGCGAAGGACGTGAATTATCGAACGAATATGAAAAGCTGAGGGTAGAGTCGAGTCGTCAGCAAAACAGTTAAGTGGATTAGAAGTAACAGACAGAAGATCATTTATAAAAATGAGGAAAAGAGTCGGAGACAGAAGAGAGCCCTGGGGCACACCAGCATTTATTTTATGGGAATCAGACTTGAATCCGTCCAATACAACTTGTATTGAACGGTCCAGGAGATAGCTTCTAATCCAACGAACAAGAGTATTATCGATCCCAAAAGCACGCATTTTCGATAAGAGAGCTTCATGCCAAACTCTATCAAATGCCTTGGAGATATCAAGAGCAATAATCTTACTTTCACCAAAGCGATGTAAAGATTTGTTCCACTGTTCGGTGAGATATGCCATCAGATCACCAGTGGAACGGTTGCTGCGGAAGCCATACTGACGGTCATGGAGAAGCTTACGATCTTCGAGATATTCCTTAAGCTGACGGTTAATCAGTGTTTCCATGACCTTAGAAAGAAGGGATGTCAGTGCTATGGGTCGGTAGGAGGAGGGGGAGGATGGGTCACCTTTCTTAGGGACAGGCTGGACAAATGCTGTTTTCCATCTTCTAGGAAAGATTCCAGAACAGTAGGAGCGATGGAAAAGCTTACGCAGTGGCTTTGCCAGTGTGGAAGAACACCTCTTCAGAAGAATCGGGGGTATACCATCCGGGCCAGCGGATTTGTGTATATCGAGATCTTTGAGAACTCTTGCTACTGTACGAGTGCGGAAAAAAATGTGTCCCATGGAAAAATTTACATTCTCAAGTACAGGAGGGGCAACATTGCTTTGAGGCAGCGTGGAGCTGGCAGCGAAATGGGCGGCGAGCAAGTTTGCCTTCTCTGAAGAGTAAACAATTGGTTTGTTATTGTCGATGAGCGTTGGAACCGAAGATGTCGAGGAGTTTTTTATATTTTTTACAAATGACCAAAAATTTTTACTGCCTTTGGGACACTGCAGAATTTTTTGCCGTAATTTTTGGTCATGCAAAAATTTGGTTCTTTCTATAACGGAGTTGCATGAGTTCCTTGCTTGTTTGTGCTTTTTCCGATTTTCCTCTGTAGGGTTGGCTTTGTAAGATCGGAAACCTACTTCTTTGAGCCTGATAGCTTCTTTACACTCAGAATTAAACCAAGACTTTTCTTTAGGTTTGATGCTTTTTACTCTGTTAGGAATAAAAGCACGCATCCCTAGAAGAATCACATTTGTGATCATTTCAGCACTGGCATCAATGTCACTATCGAGGAAGCATAGTGACCAGTTAAAGTTTCGGAAAAAGAAATTCAGGCCGTCCCAGTTGGCTTTCTCGTATTGCCAAACGGTCCTGGTGGGAAGTTTTTCTTTAACTGGATGGGTGGGGGATGAGAAATTAGCTGAAATGATACAATGGTCTGAAGTGCCAAATGGAGAAGTTACACTAATGGTATATTTATCAGGGTGAGAAGTAAGAAACAAGTCAAGAGTATGGGCGGCTTGCCCAGCAACATCCGGTATACGCGTTGGCACATCGATCAGTTGGGTAAGGTGATGTAACCCGGCAAAGAGCTCGACATACCTTCCTTCGGGTGTTGTCTGACCAGAATAGCGGAGCCAGTTGGAATTGTGTACATTGAAATCGCCCGCAATAACGATTTCAGTGCGAGGACAAAGGGAAACAATTTTCGAGATGGAATCAGACAGTGCATCAAACTCGTTACAAGTCGAATTACTGTCAAGATTTGGACTCCTGTAAATAAAACAATAATGAATGACATGCTTGCGGACAGTGAATTTGAGCCATAAGAAGTTAAAGTCCGTGTTGGAGCATTGCCCATATTGGGGAAGGCTTTGGCAAGCAATATCATTCCTAACATAGACCACGAGACCATGATGAGAAAAGAGTAATGGCACCAAGCTATACCCATGTAGAGCAAATTCTGATAAATCAGTATTTGCTCCAACCTGAGTTTCACTTAATGCCAAAACAGCTGGCCTGTGTTGAACAGTGTAGACGTACACGTGAAAGAAATTCTTTCTTAAAATCTCCGGCCGCTTTAAAATGTTCGGCGGGTAGTCCGTCGGGCCAGGAGCTTTGTTGTTTTTTTCGTTCCATTAATAAGTTCTTTGATTGGCTGATTGCTGTTGACGTTTCTATGTTTTGTTCACTTATTTTTCCTTACAATTTATTGTTTTTTTTTTTCTTTTTCTTTAAATTAAAAAAATTCTTATGACCTTGTACCTTTATTCATTAATATTATAGCTATTTCTTGTTCTCTCCAAACTTTTATTTTTTATTTTATTTATTCTTTAATGTTCCATTTTAACTATAAGTAAAATCCATCAGAAAAAGATTTAAAACATGAAACTTATACGAATCGATGGCAAATCACTTGAAATATTTTTTTTGACAAAATAATAAACCCGGTAATCAGTATTATTTGTTTACTGATGAAATTTTTTTGTATTTTTTATTGTTCGGATCATCAGTAAAAAGTTTACTGAATCATTTTGCATTATTAAAACAAATTTGAGGTTATGTCTGGTGTGGTTGGCATTTGATTTTTGACATAACTTTACTGATTGTCTAACCACCAATACGTACAAAATTCAGCTGTTTCAACTTTTACTGATGGATTTTTACTGATTGCTATAACTGGGGCCTAAGAGTAGCAATACTTTCCTTATAATAATACGTTTAGGTAAATAGTCACACGCGTGTCATATCTTCAAAATTTCTGATGCCAACATTTCATTAGAGAAAAAACTTCTTGACAAAAAAATTGTTACGAGAGAAAACCAAGGATCTTAAAATTCATCGGTAGGGACATATATGTTCTAGAGCAGGTATGCTACAGATACAGGGTGGGCCAAAAGAAATCACCCTAATACAAGATGCTCTCATTTTTACAAATGGCCGCTAATGTCAAATCTGTTTTACCATTTGTGGACTAGACAAATGCAGAATACAAGTGAGAGAGCCATGGAGCAATACATGAACCGACATAAACCGATATCCTGAAGGCGGCGTTCCCGGGTCGCCTCATCTCTCGTTTTGGCGATTTTCACTGGTCCGCAAGATCGCCCGATTTAACCTTTTCAGACTTTTTTTTGTAGGGTTTTTGAAGTCCTGTGTTTACGTGAACAAGCCCGAGACTCTGAAAGCCCTCAAGGACAACATTCGACACGAGTGCGAGAATCTGTCGCCCGAAGTTCTCGCTGAAGTGATGAAAAATGCCATAAAACGAGCCCGTATGGCAATCAATTGTGAGGGCGCCCATTTGGCCGATATCATCTTCTCGACTTGACCAATACAATTCTAAAGGTTCAAATAAACATAATCAAAAAACAGAATCGAAGTTTTTCATTTAGAAAAAAAAAGAGAGTCAAACAACATCCGATGGATGACTTCTTTTGCATGTATGTAGTTCAAGAGCGAAAATTTTCGTGCCGAATAGATCCAAAAGTATGAAACCAAAAGGATTAGCACACAGTTATAGGTATATTTGGATAGGTCTGTTGATTTAACGGCTTTTTCGAGAAAAAAAAATGTTAGAATAATAGAGCCTTCTTTCCTGCTTCCAACGTTAAGTACAAAACAGTTTACTTTTGACCTGCTCCCCTCAAGATGCACTCAAACAAAGTAAACAATTTTGAACTTCCTCCTCTGATGCAGGGAAAAAGCTGTATCATTGAGACAAACATTTTTGCTGCCATTTGCTACGAATCTGGATCTACGGGTCGAGATCTGAACAATTTTTTAACACGTAATACAGAATCAATTTCGGATCCTGGGGTGAAATCGGCTAAGGCGATATGTGATAAGTGATTGTCACAATAAAAAAAAAATCAGGGGTGAAATCTGTTGAAGTCATAGACGAATTTAATATGTTACCCTACAGTTAAGCTACTTGCTTTATTTTGTATCAGGGAGTTAGATATTTTTATTTCACTCAAATAATTAATTTAAGTTTGTTTTTCTATCATTCTAAATTTCTATTTCTTTGAGAGTGGTTATTTTAAATAAAATTGTTAAATAAATAATAAATAAATACCGAATTTATTATTAAATACAAAAAAATCGGCTAAGGTGATATGTGAAATTTACATTTCTGATAGTATTCCTTCGATAATTCACGTCCTTCGCCTTCGGACGTACAATTGCAACGGTACCGTATGTCAAGCTCATTAAACTCCGATTTATACAGCATTGTTAAATGGGATAATAGGAATCGTGTGGAGTTTAATGCTTCGAAAACTCAATGCTGTCTTCTGTCGTTAAAGCTAAACATACCCCCAATGCCATTGTCCGTGAATGGCACTTACATCGAAGAAACCGAAAAGCTCTCAGGAATCGGTATGTGTGTCAACGACGACCTCCGTTGGAACGACCATATATTTGAAATCGCTAAGAATGCTGCTAGGTGCTTAGGTTTTCTGTATCGGTGTAAGAAGTATTTTTCCCCATCTGATCTGGCTACAATTTATAAAGCGTTTATACGCCCTAAACTCGAGTATAACTCCCACCTCTGGGCATGTGCTTCGCAAACATCGCTCCACCTGCTTGATAGAATCCAAAACCGAGCTTTAAGATTGATAGGAAATAGAACTGCCGTTGAAACAATTGCCCCTCTCGAACAACGACGTAATGTTTCATGTCTTTCCTTATTTTATCGTTTCTTTTACAAAAAATGTTCACTCGAAGTAGCCAATTGCATTCCTCCCCTTAAAAGTTTCTCCCGTAATACTCGTCTCGCAAGGAATGCTCATCAGTTCACCCTTGAGCCCAATTTCAGACGTACCGTCAAATATAGGGATTCTTTTTTTAGCAACAAAACGAATTTGGAATAGTTTACCCGGCGAGATGTTCCCTTGCCATTTTGATCTGCTAACATTCAAAACCAATGTTAATCGACACCTCCTATCTCTCCCCTCCCTATCTTCCTAATGCGCGCGTAGTGTTTTCTACATTAAAAGGGAAACAAATAGTCCCTTGTGCGCGCGTTAATTATTAAAAAAAAATGTGATCATATTAAATTTTCAGTCTACGTAAAGTGATTACCACGAAAACTACCAATTCGGCCATCACCTAACGCAGACTGAATTTTTTTATCGTGACAATCACTTATCATAATCACCTTAGCCGATTCCACCCTTGCTTTCTATCTGAATCTGTTTCAAGATCCAAGAATTAGTTTTAATTCTGAAAAAAACTGAACAAAAAAAATGTTCATGATCTGGATTGTTTTATCATCAACACGATTATGATTATGAATCTTGGTCGGTAATAAAACGTAGATAATGTTATTTCAAAAAGTGCAATTTTGGTGCAGAATATATCGAAAAAGCACCAGCGAGAGTCTACAAGAATTTCATATCTATATATAAAATGAATAAATCTATCCAAGGATACCCATATTTTTGCTACCAATCACTACCTAAAAAGTACTCCGGAACTATCACGTTTTAACCTCAAATGAAAGAAGGTTAAGCCAACACCACTGAAGAAAACTGGAACAAAGTTTGAAACAACTACACATTTAAATACTGCAATAATCCAAGGGCAATACAAAAATTTGGTGGTTTGTAAAAAAAGTAAGGAACTCTGCTCATTTTTGTTTTCGGTTCCAACGCTCGGGTCAGATGCTGTTATGACTGTTGAAATGTAAATGTTTTAATAGGACCAATCTTATTCCGCATCTAAGACAGTCCCAAGAGTATTAAAAGATCTCGATATACAAAAATCCGCTAGATCGGATTATAATTCGACTATTCTTCCGTAGAAGTGTTCTTCAACGCTGAAAAAACTACTGCGTAAGCTTTTCCATATTTCCTCTGGTTTCCCTTTGTGGATTAAAAAAAAAAGTCTTATAATAATAATAATAATAATATTTTAACTGTGTCCGTAAGAATGCCTTTTAGAATGCAACCGGATGTTGTAGTTAGAAGAATTAGAGAGATAAGAAAGAATTTCTTCGGCGCAGTAGAATTAGGTTTTGTTTTTTTAGCACACAACTGCGGCACTGCAACGGCAGCCTGTGATAAGCTCACAAAATTATGAACTTGACAGCCGAGAATAAAAATTCGCTTTTTTATAAATAAATAAATTTACTGGCGCGACAGCTCCTTAAGGAGCCAAGGCATAGTGACTTATACTCTCGACCATTGTGTGTGTTGTTAATCTGCAAGAATGGAAGTGATCCACAGTTTCCCGCCGAGTCCGAACGGCTACATGAGTTGCACTTTTTCGAGACAAATTTTACTCTTGGAGGTTTTTGAGGAACCCCGGAAAAAAAGGTGGCTATGAGCTGGATTTGAACCCAGGCTTAGCAGTCCGACACACTAACTACTAAGGCACGGGGCACTGACATTATTACAAGTCAAAAATAATATAATCGGTTAATTGGCCGCCAGCACAATTGATGATCATACGCCCTCGTTATATGACATTTTTATATCACTTGTGTCAGAACTTCCGGCGATAGGTTCTCGCATTGCTGACAGATTTTCTCTTTAAGGGTTTCAAAAGTCTAAAGCTTGTTAACATAACCCTGGGACTTTCAACACCACAACGCCTAGAGCGGTCAAATCGGTTGATGCAAGTCGCCAAAGCGAAAGATTAAACGACACGAAAATGCTTCTTGCGAATATCGGGCGTATAGCATATAAAGGGTCCGCCACCTAACGTTTTTTTTCAACTAGTGCTTATTTCGTGAATGGTAACACTTAGCTCATGTCTGATTTGACAGATAATTAATTGTATCCTTCCGTTGAACGAATATGGTTGCGTATACGCTTGAACAACGCTGGGAAATATTGCGACATTACTGCCTGCGATCGATGCCGATTTTGCTAAAAAAATCATCTTTTCAGATGAAGCTTATTTTGATCTTGGCGGGTATGTAAACAAGCAAAATTGTCGCATTTGGGGCACAGAAAACCCGCACGCATACATTGAAAAGCCGATACACCCAAAACGAGTCACTGTTTGGTGCGGAATTTGGTCCAGAGTCATAATTGGGCCATTTTTCGAAAATGAGCAAGGAGTGGCCGTTACAGTCAATGGCGATCGTTATCGGGCCATGTTGAACGAATTTTTGTTCACAAAAAATTGAAGAGGGGAGGATATTGGCAACATTTGGTTTCAATAGGACGGCGCTACTTGCCACACAGCCGAAGCTACACTCGATGTTGATGAAGCATTTTCAAAAAAAAAGAAGTTATTTGGCGGACCCGTTATATAGCGTCTTTCAATAGGGTGATTACTTTTGCCCCACCCTGTATTTATTTATATTATTTTTGTCTGGAAGTAGGTAGTTTTAATTTTGTTAATAGATCAGTCGCTTCATGAATTACTTTCGCGGAGGCAGTCCAAAATGGATAGTTCATACAAACACGACATCATTTCATACACGTTTCAGACGTACGTTTTTCAAGTACTGATACTTTCCAGGGTGAGATTCAAATTAAACCCTCAGAAAGTCGCTAGGCTCGATCATAGGGACATCCTTGTGGAGCATAAAATGCAGTTTTTTAGGAGAAGCATGATTTTATAAATGTAATCGAAGTTTAGCCCCTGGAAGCCTTGTTTTGACGTGTAACATGTAGATGGAAGTGCTAGCGAACATTTGTCTCTTTTTTCAAAAAGTCCAATATTGTGTCCAAGAATATCTTCATTCATGTCAATCTAATCTCAAATACTACCTCTTTATTGCTCTCAAATTATTTGACAGCAATTTTCTTCTTTGTTAATTTATGTTTTATTAACTTTAAACTTTATTTTAACAGGATTCAGTCTTCGAAGGCTGGTTAAGTGTGCCAAATAAACAAAACATTCGCCGACATGGTTGGAAGCGGCAGTTCGTTATTGTATCATCAAGAAAGATAATCTTTTACAATTCCGAAATAGACAAACAGAATACAATCGATCCTGTGCTTATATTAGACTTAAGGTTAGTGCAAATTTATTACAAATATTTATGAATGTATTCAATAAATAATGTTATACTTTAAATTGTAGCAAAGTATTTCATGTACGTTCCGTGACACAAGGCGATGTCATTCGTGCGGATGCCAAAGAAATTCCTCGAATATTTCAACTATTGTATGCTGGTGAAGGTGAGGCTAGGCGCCCTGATGAACAGAATCAACTAGACATCAGTGTGTTAAGAGGGGGATCTGGGGATGAGAGGCCTGGGACCATTCTGCACAAGGGTACAATAATTTTCAATACAAGTAAACAATTTCCTAACCTCATTTTATTTTTAGGTCATGAATTTGTCCATATTACATACCATATGCCAACTGCTTGCGAAGTTTGTCCCAAACCGCTCTGGCATATGTTCAAGCCGCCGGCGGCCTACGAATGCAAAAGGTAATATTTGTTTATGTTGTATTGTAAGAGACAGTATAATTTAATTGTTGCTTTTGTAATTCTATATGTTGTGTATGGTCTTTGTGTTTTTTTTTTTAATAGATGCCGCAATAAAATCCATAAGGAACATGTAGATAATAATGACCCATTGGCCCCATGTAAATTACATCACGATCCTCTTAGTGCTAGAGAAATGTTATTGCTAGCTGTAACGCCAGATGAGCAACATCTTTGGGTTACTCGTTTGTCAAAACGTATCCAAAAGAGTGGGTATAAAGCGAATTCATCAACAAATAATAATTGTTCGGGCGATGGTAGTAAAATTTCACCAAGGTAAGTCGAGCAATTAAAAATACCTGCAAAAGAAAAAAAAAACTAACAGAACAGTTGCATACTTAATTATCTTAAAAAGTGAATGTACACATCTTTGAAAAAAATGTAACTATAATTCAATGCAAACTTACAGGCTTGGAATAAATGTTTTAATAACTTCGTTGTCTTCATAAGTTGGGATGGGGTGTTGATACGACAAGCCGCATCATCCACTCGGATCTATTGGATCCATTGAGGTCCCCGGGAGAAGTAACATTTTTGGAAAATTAGGTGCGGGCGACCTCCTAAGCAATCTTTACTAAGCAATAAATTGTAAGATGTTTCAAGTGTTTCAAGTGCGGGGGTACAAAAAATCGCAGTTTATCACCCATTCTCCTCTGTTTTGTATCTATTCGTCATTTGTAGGTAGTGGTTGGCTGTTTGTTCTTAATTTAAGGTTTGTTGTTGTTGGTTGCTCCGAAATTAAGGAGAAATCATTAATCATATATAAACTTCTAGCAAAATATACCTACCTATATACAAAAATACAAAACGTCAACTTTTTGTGAAACCGCAGCATCATTTTTGTGATTCGAGCTCGATCGCAAACGTATTCTGAGCACCAGGTGAACATGAAAAAGAACAGGCAAAGTAGATGTAGATTTTGGGGTGTGTGTGTGTGTTGTATTTGGTGTTGCTGCCATCACTGTTTTCTTATGACGTTATCACGTAAAATGATCGTCTGTAAACCGACTTTACAGACAACCAACTCTTTTTTTTTTAGATATCGCCGAATCTGTGGAAAAAGTCTCCGAGTGCTGTTTTTCTAGTTTGGGCTAGAATGAATAAAATGACTCATTCTGTTTATGTGGGTTTCCATTGAGTTGTGTCCTGTAAGGATTCCAAGTAAGAATGACAGTTGAGAACTGCTGAGCTTGATAATACCCTTTCTATATTTCTTTCTAATATTCTAACAAACAATTTTTGCGGCTTTAAGGAAATTTTTGTGAATTGCCTTCCTTTCTTTTTCCAGTGGAACAAGTACCCTGGTTCAAGGGGCTAACGAATGGAGTTAACTGCCGACCGGTTGTCTTTAAAAACTATAATATTCTTATAATTAGGTTCCATGAGAGAAGTTGCTTTGAAGCTTCGTAAACTGGATAACACTACTGAAATTTGGAAGTCTTAATTATTTATTTATTTGTGGGTTAACTGAGAAGACTAACTTCTGTCTTAGCACGATCCGTTTAGAGACATAATTTTCGTAAATGATAATGGTTTTTCAGTTACTGCTTTGTTTGAGTCTTAAAGCCCTTTTGTTTCCTAATTCGATTTTTCAGTTTAGTTTCACTAATCCAAGATACCTAACTATACCCAAATATGACCCAAAATAGCGTAAAATTCACGTTAACTGAAGACGCAGTAATAATTTTTTTTAAATGGCAAGTAAAATCTCGCCAGGTAAACTATTCCAAATTCGTGTTGTTCGGCTAAAAAAAAAATCTATATTTCACGGTACTATTGGTTTCGTCTAGGGCTTTCCGAATTCCACTGTTTTGGACGTTGTTGAAGGAGCCTTCAATATCAAGGAATGTACCTTATGCAAATTATTCGAATTTTGGATTGGTTTTTCGAAAACTCCGACCACCTCACGAAGTGTTGTCTCAACAGACTTGCCATTTATATACGCATGTTGAGGTGCGTTATCATTTAAGTTTAAGCGAATGTGGATTTTTTTAATTTTTTCTCACTAAAGTCTCAAAAAAGAAAGGAGGATTGGCTTATTGGTCTCAAAAAATCACAAAATTTAGTGTGTGTTGCCAGCTTTCGTTTTTTTTAATGCACGTGTACAAGGGATTTGTTTTGCCCCCATAATGTTGAACACAATGCGCGAGCTTTGGATGGTTAAGAAAGGAGGGACATAAGGTGCTTCACATTTATTTTTAATGCTTTTAAATTGAAATGGCAAGAGAAAACCTTGCCAGATAAACTACTCCAAATTCGTGTTGTTCGGCTAAAAAAAAATCTTTATTTCACGGTACGTCCGAAATTGGGCTCAAGAATGAACTGATGAGCATTTCTTGCGAGACGAGTAATATGGGTGAAATTATAATACGGGTCATTCCAACGGAGATCGTCCTTTACATACATACTAATTACAATGCCATGGGGGTATGTTTAGCTTTAACGACTGAAAGCAACATTGAGTTTTCGAAGTAGTAAACTCCACATGATTCCTATTACCCCATTTAACAAAGCTCTGTAAATCGGAGTTTAATGAGCCTGTCATACGGTACCGTTGTAATTGCACGTCCGATGTGAATCACCGAACGAATAGTAAAAGAAGCTGAGTGTAGAGTAGCCAGCGAAACAGTTTAGTGGACTAGAAGTAACAGGGAGAAGATCATTTATAAAAATGAGGAACAGAGTGGGAGGCAGAACGGAGCCCTGGGGCACACCAACATTTATTTTGTGGGAGTCAGACTTAAAGCCGTCCAATACAACTTGCATTGGACCGTTTAAGAAGATAACTTCTTATCCAACGAATAAGAGTATCATGGATCCCAAAAGCACGCATTTTCGAAATGAAAATGAAATTGACTTATCACTTATTATGCTTTAGGTAATCCTCAAAAAATAAGAAATATGCTCGAACATTGCTAAGCTATTTTTGAAAAACATGGCATTATTTTACATTTGCTATAATACTAGAAAACCTAGAAATTCTTCATCTAAATCGACTATTATTGTGTTCGAATATCCCTTGAATATTTCCACCAGAAAAGGTAGAATCGTTTCTTTAAAGCTTCGAGCATAATAGGAATTGTTTCCTGTAGATTTGTATGCTTTTTTCTTCGTTCAGACTTCACTACTACGTTCTGCCAGTTTTCTGAACTTCCCTTATCGCGTCCACCAAAACTTCCACCAGCAGAAGATGTACAGACAAGCCCAAGAAATATTTCTTTTAGAATTAGAAATTAAGTTCTCGAAACCTTTTGTATCAATCAATAAGTTTGTGTGCATTCATTTTTTACAAAAGTTTATCATAAAACATCATTTCAACGTATTCGCTCACAATTTAAAATCGACATTCTTTTAAATTTCATAATAAAACTAAACCTAAATAAACCAATTAAAACTTTCTTTATTTCATGCTTTAATTACTTGCAATCGAAACGCTATGTAAATGTGGATACGGTAAACTTCTCTCTATAATTTAAAATAACTTATCTTCCAACTACCCACATTTGTTTTGCGCGTAATTTCAATTCAAAATTAAATCATCATTGCCTACCATCATCACAACCATCATTTAACAGCCAATCAACTCGTTCCAATTACAAGCCATTTGCAGTCAATGTACAAAGATCAGCGACACTTCCAGCTAATTCATCATTAAAACAGTGATTATCGAAATTTTTTTAACAATTAAAATAAATATTATATAAATATATTATATTTTTTATACAAACAACCGATATCAACAACAAAAAATCAGTACTAATAATAAATGCATATATATATAAATAAATTAATTTTACACAACGGAAAAAAAAATCTAATATATCATATCATTATAATACTTTTGTTTAAATTAAAATTTTGTTAATTATTTAAAATCTGCAAAGCATTAGACACAGAGACAACAAATAGAAAAAAAACAAGGAGAATAATTGTTCACAACGACAATTACAATAAATATAATAGTTATTACTACACAAACACACTCGAGTTCATTCATTGAAAAAAACGCATTTTATCGAAATAACAATAATTCCATTTACTTAAAAAAAAAACAGTTGAAGAAAAACTTTTCAGTTTCCACAACATTTTTTTGTTTAATTCTTAATTTTTTTAGTACATTAGCATACCGTTATATAAGTGATTTCTCATTAAATAGAAAAAATACTATATAGAAAACAAAGTAGTTATGAATAACACAAGATGATATAAAACTAACTTAAATATTATAAATTTAAGAATAATTCTCTGATGTTGAAGATATAACATTCGTTTATTTTTTGAAAGAAGATTTTTAATTTCGCTGCTAATATTTGTTTTTTTTTTACTTTCAATTTTCTGTAATTTTATTATTTGTTTATTATTATTTTTTATAATTCTTTTTTATTATATATTATTATTTAAAAACAAAACAAAAAAAAAGATATATTATATAAATAATCTTATTAATATTATATGAAAAACAAAGAAACTATTTTTAAAAAACTCAATTGCATTTTGTTTTATTTGACTTTTCTTGTGGTTTATTTGTTTTTTTATTTTAAGTTCATTCAAACTAATGACATTTCTCCACTCATACTTCGCTCTGCTTGGTAGAATAGTTTTGATAGTTATGCATGGATATTCTTAGTTTTAATTTATTTCGATGTTTTGTATAAACCATTCTTAAATCTAATTAAGTATATTCAGTATATACATACATATTTCTTAAGAAGTTTAGGGTTTCCGCACACGAGCGGTTTTTATAGTTGGCGATAATATACGCCAGGCATACATCACTGTTAGTCGCTTGGTCTACACTAAGCTTGAATTCTACCTTTGATTGTAGGATTTCAGTAAATAAAAAAATATTTGATAAAGCCTATGATTAAAACTTAAGGCGTCTATTTTGTGTGAACAAAAATATTTAAATAAATGTTCTCGCAAAAATTAATTCAATTAAAAAAAAGTTTTAGAAATCCATTCGTTTGTGTATGGCGTTATTGGAGACATATCTGTGCTGCATGTTGAAAGTTGTCGAGAAAGAGATTTAATAAAAGTGGATTACAATTTAAAATGTCTGTACACACGAAAAATAAAACATTTTTTAAGCCTATTGAAATCTGTAGATTTAAAAAAATTTAAGCTCAGCCATTATTTCAAAAATTAATACTTAAGAATAAAAAAATTGGCAAAAGACTTAGAAAATAAGTTCAGTGGTTAAGTTTCTCAAAGCATCGGAGTAAACATAAGACTTATATAAATTTTCTGAATCTTCAAAATAAAAAGCCCTATGAATTATATGACGTCAAGAGAGAAAGGCGTCATTTGGAAGTGTCTATCTTAAGCCATCCAAATGACTGATGCATGAGAAAACTGCTAGCCACGCCATTGGAAGATGTTTACACAAGCTTATAGCACAACACGCCTTCACTGAACATCTAACTTGTTTGTAAACGGCTGTATTTCCAAGAAATACAAAGCACGGATTAACCGCAAACAGTGCAATGCCTGGCGAACATGAATAATACCTAAAGGTGCGTTCTATCTATATCCGGAAGAATGTAATATTTAGTGACGACCATATGGCGTCTGTTGTGTTGTCCTATCCTTATCGAACTTGTGTTCAGTAGCAGCAAATAAACCAATCAACGTCACCTTTTTACCAAGGAAGTGTTGGATTCATTCCAGAGTTCTCAATGTAAGGCCGGCCAAATCATGAAAGATTTACTGCTTGACGTAGTTGAGTTTAATTTGAAATACAGAAATGACGTGGGATTCAGCAATCCCTGTGAGGGACAGCGTAAAATATTCCTGCAGTACCTCGGCATCTTTGGGCATAGTATAGAACCGTGGACTCATATTTATGTATTGCTTGTCTTATATTAGTGTGATGCAATAATTGATCAATAAGCAGACAAGATAGCCGGAGGAACCCAAATTAGATGTTTGGTTGAGGTTTATTCCTTGTGACGACTATAAGGCGTCTTGTTAAACTTGCGGTAAGACAGTCCAGAAATATTGGAATATGGTTCTAAAGATTTGACGCACTTGAAATTTATCCGTCAACCCTACAATCCAGGCTGAAAGGAACCAATTTGAGGTAGACAACCAGCAGTTCATACATGCATAGAGCACCTCCTACCTAACTATCGTATTTACGTCCTGAAACTCATTACCTTTATACAAACAAATGACGTAGAACAAAAAACTGTCCTACAAAATATCATACATTATTATTTTATAAAAGAGAATATACGGACAGAAACTCAAAATTGAAACTGAACTGACTGAATGTAGTTTGAAGAAACTATACGGAGAATACAGCTTACATCAGGTTCTACCATATTAATGCATATTGACCCATGATTTGCACAATTTGTGAATTCGAATCGAAAGAGTAAAATTCATTTTAGAATTCGTGTTTGTAATTGAGATAACTATCAAACATAGCATTACGGTCATAGAGAAGCCTAAAATTGTTAGTGACAACATATGTTTGTCTTTCAGCCTGTTTGTATAACGAACTACAGCCTAAACGGCCTTTAAATTTGGTATGTGTGGTTCTATTGGCATTCTTCAGAAGGATTTTTGAAATTTTATTTTTAAGGCATAAAAATAACGATACCTCCGATATAACCATTACTGGCCGAACACAATGGTGAAGCTGAAGCTGGAGTATGAAGCGCAAAAATGAAACACGTCAAAATTGAAGCTAAATGATGAAGCTAACTCGAACACGAAGATGAAGTACGGAATGTCAATTTTGCTGCCAAGAATATAATATATATATATATATATACATATATCTTAAATGCTATCGAAATATTCATTCACACTTGCGCCTTCTTGATATTTTTTTAACCAGCTGTATAAATAATTCCGTGTTTCCCTTACACACCTTACACATTTTGTTTTCGTTTGAATAAGCTAGTTCAAGTTTCTTGAGATTTTGGAGTGATCAAAGAATTTTCTCAGCTATTAATTTTTTTCGCCTTATAGGGTTTGCCTATATTTAACTTTGACAGCGCTTCATACTTCAGCTTCACCATTGTGTTCAGCTAGTTAAGGAACACCTTTTTCTCGAAAACGGTTTCGTGGCTTTTTTAAACCGTATATGTCTGATTTTCGAATGTGTATACCAACATTTTGAACTTTTTTTCTATTTATAATAATTTTTTTTTGTTTGTATTTTCAATTTTTTTTTTAAACTAATTAATTATTTGATTTTGCAATTTATGAATAGCTAGTTCTTTAAAAAAAAACGACTAGGAATAAAAAATCAAAATCGGTTCTATAATTTCCGAAATATTTTTTTCAAGTTCAGCCCGTGTTATCTTTCTGCGTAAATGTTACTTGTTTCTGTCAAATATCTTGCAGTATGCCATGCCATGTTTGGTCATGTCTTCACAGTTGAGCTTTAAATCGATTGAACTTTAATTCGAAATTTATAACAAGGGTGCAAGGGTATCAAATTAAATGAAATCAAACGTTTTTATGCAGTTGGATAAAAATGTTAAGTAGGCATTACCAATTGAATTTAAAGAGATTTTAGACGGATGAAAAAGCCACGAACGTTCATCGTTTTAACTTAAAATGTCTGCAACCCTTTTTGGCATTTTGAATTATATTATTTATTATCGTGTTTTTAAACCATCCTATTCGAATAATACAACTAAGTCTTAGTTTTGCTAAAAAATAAAATTAAAATCATTTCAAAAACAATTATGTAAAAACTCGTGTATATTTTTAAAATAACAAACTTGCTTAGTTCTTATACACACTTCTTGCTTTTCACCAACATTTAGACAACGAGATATGTATTTACTCGTAAGGTTAAAGTATAATATTTATACTTAGCTGCTAGAAGGCTCAGATTTGAATTAAAATAATTCGCAATTTCTTAACAGTGACATCAAAAAGTAATGCTACATTTATTAAATTAACAAACTTAAAATTAAACTTATATCCTCAATGTAAATTTATCTATATAAACAACTATCACTAAAACCTTTATCGAGTAATAAATTTTATATTTAAATTTCCTATCACTTCAAATTTTACAATTTAATTAAAAACAAAAAAACATATTTTTTTCAGTCGTGGTGCTACCAAACAGTAACAAACTCAAAGTCAAAGTAATCTTCAACATCTTAAAAGAATTTGGAGCAGCTAAGCAATAATTTTTTAAGGACAAAATAATATATTGAATAAGATTTTCTTCTTTAAGAGAATACCAGAACTAAAGTAAGATCTAAAGATTTTTTCTTATTAACAAAATTTCGGAGTAACATGCCTAGTACTTAGTACATACAGGAATTAAATAATATTAAATTTCATGAATTTATAAATTATACACAAACAAAATTAAACAATCAACAAAGAAGAGCTCTAACAAGCAAACTGCCTTAAGTGCTCTTTTGTATATTTAATTTTTGTTTTATATATAAAGGTACTTATTTAATTAAATTATAAACAAAAAATACAAGCAATATAATGATGTTCAATTCGATTTTAGAATTAAAAAAAAAAACTAATAAGCCGAAGTATGTACTTAGATTTTAATAATACATAATTACAGAATAATTAAGTAAGTCCACATATTACGTCACATTTACATTACATCTAATCGCTTTAATCAACAAAAAAATCGTGAATGGAAGTGAACAATAAATTATGCCAGCACCTTTAAGACGCAGAAAGCATTATTTGTCTTTTTTAAGATCTTTTGTTCATGGAAAAGAGTCCTATTGTCAAAGTCCCATAGTGCTACTCAAACTCATACCAGATCATATTATTCCGAGTAAAAGGGCCCAGCCCGGAGCCTTTTTAGCGTGGACCCACTGTTGGAATTTAATTAAATTCAATCCAAGCTAACATGGGAACTTGACTAAGATTTCCGGTCAACCATAATATATTGGCATAGGCAGTAACAATAAATTTGACTACACATTCAGCTCTCATTAAGGCTTATTTTTCAAAGTTGGTATGCAAAATATTTTGATGACACATTCCCGCAATATGTCTATATTAAAATATTTATCTAATAAAAAGAAAATATTACAAAATCCAAGAATTGGATTAGAAAACGGGATAAGGTTATTTTTGCATACATACTAAAGTCTACGTAATTTTATTCACAATGCTCTCTTTTGTTGACATATAACTGATTTGTTTGTGAAAATAAAAAATACATATAAACTATTTTTTTATTTTTGATATTATCTAAAATTAAAAAAAAATAAACTTAAGCTCATAACATTATTTTGTATTAATTTTAGCACTAACCCAATAATTATACACATGAAAAACATACACAAAAAAGTATGGTAACTAATAAATTCGATTAAATATAGTCATTTAAGTAATTTTTTTTTAAATTCAAATAAATGTAAATATGTATAGTTTAAATATAAAATACATTACAATAAAATGCCATTTTTATCAATAGAGGGTTGTGTTAGAGTTTTAGTACAGGTAAGTAGTATTGTTTCGAAGAATTTTGGGGTTCCAGTTTAAGTACATTTACATCTTGTTGGCTATTAGAAAGACAAATAAAAATGCCCTTTCAACACAAAACAATGGGGTGGATTTAGTGAACTTTAAAACAGGATAACTTGTCTGAAACATTTGCAAATAAAAAAAAAAAACCATAACTATGTATCTTGGTATTATTTTCAAAAAAAGGTCCATGTGTATTAAATTCATGAGTGAATTTAACTCTTTGTTAGTTGTTTTCAAAAATAGCCCACAGACTTATTGCTGATTTTTTTTTATAATTAACGCGCGCACAAGGGACTATTTGTTTCCCTTTTAATGTAACACACTCCGCGGGCATTAGGAAGATAGGGAGGCGAGAGATAGGAGGTGTCGATTAACATTGGTTTTGAATGTTTGTATATTGAAATGCCAAGGGAAAATCTCGCCGGGTAAACCATTCCAAAGTCTTGTTGTACGGCTAAAAAAAGAATCTCTATATTTCACGGTACGTCCGAAATTGGGCTCAAGGGTGAACTAATGGGCATTCCTCGCAAGACGAGTATTACGGGCGAAACTTTTAAGGGGAGGAATGCTAAGTCATTGCAGAGAAAGTGGAGAATTAAGAAAAAAACATTTCATGAAAGATACTTTTACTTAAAATGTTGATATAGAAGCTCGCGACATCTGTTTTTTTTTAAAATTCAAAGAGTCGCATTTACCGGTAAATCATAACTGACACTTGAATTCCATCCATAGAAGTGGTAGTTTACCTCTTTTTTTTAGATCGTGGAAAACTTCCTTTTTTTTATTGGTTTTTTGCCTAAGACAAGCTAAAAGCACTAGAAGGAAAAAAGGGATTTTTATTAAGTAATTGTGGGATATTCTAAATAACGGGGAAAAAAAGGATATTTTAACATCCCAACTTGGGAAAACCTGCTGCCAAAGTCTTTGGATGAAATGTCAAAATTGAGGTTTAATTTTTTCCCCGCTAGTGTACTCAGGAGGGCTAGTTTAGACCAAAATAACTGAAACTAAAATGGAACCAATTTGAGGTAGGCAACTAGCAGTCCATATATAATACGTCCATGACCACTAAGGTAAACTCCAAAAGGACTAGTTCTTACTTGCGATTATAATTACTATAATGCGAGTTATGCATTCGTTAAAAAAATAATATAACAATCAAACATGACATTACGATAATAGAGAAACATTTGAATTACTGAAAAAATTCTGTCCGTCTGTCTGTCTGACTGTACGGATGTATTTTTGACTGTAGCCTCAACGGTTTGGTCAATCGTCTTCAAATTTAGAAACTAAGGTTATTTTGACATTGTATAATTTTTTTTAGCTCAAAAATTAACGGTACCTGTCATATAATTTGTTATGTGAAAGTTATATTTTCTCGATCTCTGGTGGTTGGGTGCTGTATGAATAGAGGTAGCTCAAAAATTAACGGTACCTGTCATATAATTTGTTATGTGAAAGTTATATTTTCTCGATCTCTGGTGGTTGGGTGCTGTATGAATAGGGTAGGCACTGAAAGGCATCAAACTGGTGATGCACAGTCGCTGCAACTATATCGTACACATCAATTGTGCTTATTTTACCTCCCCGCGGTAACCACCGGGTACTGGTCTGTCCATCCGGACATTCCTGCTAAACTTATAAGCGCGAGTGTTGAACACAGAAAAAAATAGCAACACTATAATGCTCTGCTTTAATGACTGTTCTGATCGATTCGCAGAAGTCTTGCACGAGCCCCTCAGAAAGAGGACGTACGGCGGATGAGCCGAACCAATTGGACCAACGGTGGCGTCAACAGTCAACGAAGCAGACGCCCTAATGAGCTACTTCGACGTATTTGGAGATAAGGTCATTAGGACAATTCAATGCAAGTCAGGGCATTGAAATAGAGATGGTGGCGGATGAACCCTTAATGGGCCAACGGCAGCGCTCATATCCCCGAAGTGGGTTACTGACTCCGGATTCTCCGGTTCCTTTTGTCCAAGGAATCCAACAAAGGATCTGGCCCTCCAGGTTGGGGGTTGTGCGTGGGGTTAACAACCCTGCCACGGAAAAAAGAAAAAGTTGTGAAGCGACCAATAGCCTCGGAAAAGGACGGATTTATTGTTGACGACCCGGAAAAACGAATCAAAGTCAACGACCTTCGGATCTGCACGTGGAATGTTAGAACTCTTAACAGACCACGTGCATCCAAACAACTAGCGGAGGCCCTAGACTGCTACAGAGCAGGAATTACTGCCATCCAGGAAGTGCGATGGAATGGGCCGGGCAAAAGGAGGATGAAAAACTGTGACGTGTACTACGGTGATTGCGCAAGAAGACCACAGCGTTTATTTGGGTGCGGATTCGTCATAAGCGGTAGACTTAGGCAAGAAGTCTTGGGCTTTCGACACGTAAGTGAGCGACTTGTGACAATCCGTATCAAGGCTAAATTCGCCAACATTAGCCTAATATGCGCTCATGCCCCCACAGAGGACAAAGATGACGCCACCAAGGATGACTTCTATGAGCTCCTCGACAAAACCTGTGAGCAATGCCCTAAATACGACGTTAAGATCGTACTAGGCGATTTTAATGCCAAAATAGGTAAAGAGGAAATCTTTGGTAGGACTGTCGGAAAACATAGCCTACACGACACAACGTCTGAAAACGGACTTAGGCTAATTGACTTCGCAGCGGCACATAACGTCACCATTGCAAGCACACGGTTTCCTCATCTCGATATACACAAAGGGACTTGGCGACACCCAGATCAAAGAACCGTCAATCAGATTGATCACGTTGCGATCGATGCAAGACACGCCTCCAGTATCTTGGATGTTCGCACCTTCCGAGCAGCTAACATCGACTCGGATCACTACCTTGTTGCAGCAAAGGTAAGAATGCGAATAACCCGAACTCCACAACAACGGAGTAATACTGTGAGGAAGTATGACGTCGGAAAGCTGCAATCGCAAGAAACCGCCAGAACCTATGCCGATCGAATATCCCGTAACCTCTCAAGAAATCCAGTACCGCCAGCATCAAGTGCCGAAGATCAGTGGCAACACTGCCAACAAGCCATCAGAGATGCCGCAACTGATGTGCTAGGTTTCACCAGACCACCACCACGAAACCTCTGGTTTGATGACGAATGCAGGCAGGCCCATGCAGCCAAACAAGAGGCATATAAAGCAACGCTGCAAAGGAAGACGAGAGCTGCTCGCGAGCTTTACGAGCAGAAAAGACGGGAAGAACACCGGCTTCTCCAAAAGAAAAAAAGAGAGCATGAGAAGCGCGCGATCGAAGATATTGAGAGATGCTACTCCAGGAACAACGTGCGGAAGTTTTACCAACAGGTAAAAAGAACATGCCAAGGAAAAAAATCCCGCACAGAAGCCTGTAGAGATAGGAATGGAAACCTCGTAGTAGAGTCACAGTCGGTGCTGAGTACATGGAAGGACCATTTCTGCAGACTGTTAAACGGCGATGAAGGCCAAAATCCCGCTGTCAGGCAGAATGAACCATTCAACATGGATGATGATAGACAAAACTTCCGTCCACCTGACCAAAATGAAGTAAGGATAGCAATATCTAAACTCAAAAACAACAAAGCTGCTGGATCCGACGGATTACCCGCCGAACTTTTTAAAGCGGCCGGAGATGACCTGGTGGAGTGCATACACCAACTCATCTCTAAAGTTTGGTCAGAAGAAAGTATGCCTGATGAATGGAACCTCAGCATCGTTTGCCCGATCCACAAGAAAGGAGACCCTCTTAACTGCGCCAACTATAGAGGAATAAGTCTCCTGAATATCGCCTACAAGATCCTCTCTGCCGTACTATGTGAACGCCTGAAACCTTTCGTCAGCAACCTGATTGGCCCCAATCAGTGTGGTTTCAGACCAGGAAAGTCCACAATCGATCAAATGTTCACGCTACGGCAGATCCTGGAAACCACCCAAGAATTCCAAATCGATACCCACCACCTCTTTATCGATTTTAAGGCCGCGTACGATAGCATTTATAGAGACGAGCTATACAGAGCCATGTCAGGTTTTGGCATTCCCACAAAACTCGTCCGACTGTGCAGGATGACGATGGAGAACTCTCGCTGCTCCGTCAAGGTTGGTTCTGACCTCACAGAAGCTTTTGACGTCAAAAAAGGATTCCGACAAGGTGATGCGCTATCGTGCGATTTCTTCAACTGAATACTTGAAAAAATTATAAGAAGCTCGCAAGTCAATTGTAGTGGGACAATTTTTTTCAAGTCTGTGCAATTGCTAGCATACGCTGACGACATAGACATTATTGGCAGAACTCGGCGAGCTGTCACTGGAACGTTTGCTAGCATTGAAGCTGAAGCGGCTAAGATGGGACTAGCAGTCAATGAGGCCAAAACGAAGTACCTGCTGTCCACAAAAAGGGACACACAACACCGGCGGATTGGACAAAACATCACAATAGACAGGTACAACTTTGAGGTAGTTAGGGACTTTGTGTACCTCGGATCCGCTATAACATCTGACAACAACATCTCGTCAGAAATAAAGCGAAGAATTACCCTTGCCAATCGCTGTTTCTATGGGCTAGGAAGGCAATTGAGTAGCAAAGCCCTCTCTCGAAAGACAAAGGAGACTCTGTATAAGACCCTAATCATCCCAGTCCTGCTCTATGGCGCAGAGGCATGGACTCTATCTAAAGCGGATGAAGATATCCTTAGTCGTTTCGAGCGTAAGATTCTTCGGAAGATTTTTGGCCCTATCTGCGTTAACGGGCTTTGGAGGAGAAGGTTCAACCAAGAACTATACGAACTGTACAGCGACATTGACCTGGTCAAAAAAATACGCATATCACGTTTAAGATGGCTAGGTCATGTAGAGCGAATGGACAACAATGCTCCGGCTCGCAGGATCTTCGATTCCATCCCAGAGGGTAGACGCAGTCAAGGAAGACCTCGCCTTAGGTGGCGCGCTCAAGTGGAGGACGACCTCAACCAACTTGGAGTGCAAAACTGGAGGCAGCTAGCCAAAGACCGAGTTGGCTGGAGAGGCATGTTGGTTGAGGCCCAGGTTCGTCCCGAACTGTAGCGCCACCTAAGTAAGTAAGTAAGTAGTAAGTTATTTTTCTCGAAAACGTTTCCAAGAATTTTTATGAACAAAAATCAGTATAACTTTAGGTAAGCATTATATTTTGGTGAACAAAAAAAAAAAAAATATGGTGGGGACTAAAAATCGTACCTCCCATAGAACGGTTTTTTTTTCTTCGACTTTCTCGAAAACTGGTGATCCGATTACTATTAAAATTGATATTCAAGAAGATGCAGGTAGCCTAAGTAATTTTGCATTATTTTTTTTGAAAACTTTTTTTGTATTTTTAATAATTTTTTTTTTGAAAAATCAATATTTTGAAAACGGATAGGTGAAATTTTTTTAAATGTATGTTATTTTTGTGCTTAAGTTTGTATCATTGAATTAGTTTTTTTAATTTAAAAAAAAAGTTGTTATTTATGTTATTTTAAAACCAGTCCTACGATTTCTTAAAGAAATAAAATGGCGTTTAAATTATTTCACTTTATACAATTTAACGTACTTTATTCGAACAATCAAAAGTCACAAAAGTCGAATAAATGCTTTGATGTTCACTCTAATTTGTTTTAATTTTATTCTACAATGTGACCGTACATATGAGCAAGTACGTACGATACAGTCATGCAATTTATTTTACTTGCAATTATAGCTATACAGATTTAATAAAAAAGTGTGATAACAATTAAACAAAACTAAAAAATCTTTATTAATCAAGATTATTTTTTCATTCATCTACAATATTATAATCTACAGACAGTCATAGTCTATACCTATATTATAATACATAATACATATTATAAATTAAATTATAAAGATTTTTAATTTATAGTGTTAGATTTATGCCTTAAAAAAGCTTACAACACATTAAAAAAAAAAACTTCTTTCAAAGCTAATGTCTAGACAATAATTATGTTTCATTGAACAAGTTACTGCAATGAAATAAAGGTTCTCGAAGACCATAATTAGTACGGTGTGAAGCTTCAGATAATAGAGGCCTTGGCCGTATTGCTCTTGACGGAGCATATACATTTATTAAAGCAAGCAAAGTTGAACAAACAACAATACTGCACAGAACATCCCTTACAAACATTATGCTGAACATTTTCCTTCGACATTCAAGAGATTGTATCCCTAATAAAAGACGATAACAAAAATCACTAACCATGGACGTATTATATATGGACTGCTAGTTGCCTACCTCAAGTTGGTTATTTTGGGCGACACTAGCCCTCCTGAGTACACTGGCGGGCGGGAAAAAATTAAACCTCAATTTTGACATTTCATCCAGTAAACCCAGACTTTGGCAGCAGGAATTCCCACGTTGGGATGTTAAAATTTCCTTTTTTCTCCCCGTATTATTAAGAATATCCCACAATTAATTAATAAAAAATCTATGCTTCTATGTCAACATTTTAAGTAGTTATTTTTTTCCCTGAAGTGGGTTCAGGAGAGCTAGCATCGCATTCTCAATTTTGGCGACATTTTTTTGACAATTGTTGTATGAAGCTGACATTAGACTAGCTCCATATATAATAGGTCCATCTATACGTCCATGTCTGCACATTTGAGTTCTCGCATAATTTTTCCTTGTTTAGGTGGAATGCGTCCATTTTATGTTGTCGTGCTGAATACAGTTCTTGCTAAACGTCCAATTCAAAACCATTTCAATGTTATTCAGCTCGTTTCAACATTATTCATCCAAATATGTCTTGTTTTTCTTGTGTTGTTCATTTTACTTTTTACTAAACAAGACTTCACTTTCATTCAATAAAAAACATTTCTTCTCGTCGCATCTCGAATTTTGTAGAAAAAAAAATTAATCGTTTTTTAAAAAAATATGTACGTTTAACCTCTTATAAAATCAATCATAACTGTAAAAACTATAAAGAAAAATTCCCAACGGAAGTGTTGCTTTGTCTTCAACAAAATTTTCAGTGACCCTTCACCAAGAAAAACAAAACTAAAAATACATAACTAAATAGAAAACCTACATAAGTTGGATGCTAATTTTACACAACCTGACCTAGTTAATTATTGAGCATTCAAGAACGAGAAGCAGATCTAAATACGTAAGTGTGATATGGTATAAAATTTAATATATTGCTCGCTATCCCAAAATTATACCCACCCGAACCCCATTTTTTACATTTGTCTGGCCATTGCCTTGGTATTGAGGTATTGAGAAACTACTGCGTAATCGCTTGAGTGAAAAAATTTTTAATTAAAACTTGAACATTTCTTGTGCAATGCCCCAAACGCTGGTTTCGTGTTTATTTGGAAAGTATTTCAGTTTTTATTTTTTTAGGAGCTTTTGGATTTTTGGTTGAAAAAATCTCACTCCAATAGTGGTGCTCCTCGGTACATAGCTTGTTCATCCCTCCTTACCACGGATTTGCACTTCACCTTGCCTCGAGTGGTTCTTTGTTCAAACAAAGCAGCAATCGTTTCCTGAAGTCCTCTTGGCCAACAACGCAGTAATGCCAGCTGATTCAGTTTCAAGGTAAGTCCGTGATTAACACCATTTTTGGAAGACGACAAACGTGTTTTCGCATCTAAGTGTCTGCCAAACAGAAACAGGAATTGCAATAATCGCAATGTTGTCATATCATTAACAGGCTTCAGAATCAACAAGCAAAATAAATCAATGACACGAACAAAGTAGAATCGAAGAACAAAGTGAATTTATTGTTTGTTTTGTTTTCCAGTGGGGTATTTAGTGGGCTAGATATGAATATCCAGTTGCACTCAAGGTGTCTGGTTCTTAGAAAATTCCATAATGTGTTGTCTTTCTTTGATGATTTATTATGTTCTTTGTTTTAATCGGCAGTTACCTTGCTGAAAGAATACTTGGAGTAATAAACGATCATAATGATACGACAGAATAATGTATTGAGGGTAACCAATTGAGGTTTCTTAAAGCCGGTTCGATCTTGCAGGTTTGTCTGTCGAATATGAGCTCTATGATAGCTCATAATAGCTTTAAAAAACGTTTTAAGAATAGGAAATTATGCAGAACAATAACGGCGTGAGATATAAAACTGATTCAGGCTTTGTTTTGAAGCTACAGTAATGGGATTATGTATAGAATAGCACAGCATTCAAATAGCCACCCGTCTTCGCTGGCAGCGATGGTACAATGCTTGATAGCTCGGTCCAACATGTGCGCAGTTATTTCGGCAATAGCATTTGAATGTTGGCCCCAAGCTTGTCCAAAGTGGTTTCTACTTAAGGTAGACTGAGGATTTGACATGGCCCTAAAGAAAATAATTAACTGATGTCAAGTTCCATAGTCGCGACGAAGTTCCATGAGGAGCGCTCGGCGTGAGGTATAAACCAAAATTGATGTTTGCGAACGTTTGACTTAATGATTTTTACGGAAAAGCTGCACAATAACAGCGATTTTTGATGGCTTGTTCTGTCCTGTCTGTCTCGAATTCCCTGGCTATTTATTTTGTATGCCTTTCAACCATATAGAAGTATTGGAATAATAAGCAACAGTTTAGTACGTTCGTTCTCAGCGCTCGTCTTTTTCTCGAGTGGATAGCTACCCTAACTACCTCAAAGTTATAGCTGACTATAGTTATGTTTTGTTCAAGACGCAGATGGTGGGTGTATCTTCATGATGACGGCATACTTGGTTCTGCCCTCATTGACTGCTAAACCCATCTTTAAGGTAGACTGAGGATTTGACATGGCCCTAAAGAAAATAATTAACTGATGTCAAGTTCCATAGTCGCGACGAAGTTCCATGAGGAGCGCTCGGCGTGAGGTATAAACCAAAATTGATGTTTGCGAACGTTTGACTTAATGATTTTTACGGAAAAGCTGCACAATAACAGCGATTTTTGATGGCTTGTTCTGTCCTGTCTGTCTCGAATTCCCTGGCTATTTATTTTGTATGCCTTTCAACCATATAGAAGTATTGGAATAATAAGCAACAGTTTAGTACGTTCGTTCTCAGCGCTCGTCTTTTTCTCGAGTGGATAGCTACCCTAACTACCTCAAAGTTATAGCTGACTATAGTTATGTTTTGTTCAAGACGCAGATGGTGGGTGTATCTTCATGATGACGGCATACTTGGTTCTGCCCTCATTGACTGCTAAACCCATCTTCGCTGCTTCTATCTCATGCCCTATCACAGCGGGATGCGCTACTGGCATCGAGCTGCGTTCCTCCGATTATGTCAATAATTGTAATTGTAATAATTGTAAAAAAAATATTAAAAATTCCTCAATATCTTCGGTTCCAACGCTCATCCCCAAGGAAGCAAACTTGTTCCTAGCCCATTTCGCTTCTAGCTCTACATTGGCTCACGGCAACGTTGTTCCTCCTGTACTTGAGAATGTAAATTTTGCCGTGGGGAAGATCTCGAAATACACAAATCTGCTGGCCCGGATGGTATACCTCCCCCCAATTTTCTGAAGTAGTGTTCTTCGACACTGGCAGAGCTACTGCGTAAGGTTTACCATCGCTCCTACATCCTACTCTTCTGGATTCTTTCCTAAAAGATGAAAAATTACATTTTTCCAGTCTGTCCCTAAGAAAAGTGACCCCTCCTCCCCTCCTCGATAATTCACGCCCTTCGCCTTCGGACGTACAATCGCAACGGTACCGTATGATAAGCTCATTAAACTCCGATTTATACAGCATTGTCAAATGGGGTAACAGAAATCGTGCGGAGTTTAATGCTTCGAAAACTCAATGCTGTCATGTCGTTAAAGCTACAGATACTTCCATGCCATTGTCCATGAAAGGCACTTCCATCAAAGAAACCGCAAAGCTTTCAAAACTCGGTATGTGTGTCAGTCAACGACGACCTCCGTTGGAACGACCATATATTTGAGAGTATTTCTCCCGTAATACTCTTCTCTTCTAGAAATGCTCATCAGGTCAGCCTTGAGTCCAATTTCGGACATACCATGAAATATAGATTTTCCTTTGCCATTTCAATTTACAAGCATTAAGAACCAATGTTAATCGATATCTTTTGTCGGGAAACAAAAAATCCCAATTATAAAAAAAAAATATCGTCGGCGTATGCGAGTAATTGGACGGATTTTTGAAATATCGTGTGTCTGATGCTGGCGTAGTTCTGAACTGTTCTTTCAAGTATGATGTTGAAGAAGTCGCATGACAGCACGTCATCATGTATAAATCTATTTTTTTATTTCAAATGTGTCGGTGAGGTCTTAACCGACCTTGAATAGCGTGCGTTTTTCATCGTCATTTTTCACAGGCGGACGAGTTTGACAGGGATGCCAAAATTGCTCATTCCCTAAAGCGATCGGCTGACTTCTTGATCTACTTCTCTCAGACAGAATAATTCATTGTTTCTGAAAATGGAATTGGAATTGTCATCGCAGTTATGCAGTTATGCAGTTATGCAGTCTGCAGAATTCTTTTTTCATGCTCTCAGCATTTTCTCAATTGCGCGCTTCTCATGCTCCCTGTATCGTGCTCCTTCATCTTAAAACCAGGGGTTTTGTCGTGGTGGCGTGTATAAAACAGTCTTTCAGAAAATCAGCATCTATAATGTTGCAACTGGTTCTCAATACTTGATGCTGGCGTAAAAGGCCTGGTTTGGCTTTGAGGTTATTAGAGACTCGACTTCCTCACAATATAACATCATCTTGGCGTTGTTCGGGATATCCGCAGCCGTAGGTACCTTACTTTCAATGGGGTAGTGGAATCAATGTCTACCCTCGTCAATTCCGACATTCATGATGCTGGTCAACCTGATTGACAGTTGATTGATCAGGAGATCTCCATGCCATTTGATTGTGTTTTCCAACTATAACACCAAGGATATCTTCTCTCACTAGCTTTGCATTAAAATTCCTTCTTCTCAGTGGCACATGTGCGCAAATAAAACTTATTTGGAGAATTAAACCTTGATTCGAATCGTAGTGAGTTTGTGCCCAAAAACGAATCCACATTCAAATAGGCGCTTGTTCTTGTTCTTGTCTAAAGCTGTAGCCTATGTAAGATTCGCAGTGGTTTCTCCTTTGACCCGGTCCCTTTACGGTGTCTATAATCTAATATTTCACGTAGAGATCCGATGTTCATTTTCGTTATTATGTTTTGAGCGTTCGTGACCAGGGAGTGATTCGCGTTCGAGGCCTTTAGTTGCTTGGAAACTAAACTTTTTTGGATGTTCGTTCGCCCCACGACACGCCATCTGGGAAGAATTTTTGTTATTAGCAAGAAGATGTTAGTTGGCCTTGGCTCGGATAAAGCATGGCTTACCGTGAGATCAGCGAAATCTCAAGCATCGTTGCGCGTGGTTATTAGAAGGAGGGGGGACCGTACGTTTTTTGTTTTCCGTTCTCTCTATCTTCTGTTCTGTCCTGTATCAATGTCGTCTTGTGTGTTGTTTGTAATTTTCTGAGCCGGTGGCCTCAGTAGCTAGTGCTCATAAGTGTGTCTAATTCGTGGATTTATCTTACTTACTTACTTAGGTTGCGGTACAGTTAGGGACGAACCTGGGCCTCAGCCAACAATCTCCTCCAGCCTGCTCGGTCTTTGGCTTGCTGCCTCCAGTTTCACACTCCAAGTTGGTTGAGGTCGTCCTCCAATTGAGCGCGCCACCTAAGGCGAGGTCTTCCTTGACTACGTCTACCCTCTGGGATGGAAGCGAAGATCTTGCGAGCCGGAACATTGTTGTCCATTCGCTCTACATGACCTAGCCATCTTAAACGTGATATGCGTATTTTTTTTGACCAGGTCTATGTCGCTGTACAGCCTTCTTCTGAAATCTTCTGAAGAATCTTATGCTCGAAACGACTAAGGATATCTTCATCCGCTTTAGATAGAGTCCATGGCTCGGCGCCATAGAGCAGAATTGGGATGATTAAGGTCTTATACAGAGTCTCCTTTGTCTATAATATAATAATAATAATAATAATTCGCTTTATTTCTGACGGGATGTTGTTGTTAGATATTATAGCGGATCCGAGGTAAACAAAGTCCCTAACTACCTCAAAGTTGTACCTGTCTATTGTGATGTTTTGTCCAATCCGCGGGTGTTGTGAGTCCCTTTTGTGGACAGCAGGTACTTCGTTTTAGCTTCATTGACTGCTAGTCCCATATTAGCCGCTTCAGCTTCAATGTTAGCAAACGCTCCAGTGACAGCTCGCCGAGTTCTGCCAATGATGTCTATGTCTATGCATGCTAGCAATTGCACAGACTTGAAAAAAAATTGTCCCACTACAATTGACTTTGGAGTTTCTTATAATTTTTTGAAGTATTAAGTTGAAGAAATCGCACGATAGTGCATCACCTTGCCGAAATCCTTTTTTGACATCAAAAGCTTCTCTGAGATCAGTACCAAACTTGACGGAGCAGCGAGAGTTCTCCATCGCCATCCTGCACAGTCGAAGGAGTTTTGTGGGGATGCCAAAACCTGACATGGCTCTGTATAGCTCGTCTCTATAAATGCTATCGATAAAGAGGTGGTGCATATCGATTTGGAATTCTTGGGTAGTTTCCAGGATCTGCTGTAGCGTGAACATTTGATCGATTGTGGACTTTCCTGGTCTAAACCACACTGATAGGGGCCAATCAGGTTGCTGACAAATGGTTTCAGGCGTTCACATAGTACGACAGAGAGGATCTTGTAGGCGATATTCAGCAGACTTATTCCTCTATAGTTGGCGCAGTTTAGAGGGTCTCCTTTCTTGTGGATCGGGAATGCTTAGGTTCCATTCATCAGGCACACTTTCTTCTGACCAAACTTTAGAGATGAGATGATGTATGCACTCCTGCACTCCACCAGGTCATCTACAGCCGCTTTAAAAAGTTCGCCTGGTAGTCTGTCGGAGCCAGCAGCTTTATTGTTTTTTTAGTTTAGATGTGGATTTGTTATGTTCTCTTTGAAGCTTGTTGTTTTTGTATTTGATGTAATCATCAGACTCTAGCTGCTTGATTATGCGTCACCGAAACATTTTATATGTATTGTTATGGACATTGCAAAGGCAATGACCAATTATTTATGAATGCAATGCAATGTTACGGGAAATTGACAGAATTGAAATTAAGTCAACGATCTTCTGCCCACGATATTTTCGGCATTTGTCCTCCCACAATGACTGTCAAAAATGCAGACCTGTTGGTTAATAACCTAAGTGGGTGTTTTTCCGCTTAAAGATTTTTGTTAAAATCAATTTTGTTGTGCGATAAATAAGCTTTTATTACAATGTGATCAATTTTTTGTAATATAAAAGTCGTAACTAAAGGATTCTTCTTTAGAAAACTTCAGTCTTTTTGATCGATATATTTATTTAATTTAAATTTAACTTTTTACAAAGTGAACAATTGAATAGCCAGTAATTGACTAAAGCAAAGCGTGAGTTCTGGCAGCGCACATTTTTTGTTATTAAAGTTTCAACTAACAAAAACAGATTTTCAAATTGAATGTAATATCATTGTCTTTTGCAGAATGGATTCTAATGGATCTGCCAATGAAGCGGCCAATATGGAAAACATTTTAAGTTCATCCCCGGTGGCTACTAGCATGCGCCTAAGAACTGATAGTGAAGGATCTGACCAGTACGATATTCAATAACTATTATTCTATAAAACGTATTCCTTATGGCAAATCTTATCATTTTTACAGAGCAAGATTTTTGCTGCCCAGTACAGATGGCAGTCCACCGAAGGTTGTGACCCTAAATGAACTAACTCATGTTGTGAACAATATTGAGAACATGTCTCTGGTTCATGAGATCGCTGTAAATCCTGAATTTAAGTTTGAACCGTACGAACCACCAGAGAATAGGTAAATAAAGAAAAAAATGTCATTCTTACAATCTTTACATTCTTATTTCTCAATGTATCCTTCAGTTTGGAACGTCGTATTAAGGAGGTAATGCACAAAGTTTTTTGGGATATATTGCGTGAACAGCTTAATCTAACACCACCCAATTATGATCATGCAATTCAATTGTTGGCCGACATCAAAGAGTGTTTTCCACAAATTATTCCTTCCAGCAATAAGCGTGCCTTGGAACACATCAACGAAGTACTAGACGCGAGTGTTATCCGTCAACAAGCTGAGCAGGGTGTACTTGATTTTAAATCTTATGCTAACTTCGTGATCACCATTATGGCAAAATCGTGTGCTCCAGCAAGAGATGAAGAAGTAAAAAAACTCACTGAAATCGATGATGTTGTAGAGACGTTCAAGGGGATTCTAGAAACAATGACAGTCATGAAGCTGGATATGACTAATTATATGTTGAATGCAGCTCGAAATGATATCCTCGCAAATTCCGTCGAGTATGAGAAGACCAAATTTAAAGAGTATTTGGAATATTATAAGTGTAAGTTGAAATTAATAAAACTAATGGAGAGAAAAGTGAATGTTTTCTTTGTTCCTTAGTTGGTTTTCCATGCACAGACAGCTGGTTGAGACGCAATCAAGTCCAAGCACAAACTGGAGCCTTATTGAGCCCCGACCAAACCATTTACAATGCTTACATGGAATTAATGAACTGGTCCGATCCAGAGCAATTTCCCGAAGTGCTTTCCGTTGACAAGGACCGAATTTTGAAGCTGGGACAACGAGCTAAGCGATTGTGTGCAAGCGCATCTTTGATTTCCATCTGCTCAGCAATACCGATTATATCACAACGCACCGCTAATCGAACAACACTGGCCAAGCAAATTGAAATTCTGCTCCAAAGTGTAACCAACGACAAGTAAGTAAATACGCCATTTTAGACATTCTTCAAAGATTTCAACGTTTCTTTTGAATTTTTAAAGGGAACTATCCGAGGCCATTGAAAATATTTGGATTCAAATTAAAACCTTTATAAATACTAAACGTACAGAAGAGGGAGAAACCGAAATGGATATAACAGCTGAAAACACACTTAAAGCTCAAATTATCCAAATTGGCAACCCTGATTCACCAGTTCGTAATTTGTTATGTAAGTTTAATGTAGTTCTTTTCCGTTTGACAATAACTAATTTGTTGCATAATATTTAGGGAAACGGCTTTATGCCTACTTTAGATTGGTGCTAGGTTCAAAAGTAGGAACTCCACCACCGCCACCTGGCTACACTGACTACCAAGATGAGTTACAAGCATTTGCTATTGCCTTGCGAAGAGTTATTCTTTACAATCACTCAGTATTTGGCGAATATTTCCTTCAGGTGCTGACTAACCAACGACCTACTACAGCAACAGGTTCTGCTAGTTCTGATTCACTGCCAACAACGTCTACTAACGCCTCTCAAGATTCATCTGCTACACCAACCAAAGAAGAAACAAAGCACGAGTAGATAAATTATGTCGTTGAATTTGATGTGTATGGTAAGTTTGGTTTGGGTTAGAAGAAGAAAAGGAAAATGAAGGCGCGAAAGTAGAAATAGAAATATGCTCTGCCAATGTTTTAACTGACCCGCCCACCCAAAAGATGTAAGCAGAGTGCATTCTACGCATAATTAGATGAAACTAAAAAACAACCCTGCCATGCTTTTTGAGAGATATAACAGAAAGGTTTAAGAGAAGTATTAAGAAATTCTCCTGAAATAAATTAACGTTAAAAATAAATTTCAATATTATGTGCTAAATAAAAATAAAATTCAATGATAGAGACACCAACACTAACAACGAACACTCATATTTATTTGTACAACAATATTTTGTTCCGCTAACTAATTAAATGTGCACAGTTTTCTTTAGTTTATAAGAATTGTGTTTTGAATTTCTTTAGATTTAAAGGACAAGACCCAGGGTGAGGTTGAGATTAGTTTGTAATTTTGTTTATGTATCAACTTTAATATTCTTATAATGAATTCAACCTGTAATCCATGATTTTTTTGTTAACTTTATGAATTCCTTTCACACTCCGAAGAGGGTGGTCTCTTCACCAAATCCATTCCCAAAATATTGCATTCATTTACTGCTCTGAGCATAGCACAATAATCATCAAATTAATCATCAGATTTATTTGATGGGCATTGATCTGGGAAACTTTTGTACATCCCCATCCATAACAACTCAAGAGCTCTATAGGTTTTTTACCAGTCATATTTCTTTTTAATTTTTTTGTGCCAATTGTAGTTTATTTGTCCGCCAAATAATTATAAATAAATTATTCTGATTACTCCCACAGGAAATGTGCATTTTTTCGGAAAAAAAATATTTTGTGTATTGGTATAGTTAATCGTGCAACTCATCCATCTTCACCAAGCTTAAAAATGCATGCATTCGTTGAAGCATAGAAGTGTAGCAAATATACTTCTGGCCATATATCATTTCACATTCAAGCATCTCCCACATGAACTATGTATTTTTCCGGGGTATAAAGAAGCTTATGTTTTTTTACGCAATCAAGTACAAAATATTATCACTTCTGGCATGTTACGGACTATAAAATTCTATAAAATTGATAACGTTATTCTATTCCAAAAAATTCTTCAAAATTGTCTGTTATTTTCGCAAACCTTCTTAGATCGAAAGGTGCCAGTTATAGCGATCAGGAAATCAACCATCATGCAATTATCTAGCATAAGAACAAGTTCGTGCGACCCAGTCGTGCATTTTATTTTCTGGGGTACTGCCTCTTGCGAAGAATTGACAAAACACGAGTAAAATTTGTCTCGAAAAAGTGCATCTAATATAGCCGTTCGGACTCTGTGGTAAATTGTAGGTCCGTTCCATTCTTGCAGATTCACAACACACACAGGAATGGTTGAGAGTTTAAGTCACTAGGCCTTGATTCCTTAAGGAGTTGTCGCGCCTGTAAAAAATAAATTGCACGACTGGATCGCAAGTACTTGCTCATATGTGCGGTCACATTGTCGTATAAAATTTATATAAAATGCAAGACTGGCTCGCACTAACTTGTTCTTATGCTAGATAATTGCTTGATGGCTGCATATGTACATATATATATATGTATATATTAAAATAAAAAAAAAATAAAATTGTTTTCGAAAGTGCATTAATTATTAGTTTAAGATTTTTCTCGGAAAAGCTACAAAAACTTGAAAACTTAATGTCTATCCAGGAAAAAAAATATTAAAAATCGTGGCCAGTTTTTTTAAGTCGTTTTTTGTCTAAAACTTCAAAAAATATTTAAATTTTTGTTTAGTATTTCATTATAAGGAAATCTGTAGTTTTCATCTGGGAAGATATTTTTAAAAAAATTCAATCAACACGTTTTCAAAATATTTCGAAAACCAATTTTTTTTTTGAATTTAAAAAAATCGAAAAAAAAGTTTTTGAAAACCTTGAAATAATTGAATTATAAATGACTTCCTGTGTGTAACATTTTATTGAAATCGGGATAATGGTTAACGATAAAACCGCATGTGAAAAAAACCGGTTCCGTTATAGAACAAATTTCGAAAAATTCATTCTAACTGAAAGATGTATTGTCGTAAAAGAATAGTACCCTGAAAGTTTTAATCAAAATCGTTAGAGCCATTTTCGAGAAAATCAAACTTTTTGTTAAAGATTGTGTGGCAGGTACCTCGACCTAGAGCAAAGGTGTAAAACACCCCCGAGATACGGCCAAATAAATACTAATTACTAAGTTTGAAGCAAATCGGCCCATCCGTTTGTGAATTTTTTTTGCAAGAATCCATAACTTGTCTAATGGTACCTATAACCGCAAGTAAAAAGGTGGCTGTGAAGGGTACTCGAACCCCGACCCTTCGCTTAGCAGTCCAACACACTAAGTGATAAAATAAATTTCACAACTGGATCGCATGTACTTGCTCATATGCGGTCACAGCTTCGAATAATATTAAGGGAACTTCAAAGTTTTTTTTTTGATTTTCTGACTTTTGATTGTTTGAAAAAAGTACGTAAAATAGCTTTCAGTGGATAACAAACGCCATAAGGTTTTTATTTAACAACTTTTTTTTAAAATTAAAAAAAAGTAATTCAAGACTGCAAACTTAAACACAAAAATTATTTACATTTAAAAACAAAATTAAGAAAAAAATTCATCTACCCGTTTTCAAAATATCGATTTTTCAAAAAAATAAAATAAAAAAATTATTGAAAATCCAAAAAAAGTTATTCCAAAATATTTTTTATGTCAAATTGCTTTGCCTTATAGTACCTATAATCCCAAGTAAAAAAGGCGGTTCTGACGGGGATTCGATTTTAAACATTAACCGCGATTCTTCTGATGTCGACTGGGACCGCAGCTCTCCATTTTTGTTTGTGTTTGATCTTTCTTCAGCGAAATTCGATGACATTCAGTCGTATCAACCCAGGGATTTGCATGTCCACTTGTGGTAAAGTTTTTAGTTGTTAATGGATCGTTAGGATCACCTGGAAACTCATTTTGAAAAATTGCTGTAGAGTTTCAGTTCAGAGTTGCATTGTTTTTTTTTTTTGTTTATAACTTATTGGGAGTTTTATTAATCAATGATTATAAATTATACATTCAAAGTCGCAAAAGTGTTAAAAATAGTATAATTTAGCAAATAAACAAACAAAAAATCTGACATTGGTAGGAAATTGGTCGGTTCTCCGTTGCATTTACAAAATTTGTCTAAAATAGCCGTGCTTTTCAAGCTTTTGATTGCAAGTGAGAAAGTTCTCACTAGTTCTCGATTAACTGGACCAAATTCTTTTTCTTACAAGTGTCGTGCAGCATCCAGTTTCACAACTAGACCTTGTTTATATGATTCCTTATTTCGGTCTTTCTTCATTCTTTTCTTTGCCACAAGGGATGGAGAGGGTATAGAAAAACAAGGAGAATGAAGTGATAAATGGAAAAATGAACATTTTTAAGATTTAATAGGGTTGAACTTTGACGTTTCTCGTTTGAGAAAGAATATAATAAAAATAAGAACTCTTAAAATCGAAAACAAGTCCCAATAATTTTTTTAGTAGTATAGGATAATTTTTAATTGATTTTTTTAGAATTTTCAGTTTGTTTCTGGAATAAAACAGCGCAGTTTATGTGAAAGTAATGGAAATATTTAGGATAACCAAGATCAGTGTACACATCGACGTAAGTGTCTGTCCAAAAAAAAGAATAAAGAAATAACTGAAAATAATAATAACAAATGAGGTCTACACAAATAGCTTAAAGGAAGAAACTTACACTAGTTTTTTTCATACAACGAGAATCAAATTAACCATGAAACAGTGAAAACAACATTAAAGAATTGACTCCCAGAATGCAATTTTTTTAAGGTTCCCTATCATCATAATTTTATCTATTTTTTTATATAAACGAATCCATAGATTCCTTTTTCAAAAACTTGGTATCGATAAGTTTTTTTTTAAAGAAAATATCTGTATGTTTATAAGAGCTTAAACAGTCTTAAGAATTCTTATAAGAAATCTGTTGTGGTTATAATAAAGAGATCAATTTTTTTTACTTTCGCCGATTAAGAGAAAGCAATAGCTTATAAATTTTCAACTTCAAACATAACTTTGTATTCATTTGAATGTTTTTTTTTCTAGTGTTCGTTTCAATTCTTACCGCAATACTGAATCCATCTCACAAAAGAGAAAGAAAACCCTATTATATTTTATTAGATACATCTTCCCATGGATATGTTTGTTTCCATAAAGTAGATTTGCAAAATTTCGTAATCAACAAGGTTTCGATAATCGAATATGTTTTAGCTCAAAATCTAAATCTTGCTTCGATGTAAAAAAAAATGCTTAAGCAAAAGTTGTTGAATGACAGCTAAAGTTATTAAATGTGAAACAAGCGAAACCTTATTTAAATCTTAATAATAACAAGTTTTATACTTCTATATATCTATGTATGCATTTATTTAAAAAAAAAAACAAATTTTTATGATTTCATTTATAAGAATAAAAAAATAATGGTCTTGTCCTAAAACGAGATTAAATAAAAAAAACTAATAAAACATAAACTATGAGGACAATATATGTATGAGTATTGTTGTACCCTGTAACCACCACAATTCTTTGTGATATTTTCCTTTTAAAAACGTAAGATAATAATAATATATGCAATTAAATTCATTGGTAAACATACAAACCTTAACACTTTTATCTTCTTATAATAATTTGTAATAAAACTATACATTATTTGATAAAAAAATATCAATTATTATAAGCTACATATAAATAATAAATATTCAGTTGTGATATTGCAAACAGAATTTTTTTTTTTATTAAATAAGATGGAAACTTATTTTAAAGCATAATATGATATATGTATGTATAAATAAAAATATTATATTATACAAAAAATAACCAATAAAAGTGCATATTAACGAATATTTTATGAAATAAATAGTTGCGTTCTTTTAAATTATCATTTGGCTTTCTTGCTTCTTGGCATATGAGTATAACGTTTTTGTTTGGGTATCTATTTTCATCAAGTCAAGGTTTACTCTTGCCCTCTTGGAAGATTTGTCATTACCTTCAAAAAATGCCCTTCTGTAGATTCACAACACACAAGCATATTTCGCTGAATATAAATCACTAGGATTTAGCTGCTCTTACTTTGTTGTCAATAATTTATCTATTTATTTTTCTAATGTCTATCAGTAAAATTGTACAATGCAATTCGGTTGTAACGGCCACGGCCGCTCACGGAAGACAAATTCTCCGACGTTATAAGCGGACATACTCGTATTTGTTACCGAATAATGAAAAATCAATTTATTTTAAACTAGCTAACCTAGTCGGCATTGCTCGTGTTTACCATAGGTTTCCTGAATACTGATGAAAGCGCCACATATTGGGTCCAATTATAACTAACAATCAGAAAGGTAATCATATTGGCATGCACACAAAATGTTTTCAAAATCGGTTAATCCTTTAAAATTAAATGTTATATGATAATGAAAATATACACCTATGGGGAAAACTATATTTTCGTTAATAATCCACCCGAGCGTCGCTTATCGAGTACAAATCTTAAAGGATCACAAAGGGCTTCAGACGGGAATGACTTTTAGTTGACATTTAGTCAAAAAGTTATTCAAAAAACTTTCAACTCACAGTTGACCTTAATAATGTAATGGGTCAGCTCGTTCAATGACACTTGACAAAAAGTTAGTTTACTAAAATTTAGTGTACGCATTGAACTTGCCCATTGAGATAAATCGATTTGACAGTTGTTGTCATTTGTTATCTATATATATTTTCGTTTACATTTCAAATCGAAGATTATGTCACGTCACACGAGAATCGGACGGGAAAAAAGTATCCTATGTCCGTCTCTTGGTTCTAAGCTACCTCCCCATCATATTTCAGCCAAATCGGTTTAGCCGTTCTTGAGTTATAAATATTGTTACTAACACGGAATATGTTAAAGAATATTAGTTTTTCCTTGAAATAACTAAATCCATTTCTTTCAAGTACCAATGCTTTTTGCGTCTCGAATTTACTGTCCGCGAAGGATATCATTCATTATTGTTTTATTTACCGGAGTCCAATTCTCAACTTTTAACGAGTTTCATACGCTGCCTGATCATATTTCGAGAGTTGTTCCCATTGTCGAGATCTATCGTTTTCCAGCTGGCCGATGGGATTATCGGATTTTCTCGTCCTCCACTCATCCAGGAAAAATTTCCCACCGGAACCGTTTGGCAATACGAGAAAGCCAACTGGGAGGGCGTAGATAATAATTTCTTCCGTAACTTTAACTGGTCACTATGCTTCCTCCATAGTGACATTGATGACAGTGTTAAAATGATCACACATGGAAAATGCAAAAAAAAAACTAAAACAGGTCAGAAACTCTTGCGATTCCGTTTAACAATGTTCTAAAACGAGTACAAAATCTGTACTATTTTCATCTCGGAAGTAGCTTACCTGCTGAAGGTTGTAGTTAAATCTGCTGTAGACCGCTCTAAAAGGTGAACCAATTGCTTCTTTTGTGTATTCATTTCTTGTGAGAACATCCGTTTCTGCTATGAGTTCATAGAGTCTAAGGTATTTGCTGGCGAAACAGCTCTTCCACCTTGCCTTGATTGCTTTTTTTGCAGTTGCAAGTTTCATCTTCAGATGTTTTTCTATTTGAACGTGACTTGTAAAGGTCACAGCTATATACTTGTATTCGCTGGCCACTTCAATTATTTCCTCAATGTGGAACCATTTTTCATTTGTTCGAAGTGGTCTTCTGCCTTATTTAAAAATTATGACTTTTGACAGATTGACTATTAAATTCCATGTGGCACAGTAATCGAACAATCGGTTGATCATAAACTGGAGCGTTTCTGGGGAGTATAGCAAACACCTGCGCCTTGTCAGTATTAGCGAATTCGATGCCTCCAGGTAAGCAATCAGTTATATGGTCAAAAAATAATGAAAACAGCAAGGGGCTCAATGTGCAAACTTGTCTCACTCCCGTCCTCATTTCAAACCACTCGGAGATTACTTCTCCATTCTACACAGCGGCTCATGTCTCTTCTAGGAGATTTTCAATTACTCTTCCGAACTTGTAGGACATTCCCTTGCAATATAATTTGAACATCAAGAACTTCCAATCTACTGTATCGAAAGCGGCCTTGAAATCTACAAAGAACGAATATAAATTTCCTATCCTCTGAAACGATTGATCCCGCGACATTCCTGGTCGACTGTTGAGTAACCCTCTCTGAAGTCAGCTTGGTATTCCTTCAGTAGGTTGTTTTGGTTAATCCAAGTTGTGAATCGTCGATGTAACACTGTCGTGAATATTTTGTAATATGCATTTAGAAAGGCGATGCCTCTATAATTATTTGGATCTGCTTTGTTGCCTTTCTTGTAGATGGAAAAAATCAAAGTTTTTTTGAGCTATCGTGGGACACCATTTTCCAGGATACTGTTGCTCAGGGTTGTGACTGTTTTTATAAGCTCCATAGAACTCCGTATCGATAGAATTCTGAAGGGATACGATCCAAACCTGGTGCTTTTCCATCTTCAAGATCCGTTACCTCTGCTCTTGTTTCTGCAACCGTTATTTGCGCAACAAGAATTGAGTTACAAAAGCGGGTGATGCAAACTGGAACGTATTTCAACTGCTGGATTTAACAGCATCTTAAAATAATCACACAATGTACTTATGTCCAAGACCCTGCACCCTACTTATTTTAAATATATTCCCATTAATGATGCCAACCGCTTCCAAAAATCAGAATAACTTAAACTTCTTGTTTTTTCGTCGATGTAAGCTTTCTTTTTGTTCCAACCTAATGTTTTAAATTCTTATTTGCTTCAAGATACTGATTTTTAAATTCGACTACAGTATTATTTTTTGAATATTCTTAGCCACGCAAAACTTCGTTTTCTAGCTAGCATATATTCAGCATCGAACCAAGGTTGCACAAAAGCTTTTCTCCTGCTGATCCCCTGATTGAATGGTTGATAAGCTATCTTTATAATTTGTTCTAGCTGCCCAAAACTCGTAATTTCTCGCGCTTCCAAGACTTGATCTATATTTTGTCTGCACTGTTCACCATTATTTTTTTTTTAATTCAGTTTTGGCAGCAGTCCCAATTCCCGCTCTTCTTCTTCATTTGCTTCGGTTTCAATATTGAAATTAAAAAAATATATGGGAAGATGATCCTAGTAAGGAACCTGTCCTTTAAAATCCGTAATATTATGATTCCAGCCCCCAACCTGTTAGACAGAGATCGATTACTGAAGATCCTTGTTTACCAATAAATGTTAGGTTCCCATCATTATCTCCACGAGTGGTTCCATTCTACTTATGTACTTACTTACTTAGGGGTGCTACAGTTCGGGACGAACCTGGGCCTCAACCAACATGCCTATCCAGCCAGCTCGGTCTTTTGCTGGCTGCCTCCAGTTTCGCACTCCAAGTTGGTTGAGGTCGTCCTCGACTTGAGCGCAAGGTCTTCCTGACTGCGCCTACCCTCTGGGATGGAATCGAAGATCCTGCGAGCCGGAGCATTGTTGTCCTTTCGCTCTACATGACCTAGCCATCTTAAACTTAATATGCGTATTTTTTTGACCAGGTCAATGTCGCTGTATAGCCTTCTCCTCCAAAGCCCGTTAATGCAGATAGAATCTTATAATTCTTATAATTTTTTCAAGTATTAAGTTGAAGAAATCGCACGATAGCGCATCACCTTTTGACGTCAAAAGCTTCTGTGAGGTCAGTACTAAACTTGACCGAGCAGCGAGAGTTCTCCAACGTCATCGTGCGCAGTCGGACGAATTTTGTGGGGATGCCAAAACCAGACATGGCTCTTTATAGCTCGTCTCTATTAACCCATTCTCTCCCATTGTCCTTTTTAAAGTACAGCAAAATGCAGTTTCCTTATGTGCATATAAAAGTAGGCTATGATATAAAAATTAACTGTTTAAGGCTTTTTTGGCATTATTGAGTATTTTTGAATTTTTCCAAACAATTTTTTTTTTATCGAAGTAGGCGTGTGTTGCATTGTATTTTTGCGCAAAGCATTTTAAAATATTTTTTGTTTCGTTTCCATCAAAAAAAGTTTGTGACTTCAAAAAATTCAATCAACGAGATAGTTTGATTATTTCTGCAGAATTTATTAAAAATAAGCATAAAGTTCAATTGAAAGCTAGTCCCCACATAGTTTTGTATAAAAATACGGAGGTAAGCAAAGCTAAAGTTAGATGTACTTTAAAAAGGACAGTGGATTCATGCATACATTTTTCTTTTAAGTATCCAAAATGGATTTTAGATCTATTTCAACAAAAAATTTTTATGGAAAACGTTTCCACAATCTCGATTCCGCCCTGGAAGAAATTGATAATAATATGAAGATAGTCAACGCTGATATCGTCATGATTCCTCCACCGGTGGACTATGTTAGGGATGAAGAGGATATCGATGAAGACAACATAAAGACAGTAGAGTTACCACAAGATGTTCCAGGTGAGGTTGAGATTTTTGTGCAATCTTATTTAGCGCCAGACGACGGTGATTTTGATAGTGAAGATGACATTCCATTGTCTGAGCTTAGAAAGTCAATTGCTCCACCCTTATGGACAAAGTCCATTTCGTCAACGGATGGAATAAATCGAACAACGAATTTTTTGGGTAGAATTCAAAGCTGCGCTTCAGATTTGGTTGGACTCAACGAAGTTCAAGTCTTTGAAAAACTGTTTGATGTCGAGGTAAGGCAACTTATCGTTAGTCAAACCATGTTGTATGCAGGTCAAAAAAACCAACACAGTTTTTCGTTCAATGATGAAGACTTGAAAATTTTCATTGGAATCCTTCTATTTTCGGGCTATCACTCTGAAGCAAGAGAATTCATGTACTGGAAACAAGCAGCTGATACACATGTACCTATTGTTGCAAACAGTATGTCTAGGAACAGATTCCAAGAAATAAAACGATTCATTCATTTTGCTGATAACAATACCCTTGACTTGAACGATAAAATGGCAAAACTACGTCCGCTCAGTAAACTTTTGTGCCAAAAGTTTCAAAAGTGGGGATATATGCATGAGCATTTATCTATAGATGAATCAATGGTTAAGTATTTTGGTCGACATTCTTCTAAACAATTTATAAGAGGAAAGCCTGTAAGATTTGGTTTCAAAAATTGGATGCTTTGCAGCAAAGATGGCTACATGTATAAATTCGACACATATTGCGGAGCTAAAAACGTAAGGCCTTCATTGAAAGCCCTACCATTAGGGTCAAGAGTGGTTCTTGACCTCCTAAGGAATATTGACTGTCCAAGTGACCATGCTATTTATTTCGATAACTTTTTTACTAGTTATAGCCTAATGAAGATTTTAAAAGAAAAAAAATTTAGAGCAACCGGAACAGCTCGGGATAATCGGTTAAAAAAATGTCCTCTTCCTCCCAATAAAGAATTTCAAAAGCAGAAAAGAGGAACTTTTGACCACCAATTTGATAAGACTAATGAATTGCTTTTTGTTAAATGGAAGGACAACAGCATCGTAACGATGGCCACGAACTACGACCAGATTGAACCTCTAGAAAATGTCAAACGGTGGAGCAAGGACGAGCAAAAGAAAGTCAATATTCCTCAGCCACTTCTTTTCAAAAACTACAACACGAACATGGGTGGTGTTGATCTGCATGACCAGTTCATTAACACTTACTCCATTGAAATAAGAGGTAAAAAGTGGTGGTGGAACCTGTTCACAGCAATGATCTCGTCTACTACGTCCAATGCCTGGAAGCTCCACAAGCTACCAAACAGCTACAAAGGCGATCTACTAGAATTCACGAGAGCAATAACACTCCATTACCTCCGGTTTCATACTTTGAACCAAGGACAACCTAGACTCACTGTCAAACGAAGCATTGTGGAGAGCCCAGGGTACCACTTTCCCAAAAAACTACCAAATCAACTAAGATGTCGCCAATGTTCTCTAAAATCGAAATGGTGCTGTGAAATGTGCAATGTTACTCTATGTATTGGGAAAGGGTGTTTTAAAAATGTTCATGTTAGTGAAAATTAATTTGGTATGCATGACCCCATTGTACTATAAAAAGGACACCTCCATAACTCTTAAAAAGAATTTTTTTTTAAATATTTTTTTTTGTATTTGTCTTAACTTTCACCTAAATAAACAAAAAATACTATAAAAAACTAATATTTTTTATTTTAAATACCTTTGGGTGTTAATGGGTTAATGCTATCGTACGCGCCTTAAAATCGATAAGAGGTGGTGGGTATCGATTTGGAATTCTTGGGTAGTTTCCAGGATCTGCTGTAGCGTGAACATTTGATCGATTGTGGACTTTCCTGGTCTGAAACCACACTGATAAGGGCCAATCAGGTTGCTGACGAAAGGTTTCAGGCGTTCACATAGTACGGCAGAGAGGATCTTGTAGGCGATATTCAGCAGAATTATTCCTCTATAGTTGGCGCAGTTTAGAGGGTCTCCTTTCCTGTGTATCGGGAAAACGATGCTGAGGTGGCATTCATCAGGAATACTTTCTTCTGACCAAACTTTAAAGGTGAATTGGTGTATGGACTCCACCAGGTCATCTCCGGCCGCTTTAAAAAGTTCGGCAGCTAGTTCCATTCTATGCGAAAACCAAACTGTCAATGACTTTTTTACCTCTGGCGTTGGAGTTTTTATCTTTGGAGTTGCGTGTAATTCCCGCTTTAATAAATATTAAAACCCCCCCAAACTTGAGCATTACTGCGACCTCTAGGCAGATGCTTCTCAAGCATTTGTAAACCTGCTAGTTAGAATACAAAACAGTGCGGTGAAATGAATAGGAAAGTGCAAATAACATTACATTAACATACATACATATAGACACACCCACTTCAACTTTTAAAGTTTAAAATACCTTTTATTCACCTTTTTATAGATAAGACTTTTTAACAAAATAATAAAACATTAACATAAAATAAATTTGCAACACAACAATGCATTTTGACGGGAATGCTTTTCGGTTAATTTTAAAACTACAACGAGTACAGTTCGCTTTCAAGTTATCCTAATATATTTGTAAGCTTAATTAATTACATTATATAAGCAAACAAGGCTCGTAGCAAAAAATATGAATCGAACTTTTCTTTATAAGATTTGCGGAAGATGTAGTCTTGTTCTTAATTTTTCGTTTATGAATTCTATATAACTTTATACATTGAAATGTGAAAAATTGGTTTTAGTTTCACATGTAGCTTTTTAAATGTCTTGCTGGTCTCGTGTCAATCGATGTCGCCTCGAAACTCATCTCAGCTATGGTTCGTGTTTGTGTCAAGTGATAGGAATTGATTCTTTTTGGTTAAGTATTCATTGTAGCGGATGAATGCGTAGCTGAAAAATAGAAAATAAAGGAATGATTAGGCAATACAAAAATTGCTTTCAAGTTTTTATCTTTTGTTGAATATAATTTATACTTACTCGACAAAATCAAAGTCAATCGTTGAATATTCCGCCTGAATCAGGGCCCATATCTTTTTTTATTTTTTTTGACCAGGTCAATGTCGCTGTATAGCCTTCTCCTCCAAAGCCCGTTAATGCAGATAGAATCTTATAATTCTTATAATTTTTTCAAGTATTAAGTTGAAGAAATCGCACGATAGCGCATCACCTTTTGACGTCAAAAGCTTCTGTGAGGTCAGTACTAAACTTGACCGAGCAGCGAGAGTTCTCCAACGTCATCGTGCGCAGTCGGACGAATTTTGTGGGGATGCCAAAACCAGACATGGCTCTTTATAGCTCGTCTCTATTAACCCATTCTCTCCCATTGTCCTTTTTAAAGTACAGCAAAATGCAGTTTCCTTATGTGCATATAAAAGTAGGCTATGATATAAAAATTAACTGTTTAAGGCTTTTTTGGCATTATTGAGTATTTTTGAATTTTTCCAAACAATTTTTTTTTTATCAAAGTAGGCGTGTGTTGCATTGTATTTTTGCGCAAAGCATTTTAAAATATTTTTTGTTTCGTTTCCATCAAAAAAAGTTTGTGACTTCAAAAAATTCAATCAACGAGATAGTTTGATTATTTCTGCAGAATTTATTAAAAATAAGCATAAAGTTCAATTGAAAGCTAGTCCCCACATAGTTTTGTATAAAAATACGGAGGTAAGCAAAGCTAAAGTTAGATGTACTTTAAAAAGGACAGTGGATTCATGCATACATTTTTCTTTTAAGTATCCAAAATGGATTTTAGATCTATTTCAACAAAAAATTTTTATGGAAAACGTTTCCACAATCTCGATTCCGCCCTGGAAGAAATTGATAATAATATGAAGATAGTCAACGCTGATATCGTCATGATTCCTCCACCGGTGGACTATGTTACGGATGAAGAGGATATCGATGAAGACAACATAAAGACAGTAGAGTTACCACAAGATGTTCCAGGTGAGGTTGAGATTTTTGTGCAATCTTATTTAGCGCCAGACGACGGTGATTTTGATAGTGAAGATGACATTCCATTGTCTGAGCTTAGAAAGTCAATTGCTCCACCCTTATGGACAAAGTCCATTTCGTCAACGGATGGAATAAATCGAACAACGAATTTTTTGGGTAGAATTCAAAGCTGCGCTTCAGATTTGGTTGGACTCAACGAAGTTCAAGTCTTTGAAAAACTGTTTGATGTCGAGGTAAGGCAACTTATCGTTAGTCAAACCATGTTGTATGCAGGTCAAAAAAACCAACACAGTTTTTCGTTCAATGATGAAGACTTGAAAATTTTCATTGGAATCCTTCTATTTTCGGGCTATCACTCTGAAGCAAGAGAATTCATGTACTGGAAACAAGCAGCTGATACACATGTACCTATTGTTGCAAACAGTATGTCTAGGAACAGATTCCAAGAAATAAAACGATTCATTCATTTTGCTGATAACAATACCCTTGACTTGAACGATAAAATGGCAAAACTACGTCCGCTCAGTAAACTTTTGTGCCAAAAGTTTCAAAAGTGGGGATATATGCATGAGCATTTATCTATAGATGAATCAATGGTTAAGTATTTTGGTCGACATTCTTCTAAACAATTTATAAGAGGAAAGCCTGTAAGATTTGGTTTCAAAAATTGGATGCTTTGCAGCAAAGATGGCTACATGTATAAATTCGACACATATTGCGGAGCTAAAAACGTAAGGCCTTCATTGAAAGCCCTACCATTAGGGTCAAGAGTGGTTCTTGACCTCCTAAGGAATATTGACTGTCCAAGTGACCATGCTATTTATTTCGATAACTTTTTTACTAGTTATAGCCTAATGAAGATTTTAAAAGAAAAAAAATTTAGAGCAACCGGAACAGCTCGGGATAATCGGTTAAAAAAATGTCCTCTTCCTCCCAATAAAGAATTTCAAAAGCAGAAAAGAGGAACTTTTGACCACCAATTTGATAAGACTAATGAATTGCTTTTTGTTAAATGGAAGGACAACAGCATCGTAACGATGGCCACGAACTACGACCAGATTGAACCTCTAGAAAATGTCAAACGGTGGAGCAAGGACGAGCAAAAGAAAGTCAATATTCCTCAGCCACTTCTTTTCAAAAACTACAACACGAACATGGGTGGTGTTGATCTGCATGACCAGTTCATTAACACTTACTCCATTGAAATAAGAGGTAAAAAGTGGTGGTGGAACCTGTTCACAGCAATGATCTCGTCTACTACGTCCAATGCCTGGAAGCTCCACAAGCTACCAAACAGCTACAAAGGCGATCTACTAGAATTCACGAGAGCAATAACACTCCATTACCTCCGGTTTCATACTTTGAACCAAGGACAACCTAGACTCACTGTCAAACGAAGCATTGTGGAGAGCCCAGGGTACCACTTTCCCAAAAAACTACCAAATCAACTAAGATGTCGCCAATGTTCTCTAAAATCGAAATGGTGCTGTGAAATGTGCAATGTTACTCTATGTATTGGGAAAGGGTGTTTTAAAAATGTTCATGTTAGTGAAAATTAATTTGGTATGCATGACCCCATTGTACTATAAAAAGGACACCTCCATAACTCTTAAAAAGAATTTTTTTTTAAATATTTTTTTTTGTATTTGTCTTAACTTTCACCTAAATAAACAAAAAATACTATAAAAAACTAATATTTTTTATTTTAAATACCTTTGGGTGTTAATGGGTTAATGCTATCGTACGCGCCTTAAAATCGATAAGAGGTGGTGGGTATCGATTTGGAATTCTTGGGTAGTTTCCAGGATCTGCTGTAGCGTGAACATTTGATCGATTGTGGACTTTCCTGGTCTGAAACCACACTGATAAGGGCCAATCAGGTTGCTGACGAAAGGTTTCAGGCGTTCACATAGTACGGCAGAGAGGATCTTGTAGGCGATATTCAGCAGAATTATTCCTCTATAGTTGGCGCAGTTTAGAGGGTCTCCTTTCCTGTGTATCGGGAAAACGATGCTGAGGTGGCATTCATCAGGAATACTTTCTTCTGACCAAACTTTAAAGGTGAATTGGTGTATGGACTCCACCAGGTCATCTCCGGCCGCTTTAAAAAGTTCGGCAGCTAGTTCCATTCTATGCGAAAACCAAACTGTCAATGACTTTTTTACCTCTGGCGTTGGAGTTTTTATCTTTGGAGTTGCGTGTAATTCCCGCTTTAATAAATATTAAAACCCCCCCAAACTTGAGCATTACTGCGACCTCTAGGCAGATGCTTCTCAAGCATTTGTAAACCTGCTAGTTAGAATACAAAACAGTGCGGTGAAATGAATAGGAAAGTGCAAATAACATTACATTAACATACATACATATAGACACACCCACTTCAACTTTTAAAGTTTAAAATACCTTTTATTCACCTTTTTATAGATAAGACTTTTTAACAAAATAATAAAACATTAACATAAAATAAATTTGCAACACAACAATGCATTTTGACGGGAATGCTTTTCGGTTAATTTTAAAACTACAACGAGTACAGTTCGCTTTCAAGTTATCCTAATATATTTGTAAGCTTAATTAATTACATTATATAAGCAAACAAGGCTCGTAGCAAAAAATATGAATCGAACTTTTCTTTATAAGATTTGCGGAAGATGTAGTCTTGTTCTTAATTTTTCGTTTATGAATTCTATATAACTTTATACATTGAAATGTGAAAAATTGGTTTTAGTTTCACATGTAGCTTTTTAAATGTCTTGCTGGTCTCGTGTCAATCGATGTCGCCTCGAAACTCATCTCAGCTATGGTTCGTGTTTGTGTCAAGTGATAGGAATTGATTCTTTTTGGTTAAGTATTCATTGTAGCGGATGAATGCGTAGCTGAAAAATAGAAAATAAAGGAATGATTAGGCAATACAAAAATTGCTTTCAAGTTTTTATCTTTTGTTGAATATAATTTATACTTACTCGACAAAATCAAAGTCAATCGTTGAATATTCCGCCTGAATCAGGGCCCATATCGTCCACAAGAAATGTGCTGCCAAAGCAAACTGATTCACCTGTACGTAGAGAATCTCAACCTGTTCCTCTGTAACATCGCTGGTTTCCAAATACGCTTTCAGATAAGTCCGTAGCCATTTCAGTTGAAACTCCTTCGATGGATATCTCTCATAATCAACCTCATCTACGCCCGCAAACTCAGCGAAATGGTTACCAATGTCGAACGCCTGGAAATTATAGTCTGCATACTCGTAATCGATGAAAGTTATCTGTTGCAGGGCTTCTGTGTAGATAACATTGTTCAGCAACAAGTCATTGTGTGCAAACACCAACGGGCTATTCAATGCTTTCAGTTTCTTGTACAAAAACTCAAACTCGGTGCGGATCTTCGAAATTGGTAGGAAGGTTTTTTCTAACCTAGAATGAGCAAGGAAAATTAGAATATAAATTGGTTCACAATTGGGTTCCATAGATGGTTTTTTTTTTGTTTGTTTAAAAGACAGAAAATGGCAAATTACAACAGAATTCGTATACAACAACTGAGTGCAACAACAGAACCAGATCACACTATACACCAAGGAGAAGAAGATGACGATTTTCGAAATCTTGTCCTTCTTATGTCCTGTGAATATAGCAATTTGTGTTGAAATGTCATAGGATGTTTGTGTCAAATTACCTGCTGTGCTTGTCGGCGTCCGTAAATCGTTCTGGTACGAGATCAAAGAAACTTTGTACTTTCTTCCAAAGCATTGATTCTCGTACAGGTGGTGTCGTGAGACCGTTGTCTTGAGAAACCTTATGCATGTCTGCCATCCGACAGGCAACCAATTCCCATACTTCTGGCCTGGTAACACTTTCTGGGGTGAGTGTTACTCCGGGTACATATTCGTAGGCGAGACCGTTTTTGAATGTGGCAAATAGTGAAGGCGCAAACCCATAGGAATGAAGTAGTTTAATGTTGCGGGTTTCAGCTTTTCGGTCGATCAGAAGATCGGTTTTGTTGCCGTAGACTCGGACGAGAACGACACTGTTTGTGTAGTCGGTAGTACCGTTTTGAGGGGCATTATTGTCGTCTGGGGTTGGCTTGTTGAAGCAACCCACTAGTTTGTTTGTTATGCCATCTGTGAATATCTGGAAAGAGACAAAAAAGTGGTTTTATAATCAAAGCTTCTCTGTAGCTTAAATGAAGTAAAATTAAGATATTTTGGAACAGAAATCAGGGGTTGTGTTATGAGTCCATTAAATCTTTTCACAGATGTATATGTGCTCTTTGAATCAGCACGAAATGAGGTTAGCTCTTAGATTTGTCTCCTTAGCCAAATAAGACAGGATTTGGATCCAAGACAATGAAAGCAATAGTCTGAAATTTACTACACCACGCGTCACTGCTAGCTATACATATATACATCTTCATCATTATCATCGGCGCCAAAACCGGGATCCGGTTCTGGTACTATTTCAACAAGTTCTTCCATACATCCCGATTGCTGCTGGCCAACGCCATACAATTGCGCTTGGGGCGTCCTGGTCTACGCCATCCTTCCAACGCCAACAAGGTCTGCCAATTTGTCTTCAACCATAAAGAGAACTGCAAAAGACTTTCCAAACCGGTTTCTATTCGCTCATGCGAGCTAGGTGCCCAGCACCGGAGGCTACCGAGCTTTATTTTGTCCACATCTGCTTAGACGAATCGTCCTCCCTCGCACACAGGGCCAACAATTCTCCGTAAGACTTTTTTCTCGTGTAAGCACCCAAGTCTCGGATCCGAATGGTATGGTTTTTATGGTAAGGTTTCTGGATTTAAAGAGCCTTGACAGAGTATTTTAAAGCGGCCGGAGATGATCTGGTGGAGTGCATACACCAACTCATCTCTAAAGTTTGGTCAGAAGAAAGTATGCCTGATGAATGGAACCTCAGCATCGTTTGCCCGATCCACAAGAAAGGAGACCCTCTAAACTGCGCCAACTATAGAGGAATAAGTCTCCTGAATATCGCCTACAAGATCCTCTCTGCCGTACTATGTGAACGCCTGAAACCTTTCGTCAGCAACCTGATTGGCCCCTATCAGTGTGGTTTCAAACCAGGAAAGTCCACAATCGATCAAATGTTCACTCTACGGCAGATCCTGGAAACCACCCAAGAATTCCAAATCGATACCCACCACCTCTTTATCGATTTTAAGGCCGCGTACGATAGCATTTATAGAGACGAGCTATACAGAGCCATGTCAGGCATGTCATGGCATTCCCACAAAACTCGTCCGACTGTGCAGGATGACGATGGAGAACTCTCGCTGCTCCGTCAAGGTTGGTTCTGACCTCACAGAAGCTTTTGACGTCAAAAAAGGATTCCGACAAGGCGATGCGCTATCGTGCGATTTCTTCAACTTAATACTTGAACAAATTATAAGAAACTCGCAAGTCAATTGTAGTGGGACAATTTTTTTCAAGTCTGTGCAATTGCTAGCATACGCTGACGACATAGACATTATTGGCAGAACTCGGCGAGCTGTCACTGGAACGTTTGCTAGCATTGAAGCTGAAGCGGCTAAGATGGGACTAGCAGTCAATGAGGCCAAAACGAAGTACCTGCTGTCCACAAAAAGGGACACACAACACCGGCGGATTGGACAAAACATCACAATAGACAGGTACAACTTTGAGGTAGTTAGGGACTTTGTGTACCTCGGATCCGCTATAACATCTGACAACAACATTTCGTCAGAAATAAAGCGAAGAATTACTCTTGCCAATCGCTGTTTCTATGGGCTAGGAAGGCAATTGAGTAGCAAAGCCCTCTCTCGAAAGACAAAGGAGACTGTATCAGACCCTTATCATCCCAGTCCTGCTCTATGGCGCCGAGGCATGGACTCTATCTAAAGCGGATGAAGATATCCTTAGTCGTTTCGAGCGTAAGATTCTTCGGAAGATTTTTGGCCCTATCTGCGTTAACGGGCTTTGGAGGAGAAGGTTCAACCAAGAACTATACGAGGTGTACAGCGACATTGACCTGGTCAAAAAAATACGCATATCACGTTTAAGATGGCTAGGTCATGTAGAGCGAATGGACAACAATGCTCCGGCTCGCAGGATCTTCGATTCCATCCCAGAGGGTAGACGCAGTCAAGGAAGACCTCGCCTTAGGTGGCGCGCTCAAGTGGAGGACGACGTCAACCAACTTGGAGTGCAAAACTGGAGGCAGCTAGCCAAAGACCGAGCTGGCTGGAGAGGCATGTTGGTTGAGGCCCAGGTTTGTCCCGAACTGTAGCGCCACCTAAGTAAGTAAGTAAGCGACAGAGTATACAAGGTTCTGTTGGATTTTAACAGCCGCCCGCGTATTTCTTCCTCCATATTATTATTGGATGCTACTTTTGACCCAAGGTAGTTGATAGTTGGAGAAACACTTCTCGCAGCCACCATGTACTTAGTCTTCCCTTCATTAATATGCAGCGCTAGGTTTGGTGCCGTCTGCTCGATCTGGGTAAAGGAGTCTTGTACAGCTTGTTGGCTTCTGCCGATGATATCGATGTCGTCTGCGTAAGCCAATATCTGACTGGACTTGGAGACGATAGTCTCTCTTGTTGACGTGCCCTACTCAAGGATTGCTTTCTCCAACGCCAAATTGAAGTGGATGCAAGCCAGACCATCTCCTTGTCGGAGTTCATTAAAGATGTTGGGCAGCAGCAAACCGGCTACTTTTACTTGGCTTGTAATATTGGCCATGGTCAGCCTATATAGTCTTGCCAATTTATTCTACCCTGGCTATGCAATTCTGAGTGGCTATAAAGTCTATTAACAGATTGTATGTTGGAATATTAAACTCCAGTCTTTTTTTCCTCACTTGCCTAAGGGTAAGGATCTGATCGATTGTTGGTTTGTCTGGTATGAAACCACATTGATATATTGAAGTTGGTAAACTTCATTTTTTGGCTGATACATCGTATCAGAGTTATTATTCCGTTTTAAGATTTCTGCTCTTAAAGGTCTCGTTTTAAAGCCTCCTAACCAGCAGATTTCGGTCGTTTGTTGTTGTTTAATTGTTTACACTGGCTTAAGACAAAAACTTCTGGCGCCATTTTATGAATATTTTATATGATGTCAAAATATAATCTTTATTTATTACGACATTAAACGTTTGTATTTATTTAAACTTTTGAATTGAAAAAAAAAACTCAATATAAAAGAAACGCTTTTTTCTTATCAGCATGCGAAATTGTTGTGATAAGAGACATAATTAGACGCAATGTCTATCCAAATACACTTAAATTGTTTTCTTATCAGATACAACATACAATTTATTTTTAATTTAGTATTATTTACCAGTTTTGAAGCAGGAGATATGTATATAACCCTTTTAAGTAATAAGTTAATAAAGATATTTTCACAAAATTATAGACGCTTTAATACCAGACTAAAATAAATAAAACTTGGCACTAACATTAAAAGTTTAGTTCTTCATTCAATGACGAAAACTTGGCAAATGCCACCATCGCCGAGCAAAATGGACCCAGTTCATTGCTCATTTCCAAGGTGGAACTCCAAATCATCTTCGAACCACTAAAGAAAAAGAAGTCAGCCAGGGGTTGATGGTATACCAAGCATTGTACTACAACATCTTCCTGAGGATGCAATAGGACATATGACCAACACTGTTTAACAACGCGCTTAATAATGCATATTATCCAGTGAGTTGGAAGACAGCTGTTCTATATAATCTCCCGAAAAAGGGAAAGGATAATTCCAATCCGGCAAATCTCCGGTCGATAAGTCAGTCTTCTTTCAAGTATCAGTAAGGTATTCGAAAATTTTCTCAATAGAGCTTTGTCCAAGTGGGCGGAGGACAAAAATATAATTCCAGACACCCAGTTCGGCTTTAAAGCGGGGCATGACACAATTCATGGAACAAGGCTGAAAATCAATGCACGGGTGCCTGTCTGGTTGATTTGGAGAAGGCTTTCGGCACCGTATGGTAAAAATGTCTTTATCTGTGTCGACGATTAATTTAATCACGTACAGAACATGTCTAACAATCGAGGTTATCAAAATTCTCTTGCAGAGTGACTTCGACAAGATTCAGCAATATTGCAATGATTGGAAACTGAAAATTAATAATCAGAAATGTCTAAAAATCTAGAGCTTGTAGGGAAACGAGAAAGAAAGAAGCTAGTGATCTCTTGGCCAACTTGGACATCCACTGGCGAGTAAAAGTGTAGTAAAGTACCTTGGCATTTGGCTGGACTATTTTCTATATTTCAACCGACATGTAGAGGCTACTCTGGCCAGAGCTAGGGGATCTTTTGCCCTGACAAGACGATTGTATTATAGCAGTCGCCTTGATAGCAGGGTAAAGATGATATGCTACATGGTCCTCATTAGGCCCATGATTGCCTTTAGATGTCCCGTGTGGTTCAACGTTGCACCATCTGAAATGGAAAAGATTTGTGAGTTTGAGAGATAGTGCCTTCGTTCCTGTATTGAACTATACACAACACTAGAGTCGGAGTCGGGGCCAATATAAACAGGATAGACAACTTTTTAATTAAGCTGATTCGAGGTCACACCTGGACTAATGGCCAGGGGGCTTACCACCCCCAAGACGAATATTTTGAGAGTGTGTGGTTAAGCGGCTTCATTACACCCGAAGCATTTCTTTATTTAGACAGTCGAAGGCTGGTACAGAGTGGATCGGCGATTCCACTGATCTACCACGTCGGCCGCAAAACTGTGAATAGGCGCCTGCGGTTTAGTAGAGACTGTAAGAAACTATTTTAACAAGTTAAACAGTTACGAGAACGATAGCGGCAGTCGATATGGGTTATTACCAACGGTCGGCTTTAATAGGTTTAAGGTAGTTACAGCAAAAAAAAAAAAACAAAAACAAAAGTTGGTTGTCTGTAAAGTCGGTTTACGGACGATAATTTTACGTGATAACGTCATAAGAAAAATGGATTGCATCACACCCACAAGCCCTCTAGTTAAATCCACACACACACCCCTATATCTACATCTTACTTTAACAAAACTCCGCCTATGTATTTCTTTTTCTCTTCTTGTTCTTTTTGAATTTGAGTGGAATTATTTTTGGAATTTGCGCCTGTTCTTCTTCATGTTCGCCTGGTGCTTGTTATAGATTTTGGTTGAAAGAACCACTGTATCGTAGCGTCACTTCTTGTCAGCATTATAAGCATGAGTCTTATCAGCATTATTAGCATGAGTCTCATCAGTATGAGTCATGTTATTTCGTATGTGTAGCCTGTCATCAATTTATTGGACGTTATCACGTCAAAAAAGATACTAATAAGATTTCTTAAGTAAATTTCTCAGAAAATTTTATTGCGAACAATTTTTTTTTTAATGAGCACGTCTTCGACTATAAGGTATCTTTTTTGAAGCTACCCTCACACGAAATAATTCGCAATCGTTACTAAATGCTGCTCTTTTCTTGTCTGATTTTTTTTTAACAAGGTGATATATGCAGCATTGTTAAGCAACCTAACCTTGGCTTTATAAAGATGTTTGCACCGTTATATACGTTCAACAACACTTGCACGTTAAATGCAGCAAAGTGCTCTTAGTATTTTCTATTGATAAAGTCATTATCAACTATGAATAGCTCTGTTGAAGAAGCCTAATCAACATTTATTGAAAATTGCTTCCTTGAATTATTCACATTTAATAGCAAACAAAAACTCATTTAAATTGTATTTACATCAAGGTCACATAAAAGGGGTAATTTAAATATTTTATGCAACAGTACCTACAGTACACAATACAACAAAGAAAATATTTTAACGAGATAGGAAAATTAGAAAAGCCTGAGTAGGAAAACGTTTCCCTTAGATGTATCGCAATACGTAGAAATGGACACCACACATTTAATAATTTATTTTCGTGACTTACAATAATAAGTGGATTTGGCACGAGCAACAATTTAAAAAAAATTGCAGGCATATTTGCATTTAAGGGGTCTAGTATTGGTTTCTTGAAAACAACAATTAGATTAGAAATACAAAGATTTCTTTGTACTATAATCTACACAAAGTAAGATTGCACAGCAAAATATCCAGGACATGGAATAAAAGTTATTGAACTTCGATAGCCTCGAAACTTTGAATTATAGATTTATTTGAGCAAAAAAAATCAATACGTTTAAAAAATCAGTAATTTTTAAACTTTTGTCATCGCAGAAATAGTTTTAGAAATTGTAGAACATTAAATTTGTTATTTGGAAAAATCAATTCTGGGTTTTATTTTTTTAATACAAGTTCTTCTTAACGCACATTTTTAACACAATAATAACTAAATCCTGTTATCCAAAGCTGTGGAAGGCTTCAAATATAATTTCGATTCCAAAAAAACAGCATCTCAACAAAAAGAGTACAGACTAATATCTATTCTTCTATTCATTTCAAAAGCATTTGAGAAACTTATCAGTCGGAAAATTACATCTTATTTAGATTCACATCAAGTTATAACTGTTTCGCAGTCTGGATTTAGATCAAAACATAGTTGTACAACCGCACTTCTTAAAATAACCGATGATATCCGTCAAGAAGTGCCCCGTTGCTTAGTGGTTAGTGTGTCGAACTGCTAAGCGAATGAGCCTGGGTTAGAATCCAGCTCATAGCCATCTTCTTTTCTGGGGTACTGCCTCTTGCGAGGAACTTACAAAACCTCTCAAAAAGTGCATCTCATGTAGCCGTTCCGATTCGGCGGTAGACTGTAGGTCCCTTCCATTCTTGCAGATTAACAACACACACACAGGGATGATTGAGAGTATAAGTCACTAGGCCTTGGCTCCTTAAGGAGCTGTTGCGCCAGTAAATTTATTTATTTATCCGTCAAGAAGTTGATAAAAATCATGCAACAGCTCTAGTTTTGCTTGATTTTTCAAAAGCGTTCGATACAGTTTCACACGAAATACTTTTGAAAAAACTGAAGAATTTTTTTCTTTTTTGACACTTCAGCATTATCTATGGTTGAACAACATCTAAGGTACAGACTACAGATCTCAGGAAGTTTTTGCAAACTCAAAACTATCGACATTTCTTCCTAATATCACTGGTGTCCCTCAAGGATCAATTCTGGGCCCACTTCTATTCACACAGTTCAACAATGACTTACCTTCGATACTCAAACATAGCAAAATTTATATGTACGCAGATTATGTCCAAATTTACTTGAGCTATAGAATTGGCATGGTAGAAGATGCAACGGTGAAAATAAATGAGGATCTAACACGTATAGGACAGTGGGTTAGAAATAATTTCTTGAAACTCAATTCGAACAAATGCCAGGCAATTGTGATAAATAACTCTGTGCTTTATACAACTAGCCTACCAACCGTCGAGCTCAATGGAACAACGTTGAATTATGTCAAAGCAGTAAAAAATCTAGGAGTTATCTTTAACCAAACGCTAACATTAGACAATCACCTGATAAGTACTATTGGACGAGTATACACTTCTTTGCGTTTTCTATATTTTTTTTTGGAAGTTTCCTCCGGTCTCAACTAAATTGATAATTCCCAAAACAGTTATTCTACCAATTCTATTCTACGGTAGTCCTATTTTTTGCAGTTTAAATAGCGCCAGTAAACGCAAACTCCAAGTAACCTTTATTAACGTTGTCCGCTTTATCTACGGACTACTTCTTTTCGACCATGTTTCTACTCAGGCAAACCAAACAACAGTTCTCTGTGCATGCTGCGGGCCTTTGGAATTCCTTGCCTGCCAATCTGAGAGTACAAGATAACTATAAACAAATTGAAGGGTTGTTTAGAAATCCTTACAATTGCTGAACGTTTTTCCGCTTCTTTTATCTAATTTAATTGAAATATAATTTTAAATTATCTTTAATTTGTTTAATTTCAAATTTTATTTTAAAATATTTAATATATAATAATTTTAAAATTTGTTTGTTTTAACTATTTATGATTTAATGATATTACCTACAACATTCTAAGTATTATTTAAGACATATTGTTTTTAAATACTTACGTAAATAAATAAATACAAATACAAGTTTGACTACTATTTTTAACATGACTTTACTGTCAAGGTGAATCCAAAAAGAATCATTCTCAAACCAAAGTTGTTGTGCGTCACGACACACGATCGTGATAGTGATAACTGATTTGGCATGAAATAGTAATTATCACATGCTGCTAATTATCAAAAATTAACGTAAGTCAATCATTTAATACGCACGATGAAATTTTGTGTACTTAAGTCCAAAATATGGATAGATAAGAACCTGGACCTGAACAAATTGGCGGTAGGATATATTATGGTTTAAAGTATGGACGACGAAGAATAAGACAGCAAAGAAAAAAAATTTGATTCTTGATTAAGAAGATTAAACATAGCAGTAGCAGATACCAAGTTTATAAAATATTTTATACAATATATACAATATATATCTTTTCGACATTATTTACGATCGAAAGCTATAAACAAGATGGATATTTTTGACATTTAACAGTTTTTAACTCGTACGCTACAAACTTTACACATGAACAACATTGTGTTGCCATGACCCTTCACATCAACATTTGCATGCCAAAAAGCAAAAACAGATATTTCGATATCTTGACCTTTGAATATTTTTTTCCTGCAAATGTCGGTTTGATAGGGTCTTTTACACAAGGGATTATTTATTTCTCTTTTCATGTAAAGCACACTACGCAAGCATTAGGAAGATAGGGAGGGGAAGGACAGGAGGTGTTCATAACACTTGTTTTGAATGCTTTTATATTGAAATGGCAAGGGAAAATTTAGCCGGGAATACTAATCCAAATACGTGTTGTTCGGCTGAAAAAACATTATCTGTATGTCAGAAATTGGACCCAAGCGTGAACTGATGGAAAGGCATGAAACATTGCGTTGGTGTTTGAGAGGCGCAATATTTTCAGAAACAGTTCTATTTCTTATTCATTTCAACATTTTGTTTTGTGAACAGATGCTTTAGAAGCATCTACTCAGATGTCGCAGTAATACTCAATTTTTGGGCATATAAATGCTTTATAAACTGTACCAAGATCATAAGGGGAAAAAACTTCTTGCAACAATACAGAAAACCTAAGAACTTAGCAGCATTTTTGGCGATCTCAAGTATATGGTCGTCATTAATACACATACTGAGTAGTGAAAGCATGAGGGTATGTTTAGCTTTAACGACAGGAGACAGCTTTGAGCTTTCGAAGCATTAAACTCCACACGATTTATATTACTCCATCTGACAATGCTGTGCAAACCGGATTTTAATGAGCTCATCATACGGTACCGTTGCGATTGTACGTCTGAAGACAAAGGGCGTGAATCGTCGAATGAATATACAAAGCTGAGGGTAGAGTCGTCAGCAAAACAGTTAAGTGGATTAGAATTAACAGACAGAAGATCATTTATAAAAATTAGGAAAAAAGTCGGAGACAGAATGGAGCCCACCAGCATTTATTTTGTGGGAATCAGATTTGAATTTGTCTAATACAACTTGTATTTAACGGTCCAGAACATAGCTTCTAAACCAACGAACAATAGTATCATCGATCCCAAAAGCGCGCGTTTTCGATAAGAGAACTTCATGCCAAACTTTATTAAATGCCTTGGAAATATCAATTGCAATAAACTTACTTTCACCAAAGCGATGGTAAGGATTTGTTCCACTGTTTGGTGAGATATGCCAGTGGAACGATAGCTGCGAAAGCCATACTGACAGTCTCCGACCGAAGCTTTCGGTCGTTCAATAAGGGAGTTGCATGCGTTCCTTGCTTATTTGTGTTTTTTCCGATTTTCTTCTGTAGGGTTGGCTTTGTAAGATCGGAAACTTACTTCTTTAAGCCTGATAGCTTCTTTAGACTCAGGTTAAACCAGGGGGCCTGTTCCTGAATACGAGTCGAGTAAGATGTCACCCGAAGGCTCACAGTCGAGGAAAAATCGGTATTCCACAACTCTAGTGAGAGCCAAAAACATGACATGACTCCGAAAATGTTGAACACACCCTTTGAATTGTAGCTAACTCCACTAAATGTTGACTTGACGTTCCACAAAAAAAAATGTTTTGATTTGAGAACTAGTCGTTAAATGTAATTTGATAGTAAATTTATCAGTTTAAATCGTAAAAGTGCAAAAAAAATTAATATGAAACGTACAGAGATGTTTATAAAACAATTTTTGTATATTTGATGCGAGTAATGGAACACAAATTTAAAACAAACGCCAGATCGTCGTCTATGCCAAATACTTTCCACCAAAAAATATTAAAATTTTGTTTCAAACACTTCATTATTCATAAAAATTAGAAAATTACAACGTAAAGTCTGTTTTTTTATTTGTACCTACGTTTTTGCATCTATCACTGCTGCTCTCGAACACTTTTTAAACATGAATGATTTCTCACAGAAAAAGCGTCACTTTCGAGTTCAGGAATAGGTATGTTTCATTCGAGTGTGATCTGACGTTCGAGTTGGGGAATACCGATAATTAGTGAGTCGTGTCGATCTCACCTGAAATCTAACTCGACTCGTATTCAGGAATAGGGCCCCAGAACTTTTCTTTGGGTTTGATACTTTTTACTCTGTTAGGAATAGAAGCACGCATCCCTCATCAATGAAACAATCAAGGAAGCACATTGATTACGGAAGAAATAATTCCGGCCGTCCCAGTTGGCTTTTTCGTATTACCAAACAACCGTCCGGTAGGAATTTTTTCTTTAACTGCACTTTGGACGAAAAATTTGATGATTTAACACAATTGTCCGAAGTGCCAAATGAAGAAGTTACACTAATGGTATACTTATCAGGGTGAGAAGTATGAAACAGGTCAAAAGTATAGGCGGCTTGCCCAGCAACATCCAATATTCGCGTTGGCACATCGTTCAGTTAGTTAAGGTGATGTAACCCAACAAAGATCTAGATGTACTTTCCTTCGGGTATTTTCTGAGCAGAAAAGCGGAGCCAATTGGAATTGTGTGCATTGAAATCTCCCGCAATAACGATTTCATTGCAAGGAAACAATTTTCCGTTAAAAGTCGAATAACTTTCGAGATTTGGACTCCTACAAATAAAACAATAATCAATGATATGTTTTCGGACAATGCATTTGAGCCACAAGAAGTAAAAGTCCGCGTTGGAACATTGTCCGTATTGGGGAAGGCTCTGACAAACAATATAATTTCTAAAATAAACGACGAGACCACGACGAAAAAAAATATAATGGCAACTAGTTGTACCCATGTAGAACAAATTCTAATAAATCAGTTTTTACTCCTTAACTTAACTTGCCATTAAGCGGCACCATCAAATTTGAAGTCTTGAGGATTAATCACCATTAGGACTGCTACAACCAAACATTAAGATCTTTGAATGGCAAGAGTACAATAACTCAGGCGACAAGAAATAATTAATAATTAATTTGCGTTGAATGATAACGGATTCTTGTAGAGGTACTAAATACAATTTTTTACGGGAGGGCAGGCGTTTTTAGTGTTTGCCACGGCGTTGGTGAAGAGAAACTTAGTTTTTTTTCAAAACAGGACACTGTGGCGTGTGTGTAACATTTTTTTTTTTCAATTTGTTCAGCTTCCCAAACAATTCAATACATGCCATGAACGTTTGTTACAATAAAACTACTTTTATTCTGCAATTACACTTGGACTTAATAAATCATTTGGAAAAGTTGCCGCCGAGCAGACCAGTTCTGCTATTCCTACTTGAAAATTAGGTATCGGTGTCAAAATAATAGTTCGTTTGGTCATACTTGCCTCAAAGCCTCATAGCACACAATTTGCTATAGAAAACGAGAATGAAGCCTTGAACAAAACTCCTACAATTGATACTAAGCAACTTTCAATTTCGTTAAGTTTACTAGGCTATAACCTATAAACATGTGTATCTAATAGCACTTAAGTTTGTTGGTTTTACATCTAAAGTACCTAATAATAATAATTGGTTTGGTAAGTTAAGTACCTACGTACTAAAAAATTGTGATTGAACAAAAAAATCCACTTATCTTAGTAACATTTATTTTTTAAATATTCAAACGTGAATCATTACTGCAAGACCCTGAAATCTAAAATTGTGTGCGCAAATATTTACTCGCAAATGAATAGCTATACTAATCACTGATTGTAGAGTTGTTATTGCAATTCGATTGTCGGATTGAGGAAGAGATCGTTTATGTTCCAATAATACAAGATTTATGAGGCAAAACGCTTTAAAAAGATTCCTCAAGTCAATTGCATGATTATTATCGTAAAGTGACGAGTTTACGTCAAAGTTTTATAATTTTTTTTTCCAACAGACCGAGACTCAAGTGGCGCACACAAGTGAAAAAGCTAACTAGGGACCGAGCTGGCTGGAGAAGTTTATTGGTCAAGACCTAGGTCCACCATCATTCTGGAGTACGTAGTACATATGTTTGCAGGAATGAAGTGGACCTACAATTAATCGCCGAATCCAACAACAACAAGCTTAAGTGTGACGGTTCTGATCGCAAAACCTCAAAATAGCAGAAGAAAAAGTTGCAGGCGCTGTAGAAACACATTGATTAGAATTTCATACTAACAACAAAAATATTAAGTGTCGCGCGAAGCCAGACACTCCCATATACCATATGTGCAATCATCATCATCATCATCATCGGCGCAACAACCGGGATCCGGTCTGGGCCTCCTTTAACAAATTCTTTTATACATCCCGATTGCTGGCCGACTCCATCCAATTGCGCACCCTAAGGCTTCGGGCGTCCTGTTCTACGCCATCCTTCCAACGTAAGCAAGGTCTGCCACTTTATCTTCTACCATAAAAAGTACCGCAAAAGACTTTCCGAGTTGGTTCCTCTTCGCTCATGCGAGCTAGGTGTCCAGCCCACCGGAGTCTACCGAGCTTTATTTTTTCAACAACATCTGCTTCGAAATAGATTTCATACAATTCATGATTGTATCTTCTCCGGAATCGTCCTTCCTCACACACGGGGCCAACAATTCTCCGTAAGACTTTTCTCTTGAACGCGGATAAGAGATCAGAGTGCCTTTTTGTAAGCACCCAAGTCTCGGATCCGTATGTGAGTACTGGTAAGACCATAGTCTTGTACAGCAGTAGTTTGGTTTTTATGGTAAGGTTTCTGGATTCAAAGAGCCTTGACAGACTATAGTAGGTTTTGTTGGATTTCAGCAGCCGCCCGCGTATTTCTTCCTACATATTGTTATCGGCTGCTACTTTTGACCCAAGATAGTTAAAGGACTGCACTACTTCAAGTTCGTGCTCCGCTACTCTAATGGTTGTACCAACATTTCTCGCAGACGTTGCCGCCATTTACTTAGTCTTCCCTTCATTTATGTGCAGCCCCAGGTATTTTGCCGCTTGCTCGACCTGGGTAAAGGAGTCTTGTACAGTTTGTTGGCTTCTGCCGATGATGTCGATGTCGTCTGCGTAAGCTAGTACCTGGCTGGACTTGATAGTCCCTCTTGTTGACGTGCCAGAGTCACGGATTGCTTTCTCCAACGCCAGGTTGAAGAGGATGCAAGCCAGACCATCCCCTTGTCGGAGTCCATTAAATATGTTGATTGGTCTGGATAGCAAACCGGCTACTTTTACTTGGCTTGTGATGTTAGTCATGGTCAGCCTACATAGTCGTGTCAATTTATTTGGGATGCCTAATTCTCTCATGGCCTTATAAAGTTCTACCCTGGCTATGATATCGTAGGCGGCTTTCAAGTCTATAAAAAGATGGTATGTTGGGATATTAAATTCCAGACTTTTTTCCATCACCTGCCTAAGGGTAAAGATCTGATCAATTGTTGATTTGCCTGGTATAAAACCACATTGATAATTGCCGATTATGGTATTAGCGTATGGGGCTATCCGTTCTTGCAGGATAGTGAAGAATATCTTATAGGATGTACTCAACAATGTTATACCCCTATAGTTGCTGCATTTTGTGATATCTTCCTTCTTATGTATGGGACATGTGATGCCTTTTCGCCAGTCTTCTGGCATCTCTTCGTGTTTCCATACGTGTACTATGATTTCATGAATTGCTTGATGTAGTGTTGGCCCTCCATGTTTGATCAGCTCGGCAGGTATACCATCGGCTTCTGAGGCCTTATTATTTTTGAGCCGATTAATCGCCTGTTTTATCTCCTCAATGCTTGGTGGCTGCAGCATGAGATCTTCTACTTGAAATGTTGGAGTCTCCATTTCTTCCGTGAGCTGACCGTTCAGCAGTTCATTAAAGTACACTTCCCATCGCTCCAGAATGCCTTCAGGATCGGTGATCAGATTACCCTCTCCGTCTTTACAATATGTACAGCGTGGTGTGTATTGCGACATGTTTCTGACGGATTGGTAGAACTTCCGCGCCTGGTGCGGACCTCGCTCTCTATTTCTTTCCATTTCACAGACAATGTTTTTTTCCCAGGCTGCCTTTTTTCGTTTGTGAAGTCTTTTTTCTATTCTTCTGAGCTCTTTATATTCATCTTCGCGTGCCCGCGTTCTATGAGACTGTTGCATTGCTTTGTATGCAGCATTCTTACGTTCAGACGCTAGTTTGCATTCATCATCAAACCAGTCGCTCCGATCTCTGCGACTACTGCCTAAGATGGTATCAGCAGTACTAATGACTTTGTTCTTAAGGCGTGACCATTTTTCCTCTACGCCCGGCATTCTGTGCAATCAACACATATGAACAAATTGAGGGTTTCCACAGCAATAAGACGATTCCTTAAGAGCAGCTTGTGGCACAAAGCAGCCAGCAACAGGTACTAAGCCTAAAATACCCAAACATATATTATGCACCTGGATAATCTGACGTCAATAACACAAATCCAGACTGAGCTGGTCAGAGTAAAGCAATTTCTGCAGTTGTTTTCAAATCTGAGAAACGTGAGTTCAGAAACATGAAAAAAGGCATAGAGTGTCGAGTACGAACGCCTACAAGAAATGCACTTTTTGGGGAAAAAAAATACTCTTGGATAATTTGTTATTTCCAAATCAATGTAGTTTTGATGAATCGAACCCAAACCTTTTGGCATAGCAGTCCTACATACTAAACACTAAACCACAGGGCAAAACTACTTTTGATCACTTATCTTAAAGGCATGAGACAGAGCATGCACACGAATACTGAGGTCCTTTAACTACCTTGGGTCAAAAATAACACCGATAACATAATAAAGGAAGAAATACCCTGGTGTCTGCTAAAATCTGACAAAACCTACTTTAGTCTGTCAAAGCTATTAAAATCCAGAAATCTTATCATTAAAACTATGGTCTCACCAATACTTATTTAGGGATCCGAGACTTGGGTGCTTACTAAAAGGCACTCGCCTCTTAACCGCATTTAAGAGATTTTTACCGGTGATTTGTAGGTCCCTTGAGAGAGGGAGGACGATTTTGGGGAATATACGATCACCAGTTGCATAAAATCTACCTCGAAACAGATGTAGGGGATAAAATAAAGCTGGGTTGGCTTAGTTAGCTACCTAGCTCTTATGAGCGTAGAAGAAACAGCTCGGAAAGTCTTACTGTTCTTTTAATATGGTATAATGTAGCATTGCAGACTTTGCTTAGGTTAGTTCGATGGTGTAGACGAGGACGCCAGAACCCTTGGGATGTGAAACTATGGCGTCCACCAGGAATCAAGATGTATAGGAGAACTTGTTGAATCGGATCCCGGTTGTTGCCCCGATGAAGATGGAATTTGATCCTTATTAGGAGTTTTCACTGCCTCAATGTCATAGTATTACTTAATCAACCACTTACGTTTCAGTTAAGATAAGGACGCAAGCTATGGTTATTTGTTATTAACGAAAATATCTCATTAAATAAGTTAGATTCATATCATACAAATAAGTTTATATTATCTGGGTTGAGATTAAAATGTTAATTAAAAAAATTTGGATTGCTTTGGACTTTTTACTGTCGTGAAACAAGAATGTCTCCGAACCTATTAACTTTATTTTTGTGTCGAGATGTTATATGATAGTTTTAAGTACCTAACGCGATTGAAATGTTTAAAGAAACAATTTTCTTATCAGCTGAAATAAAACAAGTTGCAACTATCTACAATCTCTGTAGCAATATAAACACTTTAAAAAGCCTGATTTGTGATTTTTTCTCATTATATGTTTATCGAAAACTAAAATCACAATTATTTTTTCTATGTAACAAAAAAAAAAAAAAAAAAAAAAATAATAATAATAAAACTTGTTTACCTACTTTATTATGTTAGCTAAACAACACTCTGCCACCTACGTGACTGAATTATTAGCCTGCCATGTTAACTTGTTCATAAAACTGACAAAGTAATTATTCACAAGAACGAAAAATAAAAAAAATGCAGCTTCTGCGTTACATTATAGGAAGTTGAGCTATCTACGTTTTAAATATTGCAAAACGTAATAGATGAGTAATTTAAAATAACAGATAACGTGCATTTAATTGACTTGCACTTTGATCGGAAGGCCGGTTGTCTTAACTCGCTAAGTTTTAATGCATGAGTTATCCATTGATTGATCCAGCGTAGTTAACGTTTAATTTGAATTCACGTGTTCACGTGTTACTTTCAATTCAAGGATGCTAGAATAAGTAAATGTTTTTGGGTCAGAAGAGATGCCTTCAGATTTCTGGAAAAAATGGGACACATGGTTTCTGATTTCTATCTCTAAACTTTTCAGGCGGCTATCAAAAGCCTTAAGACCCAACCATCATTGAAGAATTGGAACGTGCGTTTCCGTACGAAACAATGAGATTACATGTGATTTGTATAACCAACCCGAAATGATTTTGATTTTTATTTCGTTCAGTTTTTAACCGTAGGTAATGTACGCTTTCAAACGTACATTCCGTACGGAATGTCAAAAATGCTTGTTTTTTCTTAAAGGCTGAACTATAATGGTTAGAATGGCGCGGACGGGTCCGTCCGTAAATGAGCGAGAACAAGTAATTCGTATCTTGTGCCCTAAATGGCGGGTTGCTCCTTTTCGTCAAGATTCGATGACTTTACGGACGAAAACTTGACAGCTGGCTGATGGTGTTTGTAATAAAGAAAATTTGACATATACTTCCGCGGCATTCGGTCCATTATGGATAGACTTGCTCATTTGACAAACGGATTGAAATGTTTCGCTCGGTTTTGACACTAGCTTCCGCTTTATTCCTACCATTAGAGGCCAGTTATAGCTATCATCGAAATGCATCATTGAAACAAATCATTGGAATTTTTTTGAGAGATCAGTTATAGCAATCATTGAAATTTTCTGTCATTGGAAAAATTTTCCTGGTTGAAATACACACGAAAATTTTTTTCGGATACAAATCTGTCATTGGAACTGAACGAAATTGGTACTCAAATCAGTGGAACGAGTTGTTCCATATTCTGTAAAAAAAACAATCAGCTGACACGAAAAACGAATTTGCATCAGGAAAACAGATAAATACATTTTTAGTAAAAAATATTTGTGAAAATTGGTTTTTTCTTATCGAAAAAAATTCTTCGTATCATTTGCTATCGATTGGTATATCATTTGTGTTACTTATCAAAGGAAAACATATAAAAAAATCGGTTTAAAGTTTTTCAATGATGCATTTCAATGATAGCTATAACTGGCCCCTTAAAGTTAGTCCTTAAGGCTATTATGGTCAACTTATATATTGGACAGAACGGAAAGAAACTTCTCGTTCGGTTTTGACAATAGCTTCCTATTTCTTTCGCGTATTATGGTTCGGCCTTTAGTATTACCACTAAATCAATTTGATTCAAATCTTGTTCTTATCAAATCTTTTTTATTGTTTTGTTAAAACAAACATTAATATTCCATGCAATTAACCTGGATTCTTATCAAAGCTTTACAGATTACAAATTCTCACGAACTACAGATGCCCTCAACATTGACATACATAATGTGCGCCCTAGCCATCCCAAAATTAGGCCTGATCTATGAGCCAGAGTCATCAATTGTACCTCTCGGACATGCAATAGCTGGCGAATTCGAAATGGCTTTTAATTGATATGATTGTCTACGTATAGTTTCATGAATAAGCTTCAAATTTGAAACAAAACAGATCAAATGTTATCTGGGGGTATTGGCATGTGTACATATATATATTGAATTGCTATAGGACGTTTACAGTTGTGAAGTACACAATCTGTCAGGGGTTTGGCACCTGTGAGTCACATTTTCGCACTCAGGGTATCGAGGGCGCTGGGATGCGATGCACCTTTACTAGGTCTATTTTCAGGAAAATGGTACTTTTAACCCACCATTACTCGATAATGCTGCCTCTGCGGGCTGGCAGACGATTGATGGCGTTATCACCTTTAGGAGGACTGTTTGTAAAATCAATGTCATTTGGTTTACTCTCACGCAAGAAATCAGTTGGGGGCTCTCGGTTTAATATGAATTTTGTTTTTTAAAGCTAAACTGTCCTTACAAAATCAAAGCAGCTAATTGGGTTTGCTGACGACACACATAGATGTGATAGGAAGAACAAAGCGGGCAGTAACCGGTGATTTCACTTCCATGGAGTCAGCAGCAAGCAGAATGGTATTGGTTATAAACACGTTGTACCAGAAGCCAAGGCAGACTGGGTTCTAGCTGTATGGTAGATTGGATAATCCACTTATCAATTTTCCTAAAAATTGTAATAGATGAAAAAAGAATAATAATTTACTGGCGCAACAGCTCCTTAAGGGGCCAAGGGCTAGTGACTTATATTCTCAACCATTCCTTTGTGCGTGTTGTGAATCTGCAAGAATTGAAGGGACCTACAATTAACCGCCGAGTCCAAACAGCTACACGAGATGCACTTTTTCGAGACAAATTTTACTCTTGGAGGTTTTTCAGTTCCTCGCAAGAGGCAGTATCCCGAAAAAACATAGATCTGACGGGGAGTCGAACCCCGAACCTTGGCTTGGCAGTCCGACACACTAACCAATAAGCCACGGGGCACTGAAAAAAGAATAACACCATTTAAAGATGGCTTTGTTCAGCTCTGATTGACAAAGTCTAGAGACTTTTTGTTTCCCTTTTAATGTATGTAAGTTCACTGCGCGAAAATTAGGATGATAGAGAAGGGAAGGACAGATGGTGTCGATTAACATTGGTTTTCAATGCTTGTAAATCGAAATGGGAAGGGAAAATCCCGCCGGGTAAACTATTCCAAATTCGTGTTGTTTGGCTAAAAAAAGAATTCCTATATTTCCAGGTGCATCCGAAATTGGGCTTAAGGGTAAGCTGATGAACATTACTTACGATACGACTAATTGACTGACTAGTTCGAGTGAATTTTTTTTTTATAAAATTATAAAATAAGTAAAGACATGAAACATTGCGTCGGTGTTCTAGAGGGGCAATTGTTTCAGAGACATTTCTATTTCCTTTTAGTCTTAACGCTCTTTTTTTATTCTATCGAGCAGGTGTGGCGATGATTGCGAAGCACCTGACCTGAGGGGTGTGTTAAACTCGAGTTTTGGGAGTATAACCGCTTTGTAAATTGTAGCCAGATCAGTTGAGGAAAAATACTTTTTACACCGATACAGAAAACCTAAGCAGTTAGCAGCATTTTTGGCGGTCTCAACTATATGGTTATGGTCGTTCCAACGGAGGTCGTCATTGACACATATCAAGTACTGAAAGCTTTTTGGTTTCATCGATGCAAGTGCTCTTCATGGACAATGGCATTGGGGTATGTTTAGCTTTAACGACAGAAGACATCATTGAGTTATCGAAGTATTAAACTCCACACAGTTTCTATTACTCCAATTAACAATGCTGCGAAATCCGAGTTTAATGAGCTTATCATACATACATTGCGGTTGTAAGTCCTAAGGCGAAGGACGTGAATCGTCGAACGAATGTGAAAAGCTAAGGGTAGAATCGTAAGCTAAAAAAATTTGTGGTCATTTATAAAAATAAGGAAAAGAGCATTTATTTTGTGAGTTTTGAATCCGTCCAATACAACTTGTATTGAACGGTCCAGTAGATAGCTTCTATTCCAACGAACAAGAGTATCATCGATTCAAAAGCACGGATTTTCGATAAGAGAGCTTCATGCCAAACTCTATCACATGCCTTGGAAATATCAATTGCAATAAGCTTACTTTCACTAAAGCGATGGTAAGGATTTGTTCCACTGTTCGGTGAGATATGCCATCAGATAACCAGTAGAACGATTACTGCGAAATCCATACTAACGGTCATGGAGAAGCTTTCGGTCTTCGAGATATTCCTTAAGCTGATGGTTAATCAACGTTTCCATGACCTTATAAAGAAGGAACGTAAGTGCCATGGGTGGGAAGGAGGAGGGGGAGGAGTGATCAACTTTCTTAGGAACAGGCTGGACAAATGCTGTTTTTCATCTTCTGGAAAGAATCCAGAAGAGTAGGAGCGATGGAAAAGCTTATCAGTGTGGAAGAATACCTCTTCAGAAGAATAGGAGTGTACCATCCGGGCCGCCGAATTTGTGTATATCGAGATCGTTGAGAACTCTTTTGCTACTGTACGAGTGCGGAAAAAAATCTGTGCCAAGGAAAAATTTAGTTTCAAGTACAGAAGGCTGTGAGGCAGCAAAAAGTGGCAAGTTTGCCTTCTCTGAAGAGAAGACCATAGGTTTGTCATCAAATGACCAACAATTTTTACTGCCTTTAAGACATTGTAGAATTTTTGGCCGTAATTTTTGGTCATGCAAAAATTTAGTTCTTTCAATAACGGAGTTGCATGAGTTCCTTGATTCGTGCTTTTTCGATTTTCCTCTGTAGGGTTGGCTTTGTAGGAACGGAAACTTACTTCTTTGAACATAATAGCTTCTTTACACTCAGAGTTAAAACAGGACTTTTCTTTAGGATTGATACTTTTTTCTCTGTTAGGAAAAAAGGACGCATCCCTAGAAGAATCACATTTGTAATATTTGTAGTACGGAGTATTTCAGGAAATGCAAATAAAGCTGTGGTGAAGAATAACATCTGTGAACTTTTAAATGCGAATCTTGGATAGATCAGACAGAACGGAGTATTAAGAAAGAAGTAAGAGAATTTTATAATTGAACCAACATTACGGCCTTCGCAGTAATCGTTCCACTGGTGATCTGATGGCATATCTCACCGGAAAGTGGAACAAACCTATACGTCGCTTTGGCGAAAGTAAGATTATTGGCCTTGATATTTTCAAGGTATTTGATAGTGTCGTATCAAACTCTCTAATAAAATACTCGCATACGCCGACGATATTGACATAATCGGAAGAATGCAGCGTGATGTCAGTAGCGTTTTCGTGAGTATTGCGACTAAGCAGCGAGGATGGGTTTAGCATTCAATGAGGGCAGAACCAAGTATATGCTGTCTTCAAGAAGAGACACCCAACATCGAAGTCCTGGACAAAACATCATGATAAGCAACTATAACTTTGAGGTAGTTAGGGCTTTGTCTATTTCGGCTTCTCTATCAACTCAGAGAACAATACCAGCGCCGAGATCGAACGAAAAATAAATGTTGCTAAATACAAAAACTGATTTTATAGTACAGATGGTGGAATATTTAGATCATTCCAGCAGTGTTTTGAATAAAAAATAGACTAAAATGCACAGAGGAGCTTACCCACATCATGTATGATTATTCAGAAACAATCAATAACCCCACAAGCTGATAACCGCCGTATAAGTTCGTAGATGAACTTCGCACCCATATGGTTTCAGATAATACATATATACATATTTGAACTTCATTGATAACAATTTAAAAAAAATCCACAAGTAATACAAACCTTAAACTCAACTGAAGACAAATCCCAGTCGGATCGGATGACTTTCAAAATATTTTTAGCGCCGGAAACCACATCATTCTCGTCAACCGTCACTGGTATGAATGGCACTTCCGTTTCTGCTTGTCGACCGACAGTGTTCCCGCAACATCTGCTACCACTGTCACTGCCATCACCTACTGCCGTCAAGCCAAGCTCCGATGTTGCCAAACTATCCGTTTGTTGTTTGCAACAACCTTCTGTGCCCATAATTAATACAAAAAACCAAAACCCGAAGAAAAAAAAACAACACCGATTGATTTTTTTTTATTTCAAATAATTACTGTCGGTTAAGTCTTTTGGCAAGTCTTGGCCTGATGGGATAAAGGTATTGATTTTTCTTCCGGTCACTCTGTTTAGACGTAATACCTCAATGCTATACGTTAACAGGTATTTCTTCAGTTAATTCCTGTTTACTTTCGGAATCAGATGATGTCTGGTAAATCAGGAGTCTAGTTGGCGCCTTATTTTGTAAGTAGAGCACACGCAACGGGCAAACAAAAAAATCCTCTATGGGGGTGCGGCGCGGTAGGTATTTCTATTTTTATCGATTTTTCACGGAGATTAATTTGGTTAGTCCAGTTTTTTTTTGTTCTAATTGGGAAAAACAGGTACTCGTGTAATCACACTTTTTGTCAAAAAATATCAAATCAAATACGTTGAGTTTACTACAATCACTTTGAGTGCAATGATATAATAACTTTTAATTAAACTACACAAAATCACAGGTAAAGTACTTAACACTATTTGGATGTGCTTTGCAAAAAGGATTTATGAATCAAATTTGTGAACAACAATAGCACACAAGTAAACTCGACGAAAGCACGAAGAGAAATGAATATTGTGTATGACAGGACAGACAACGAAACGATGGTAAAATCGCAAAAATGTTCATTTGATTCAAATTGTTATTTCTTTCTTAAGTGGAAGAGAGATGGACTGTATTTGTTTTGTTATCATTTTCTTAAACTTGTGTTTTTTTTCTTTTTTCAACTTTTATTGTTTATTTATAGAGACAAGGTTAGCATTATGGTTTGAAACAAAATTAAAGGGGAAAGAAAGAGATAAAACATTGATGATGGAGAAAATATGATTGATAAATTTTGTTTCAGTTTTCGAAACGTTTCAAATTATAAAATATCAAAATATGCGCGCTTTTACAGCATTGCCATATAGAATAAGATTTGTGTGCTTTATTAAAATAAATAAAAAAGAAAAGGAAATATTGCATTATTTGTACAGCCCTGTCTTACTCAATTAAATTTATATTTTCAGTATTTGGAATATATTTGCCTTTCACCTTTACTATTATGAATTTTAATAAGCTATCTCCATTTCAAAGCTCTCATATGGTTGCCGTAGTGAGCATTATAAAATATATGCTCACAAAAAACACTAAGAAAGCTTCAGTCCTTAACTTCCATTGCAATACTAAAAAAATGTATTATGGATAATGAATCAGTGTTTTTGTTTTAATAAACCTTTGTATATACACTGCCTATAGTACTCTCTATAGGTCTATAGTATTCAATTGAAACACGGCCGGCAATGAGTGGCGCTGAAATCGCCAATTGGTGTGAATATAAGCACAAAAATGTATTAAACGTCGGTAAATGTTCTCGTCTCCATGGCCCTGAAGATGGCCACAAGCCAAATCTTAAACTAAATAATTAATTTCGAATGAAAACGTACATAATTATTAATTACTCATTACACCGAAAATACTCAACAAAAATTAAATAAAAATACATTCTGCAAATATAAATCATGGTAACCTGAAGGGATATAGATTTTTGTCACTTGAAAATCTACATACATAGATCGTGGAAACATTTCTTCGGACTTTGCTTTCATTTTGGGCTCAGGCTATGCATCAAGACTGATGTTTCGTGCTTTGAACGACGCGACGGTCCATGAAACAATTGTAATGAAATCCGTAAATGCGAACTTTGATTGAAATAATGGTTGCTTTTTTAACAAAACATTTTGTGGTATACTTTAGATTGGTCAGATTCTTCGGAAGCAATTTTTGTTGAAGTTGGTATGAGGAAAAAAAGTTATCGATTGTTATGTTGTGGCCCTTCAGCCATCGACTAGGTCGATTACCACGCGCTCAATTATTTTTTTTTTCAGTTTTACCATATTCTGTTTATCCTAAATACGGTTGAAACCTCCAAACCATGGACGTATTATGTATGGACTGCTAGTCTAATGTCAGCTTCATACAACAATTGTCAAAAAAATGTCGCCGAAATTGAGAATGCGATGCTAGCTCTCCTGAACCCACTTCAGGAAAAAAAAATAACTACTTAAAATGTTGACATAGAAGTTCGCGACATCTGTTTTTAAAAATTCAAAAAGTCGCATTTACCGGTAAAACATAACTGAAGCTAGTATTAGACAATCCTTGTAATTGGTCACTGTAGTGACATTCTGACGTCACTATGACGTAGTTTTCTGTCCTAAAAGTGTCACGTTATGTAATAGTCATTGGTTTGCATGTCCTTGCAGTGACCAAAACAGTGACAGGCACAGTGACACGTCACTTTTATGTCCCTGCAGTGATAAATTATAAGGATCATGTAATAGCCCTGTCACTGTTGGTGGGACACAGTGACACGTAGCCTGTCCCTGCAGGGACTGTGTCCCAACAGTGACCTGGCAGAAATTCCTTCACTATTGGCACTGTTGGTCGCGGTTGGGCGTTCGGAGTTGAACACACTTTTATTCAATAGCTTTGATGGTGCTATCAGATTTGCAATTTCGTATACCCAAAATACGAGTTGGCTGGATGATGAAAAAAACATTTTATTTTAAAGAAATTTGCAAAATTTAAGGAGCAATCATAGCATCGCATTTTGTCATCATGAACAAAACACAAAGAAATAAAAACAACAAAACCTCTCAACTAGACTAAAATGTATGATAATAAAGAAAGATTTCCGTTCGGAAGGGGAAACAGATAGACATTTCAGAAATGTTTCGCGAAGCGTCAAATAAACATTTCAGAAAGAAAAAAACATTTCTGAAAGGTTTTTAAATGTTTCTGAAATGTTTTCAAAAAAATGTTTCTTTGGTGTGGACTCACCTTAAGGCTTTTTGTTAAGTTTGCAGTATGACAGTCCAAAATCGCACCAAAGTTTAGGTTCTAAAGATTTTACGAATTTGTAATTTACCAGGCTATAAAAAAACTAATTTCAATAAATCCATGAGTGTTTTTTTTGTATTTATTACTTGGTGGTTTAATTGTGGGATATTCTAAATAACACGGTGAAAAAAAAGGAAATGTTAACATGCCAACGTGGGAAAACCTGCTGCCAAAGTCTGGGATTACTGGATGAAATGTCAAAATTGAGGTTTAATTTTTTTCCCACTAGTGTACTTTGAAGGGCTAGTGTCGCCCAAAATAACTGAGACTAAAATGGAACTAACTTGAGGTAGGCAAATAGCAGTCCATATATAATACGTCCATGCTCCTAACATATGAAGTTTCAGCACAAGTGTAAGCTTCAAGCCGTATTTTTCCAGCTTAAATGGGCAGTACATCCCAAAGGAGCATCTGCAATGAAAACCTAATAGCTCTTGGTCTACTGTAACACATAATAAAAATGACTCCATCAATAATAAATCCGTATAACATTTTCGGAACAGGTTTGAGCGACTATAAGAACATAACCTAGAATAAGAATGAGCCGAAAAATTGCAAATATCCTTACCATATGGATTCAATCGAACCGGGCTCCAAATTGTCTTATCCTTCGAAGTAAATAAACGACCATTACTCGCAGAATACACAGTTGCCTCTTCACCTTCGTTATCTGTTTCATTTGAGCCACACTCTTCCAATTCAGATTCAGAAACAACATTTTCATCACTACCTGAAGAAAACTCTTCACCACCTGAAGGACAATTGGAAATTTTACCAATTACAAAAAAAAAATAAAACATCCTGGACAGCTAAACGTGGATTCGAAATAAAAAGTGTTTTCCGTTTATTTTTTTTTTTTTATTTTTGCAAATACATACCTTAAGTATATTAGTTGTTTTTATTTGTTTTATTTTTTGTTCATGTTTGCCTTTTTTTGTAATTTACAATGTGTGTAACCATTTCTTAAATAAACTTATACAAATAATTGTTTTCATTAATATTCTATTCATATAATCATTAAAATTTATACTAAAATGCAAGAGTGCATATGCATATAAAATAAAAGTAATTGTTTAGAATATTGTAGTTTCTTTTTTTCAAATTTTCATTTTTCGAATATCAGAACTATTTGAATGAAATTCAAAATATATTTAACTAAAATTTTACTTATCTACAAATAATTGTATGTGTTTAATTGTCTATTCAATTGTATTCTTCATTTTATTGCAGCTATATTAATATTTTAATATTTAATAATATATATTGCTTATAAAGATTAAAGACTATTTAGGTCAGGTGCCGTATAGGAATGTTTTATATTTTTGTTTTGTCATTTATAGCTTAAGAATGTCATGCTTCGTTTTGCTGCACAAGATTTGTTTTAAAATTGACCATACTATTTCGCTTCTAAGCTTTTATTTGAAAGGATATCCAGGATAACCAAAAATGTGTAATTAAAAATATACTTTTAGTTGACACATATGCCTGAAACACAATCATGCTTTAGCATATAAAAAGATTTTAAATGCGAGTGCCAAACATTAAAAAGTTTAATTTTAAAGGTAATCAACAAATATTATCACAATAATTTAAGAATGTCACTTTAGCTTCGAAGTAACGTTTGGTTCATTTACATGATAACGTAAAGTGACTTAAATGGCTAAAACACAATCACGCTTCAGCTTTTGTTTCTTTACGTTACATTTCGCGATTTGTGTTCGCTTAAGATGACATTTTCCAAATTTTGTTTATTGTTTTCTCTTTTTTCTTTCAAAGCGAGAAATTTTTTTACCAGTTTCTACTTCTCCTTTGAGTTTGAGTCACGTTACCTTATCATGGAGATGAACAAACGTAATGTCGAAGCAAAAGCGACATTGTGATAAGATGTATTGATTTCCTACGGTTGAACTTGTAAACGTCAGGCGAAACTGAAGCTAAAGCGTGATTGTGTTTTAGCCAAACTCAAAGTTAAGGCCCACCCATAAAACGAGAAAGAAAGAGGAAACTAGTGTCAAAACCGAACGAAAAGTTTCTTTCCGTTCTGTCCAGTACATAAGTTGACAATAATAGCTTTAAGAAATACAAGCATTTTTGACGCTTGAAATTGTACATTACGTACGGAAATAAAACTGAACGAAACTTTATCAAAGTCATTTCGGGTTGGTTATACAAATCACATGTATTCGCACTTTTTCGTACGCGCAACGTAAACGTACGTTCCAATTTTTTAATTATAGTTGGGTCTTTAAAAGTTGAAATTTAGAAAGATTCTAAGCGCTGCGAGATCTCCGTTTTCTCAGAAACGTACATAAATACATTTTCTCAAAAAAAAATCTAAACTTTGCTGACAAAAAATGAATCCTAATATTTTTTTGGATTCGCTGGCTCAGTTTTGGTTTGTCAAGGGGAACTCTGTTAGAAAGAGATACAAAGCTTTTGCTGAGAAATTATGTTCACATAAATATTTCAGCTCCATCAAAAGTGAGCACTCCGAAATCTCAAGAACGAGAACTGGCTAAAGACCCTACCATAATTGAAGAATTGAAACGTACGTTATCGTACGAAACAGTGCGAATACATTTGTGGTTTGATAAAGTTTCGTTGAGTGCCTGTATTTTCTTAAGGCTATAATGGTCATCTTATGTATTGGACAGAACGGAAAGAAACTTTTCGTTAAGTTTTGACACTGTCTCCTTTTTCTTTGGCGTACTATGGTTGGGCCCTAATTATTTGATGTTCGCTCACTTTGACAGAAAAAAAAAATAAAAACAGAAATTTGGAAAATGTCACTTAAAGTTAAGGCCAAACGAAGTCTATGAAACATAACGTGACCAAAGCCAAAGTTGAAGCGTGGTTATGTTTCAGCCAAAAAACTTTCATTGGGTATACAGCCGTTTAAATTTTTACACATTCTCCTTTGCCAGCAAAAAAGGAATAAAAATGGCTGTCAAAAGTAGAACGTTTTAAAAATTATATATGATTTTTAACTCAAAAGTCATACATTATCTCTTTCTTTCTATCTATAAATCATCCGTACTCTAATATAAGTAATTTTTTGTATGTGTGCATCTAAACCCATTGAGTCATCAAAAAACAGCAGAATGGAAAACTGTATGGATGGAAAGAACAATGAAGGAGCCGCGAGCCGCCCAAAACTGAGCGAGAACGAGATATTCACATCATTTTTGGATGGCCTATAATGGGAGATTGCTCTTCTTCGTCAAATTCGATAAGTTTTGCTAAGGACAAAAACTGCGCTCTCGTCCTTATTTTACGGACGATCATTTGACAGCTGACTTCTTATGGCTAAAACACAAATTTTCGTTTCTGGCAATAGCTTCCACTTTTCTTTCATTAAGGCCCAACTAAGATAGGCATGTCCAAGCATGGCGTATTTTCAAAATTAGACGCAATTTTTCGTCATGTTTCTAAAAACAAAATGAATAACCATAATGAAAATGGCTCTCTGTCATTTTTCGTCTACTATAAAATATATAACAGCTGTCAAATTCGCATATGTCAGAGTGATTCAGAATGAAATACATATCTGAAGTGTAACGAAACTTATCAAACGGCGCAAGTGTTCATTATAGCCAATGCCTTGTGTTTTAGCACATGCGGTTTTGACAGTAGGTCATGTTTACTTATGGTTTTTATAGTTGGGTCCTTAGACCTAGCCCTCATCTTATGTACATAACCTGATGCAATGTGTATATCCGCCAAAATCGAATTCTTATGGGAATCATTCTTCAGAAGCTTGCTTGCCATTTTTTCTTGAAAGCTTTGGCTTTGAAAACCCCAAATGATACGGTAAGAAATTAAAAGAAAATTGAAGAAAATTTATAGGTACGGATGCATATATATGCAAATAAAATAAGATGCTCCACGCTCCATCGCGAAAACACTACAGAAAGAGTCTTTCAAATAAAATCGGTGAACGTAAATTAATCTCAGGGTAAACTAAGAAAAGAAAAATATTTAGAGAGCTTCAATAGTAAGTCAATATTTTACAGCAACTTACTTTTAACAAAATCTTATAGCACGTAGCATTAGCAAAGTTTTTTTTTATCACAGAGTCCTAAAACTAAAACTGCAGTTGTAAGAAGATTTAAAATGTTAAATTTGAAAAGTGCAAATGTTTGTTTTTATCTAATAAATATTTACTACATTTATATTTATTTGATGAGTGTAAATTAGGTGGTAGTTATGAATATTTTGTTTTCGTTACCTACTATAGTTTTAATTTTGTTTTTGTTTCATTTTTTTTATTTTTTTTTATTTTGCAAATATATATCTATATAGTCGAAAAATATTTAACATGTTGTGCATAATGAATTAAAATTTATAATTTAATAAAATTTTACATATTTGCATTTATATAGTTTTTTTATGAATTTATATTATTTTTTTTTTCTTTTACAATTTTTACAAAATCAGTCTCAATACAAGCCATTTAAAAATTTCTTCGCCTTATATGAATGCGATTTACATAGTTTAATTTATTTTATTTTTTAATTTATTTATAGTCAACTTTAAATATTTCTTTACGTCGGTATATTTCATTTTCATTTTTTTTTTGTAATTTTGAATTTTCTTATTTATTATATATTATTTAATGTAGTTTTTTTGTTTATTTCGATGGGGTAAGCAGTAGAAAGATTGCCGATGATTTTATACTCGTGTGTTAGCAATGCTTTGGAAGGAACTGTCCCTAGATACTTAATCTGTATAGTTTGATTCCATCTGTACGTTTTAACAGAGTAGTATATTTTAATGGTTTGTTTTTAAAAATTATAGTTTTTTCTTTGTCGGAAAATTATTTTCTATTGATTTACAGCAACTCTTGAAATAAAATTGCTACTTAACTATTTTTTATTTTAAAATATCGTCGCATTAAGGTTTATGCTGTTTATCTACATAATTGCATATTAGTTTTATTGCTTCAACGTTTTTTCAATTTGAAAAAATAAGAGGATTTTAAAGTCAATGTTTGTGAAGTCAGGTGGGAAATACGAGGAAGCAATGACGGATAAAACGAAACAAGCTGTTTCCGGTATATATTAGTTCTCATATAACCGGTGTGCCCATATTTACCGCTTTGATTCAAACGGTGTGTAGAGGACATTTTTCAAATTTAAATTGATGTAATTCGACTGACTAAATGCAGAGAGAGCTCAGAGATTATTATTTTATCCCCTAAGAGGCGTCCATAGCTTGAAGTTTTCAATATAGATAAGTATAAGAGTTCACTATTTTACCGGATTTGCAATTTCGGATACATGAAATCGCTTTTAAGTGTACATTCCGTACGGAATCTGAAAAATGCTTGTATTTTCTTAAGGCTATTATGGTCAACTGATGCATTTAACAGGACAGAAAGAAAGTTTTCGTTCGGTTTTGACAGTAGCTTCCTATTTCCTTTGGGTATTATGGTTGGGCCTTTATGGTCGGAAGCAAGCGGAAGCTAGTTTCAAACCTTACCGAAATATTCCAATCCGTTTGTCAAATGAGCACAGCACGTCTACCCATAATGGACGGAATGCCGCGGAAGTATATGTCAAATTTTCTTCATAACAAACACCATCAGAAGCCAGCTGTCAAGTTTTCGTCCGTAAAATGCGCTCGCTAGCGCTGTTTACGTCCGTAAGCAAAACTCATCAAAACTTGACGAAACGGAGCAATCCGCAAGCAAGAAAATTAATTAATTGTTCTCGCTCATTTACGGACGGGCCCGTCCGCGCCATTCCAACCATTATAGTTCAGCCTTCAGTCTCAAGCTGTCTAAAACCAAAATATCCAACCAATGGGGTGAATTATTCTATCGTCCAATCAGATTAATTGATCTATTGAGAAAAGATATTTAAAAAATAAACACACAACAGATGTCAGTTGTTTTGAAGCAGATACCAGAGTATGAAGCCGAAAACCCTTGCTCAAATAAATAAATTGTATTTCAAGTTCAAAGCTTAAAATCATTTCTTTCAATCTTGTGTGTTCAAAATAAGCATTACCAAAAAGATTTCATTGAAATTTGGACGAAATCTCGCATTTAAGAAATCCGAAAAATGTATAAGGAAATGTAAAGATTTCCTTTGATTTGGGCAAAAAGCAAGCGAGCGCTATAGTTCGATGATTACCAACTTCTTTTGGCCTGAATTGGATGATATGGACACCAATGACATCTTGTTTCAATAGGACGTCGCCACTGCCACACAGCTCATGCCACATTGGACATTCTGCACGAGCAATTTGAGGGCATTCTCATCTCAAGTGGAAGTGATGTGAACTGGCCAGGCCATTAGTGATTTGATGGTGTGGTTTTGATTATATCTCATACCATTGTATATACATTCCCTATGGTACTCTCATGGTGTCATTTTTCGTCTGGCCATCTTTCTGTTTGATTCGTAACTAATAGTAATAGTAATAATAATAATAATAATAATAATAATAATAATAAACTAATAAAATAGTGGAGACAAGAACATTTACCGATATCTTACCAGTATTTAATACACTTGTCGTTTGTTCTTATTCTATACCGACACAAATTGGCGATTTCAGCGCGCCTCATTGCGACTTGATTCGCAACTAAAAAATGATGCTTCGTGATAGTACTATATGGTTTGGCCTTTATAGCCAATGCCATATGGCAGTGTGCTTTAGGGTATTAACGCATGCCGTTTTGACAGTAGGCAATGCTTAAGGTATGATACTACATTATTTGTCCGCATTATTTGCATGAAAATGTCAGTTTTAAGAAAAAGAGACAACATTATTTTATAAAGACAGAGAAAGAAATCTTCTGACAATTTTACATTTCAATTTATAATTATACTTATATATATATAAACACCTTCATCTTCCCTACGTAGCAGCCACAACGCAGAGTATTTCTTTTTTGGCTTTTGTTTTTCTTTTAATAATTCCAATACTGCTGCTATATTTATTAAATTTAAATTCACAACACACAAAACAAGATTTGAATCCATTTCTATTGAAAATTTAATTTTCAATGACAACATTTTGATAGATGTCAAACCCCTTAACGTCAAAAAGATTTGCCTGAACACGCCTTAAAGTAGAAGTGTCAAAAAAAAGAGACGAGTCCATTAAAAATGTAGTTCGGGTTACATTTTTAATTGACTTTTTTTGATAATTTTCCATTAACAAAACTAGTGAGTACACACTCACACTTATAGAGAATTCAGGTAACGAAATTTTAACTCCCTCTTGTTTCTTTTTTAATGGTGAAAAAACGTAGTATCATACGGGCTTTAGTTGTGCCTATAATATTTGGATCTTAAACTTGCAATATGTCCGCTATACGCCAATTTAAAGAAAAAATGTACTCGCTACAAACGTACCGAAATTTCAAAAGGAAAAAAAGTATAAAAAGAGCGGCTGTATCTAAAATGGCCGTCAAAAGGTAGACTAAAATAATTGTGTAGAAACAAGATGGTGGACAGTTCCAAAGTTAAACGAAATAAGTATTAAATAATATTTTTTTTAAAGTATAAAGTGGTCAAGTATTTACATTATGACAAGAAAATTGCATACTGCAATGACATACAATTATCATGTTTTTTTCAATAATCAAAATGAAAAAGAAAAAACTATCTTACACTGACATAATGCAAAATAAAAAACTTATGCACGCAAAAGCGAAAATATACGTGACTAAACGATTGTCCTCATTTTCCCAGGGTTTATATCTATATATTATTTTTTTTTATTCAACATTAATTTTATATATTAATTATTTATCTAGAAATTATATAGAAAAAAAGTGTTTTGCTATTTAAGACGTGATGATGAACACATGTTTAGTAAAGAACATTTTTTTTAAAGTTATGTAACAAAACAAAAGCAGAAAAACACAAGTAGGTATTTATTACAATTTTACAATTAAAATATTTAGTTTTGTGTAAAGTTTTACGAATTTAATGCTATTCAAGCGCAGAGATTCTTATCACATATCACGTTTAAGTTTCTATTGCTTATTCTATACTTTTTCTTATTTACAATGTTTTGTTTTTGTTTAATTTATGTTTTTATGTTTCGAAAAATTATAAAATAATGTTCTAAGTTTTCGTGCGGTGTGCAAAGTTTTTGTTTAAAGTCCTATTTTCAGAAAAGTTTTCATTCACACGTCTGAAAGTGCTTTATGATTTTCTACCTTTAGTTATAAAAAAAATTACACTAGTTTTTTTTCCGATGAACTTTTATAATTTATCGCAAATGAATCAATACATGCCAAAAAGTTCAAAACATTCTGTTTTTACAGGAAAGCGTTGGGCGCCATTTTTGGGATTTATTTGAGATTTGCATTAGAATCGCGAGTAAAGTCAAATGTCAAAAACATGTTCGCTTATTACCTGATACAGTTATATTGAATACAATTGAAAGGGTTGGATGTGTAGATAAGCTACTTACATCATTGTTTTCTTTTCCAAAAATTCAACAATGAAATGCGGGTTCCAATAAATTTAGTCACTATTACCATCATCGACAGTGATAATACTGCGTTCCCTCGATTTCCAGTTGCTCGGATTTAGAACCGCGGAATTTGATAAATTGAACGATCCTGGAGGAATTCGGTTTTGACGACATAGTGCTACTTTTCCTCGATTCGGTGATGATGGCTGCAGCAGAGGCGATGTAGCTTGCGGCGAATCCAGATCATCGGTGTTTTCCTCTGCGCAACTGTCTGATGGCGAGAGAAGGCGTTCACGAGTTTTGATTGATTTTTCAAGGCGTCTTAAAAATCTACGAAATAAAATAAATTAGCAAAAAAAGGTTACCTTCCGTAATGATATCATTTTACCTAATTTGATTTCCTATTGCCCGAAGGCGATTAATTTTAGATCGTGGTTGCGTTTGGTTAATTTCAGCGACAACAATGCTCGGAGACATTCGTCGAAGAAGTGCCTAAAAATAACATTTTGAAAAACCTTCAAAATCACCTAATAGCGATGAGCTTACATCGGCGGCATCGTCCTCACTATTGCTGTCATGTTTTCTGAGTCTTTTCTCCCTATTTGGTGAGTTCAGTCCTGATATATGGAAGGGATGATCTAAGTTCAAAATCGGACTCAGACAAACGAAAAATTATCAAACTTACGTCTAGGCATCGAGCGGACGGTGAAATCTTTGGTGGACGTCAGACTCTCCGAAGAGCTACTGCTACTAGCTACCGGATGCCTATTGATTGGTCGTCTTTTGGGACTCTTTCTCGCTGTTACTGCATTCACGGGACATGAATGCTGATGAGATCGACAGTGTTTCGAACATACATGGCTGCTGGTTGTCGGTGTGCTTGAATCTTTCGCCGAAACATCAATTTGATTCTTCGTCGGTGATTGCATGCAGCCTGACTTGGAGAGTTTCCGTTCGCGCTTTTTACTGCTGCTCCGCCGTTGATGGGAGTACGTACTTGCTTTGCCATCGGAAGAAGGGAAGTCGTACAGGCCATCGGAGTCAGTAAATGGCAGTTGATCCTTGCGTCCATAGAAGTGTGGGGAAAAACGGCCCATTCCAGCACGTTCGCTTAGTGGACTCTCAGAACGTGATGAAACCGGTGACAAGCCTTTTTCAATTCCATCTACTTGAATGACAATCGATGGCAGTTGGAGTTGAGCCATTTGAGTGGGTGGAGCTGGAGCAGGCTCTTCCACTTCAACCAATATTTGTTCTTCGACGAAAGCCCCCAGCTCTTCACAGTTGCGACTACCAGTATTTCGACTATCATCCATTTTCTCATCAATGTGATCCGTTCCGATTCCTTCGTCATTCGACTCAAGAAGAATATCGTCCGACAAAGTCTCGGAATCAGACCGAGCTCGCAATCTTTCTTGGTGATCATTGCTAGCTGGTGGAGGATTTCCATTTGTAATATTCTCCTTACAGCTGGCCAAAGCGGAATTTTTCCTTCGATTCAGGAGGCTGGCATGAAGTGATAAACTGGGCCCAGAGTGCCCGCTTCCCGGTGGTTCGTCCATTTCGTTGGGACAAAGGGGGTTACTAGAGCCGCAGCGACTTGGCCCTGGACTAGCCATGCTCGAATATCCTGACGAGCTTAGATTACTCTCCGATATAGTACGATCAGCTCGACTGCACATGGTAAACGGGCTCAGGTAGCACATACCAACAGGGTTTCCTGGTGCCAAAAGTGATCCAGGTCTACCTGCTTTAGACGCTGGTGAAAGCGGTTCGGTATCAGACTCAAGCTCACTCATATTCGAGGTGACTGTAATCGTGGGTGGCACAAATTGCAGATCCAGAGATGAAGGCTTCTCGAATTGCTTCAGCAATCTGCAATTAAATTCAAGGCTTCGTTTTTGATCTAAACTCTACGAAATCAAAACAGTCAAAGGTCCCGATATCGCTACTAGAATATAGTATAAAGCAACATCGAAAGCTAAATAGCTAAATCATTATAGAGACTACAACCTAAGGCTACACTGAAAGCATATATATTTTATAGGAACTATATAGATAAAAGTACAGTTTTGACAGAAAAAAAATAGTTAAACTAAAGATTAAACTAACATTTTACAGAGAGGTAGATGTCTAGAAATGGAAATGGAAGGGAAATGAGGAACTCTTATCTGTTCGGATTTTGGTACCTTTTTTGTTGTTGTTTGTTGGGGAACATGAAGCTGGTTTCACCGATGCTTGCACGTTGTGGAGGCGGTGAGCCTGGAAAGATAATCATCGGGAAACGATTTTTCGTTGGACTTGGTTGTTCTACTGTCAGAGTTGGTATAACTAAATTTCTCGGTCGCGGGGTTTTCTCTTCGGGCGTTGGTGGCTCAATATCGATAGTGATGGTGGGCATAAGGAATGGTGGTGACTTTTGTTGATGTTGTTGCTGTTGTGCTGGTAGCGACATCGAAGACTGTGGCAGGCGACATTTGTAGGACATCTGGTTGTGCACGTCCGCCTTGAAAGTTGTATACATTTCCGTTGGTGTGTTGTTCTCTGAATCACGGTTTATGTGGCTCATGAAGCTCTCGTTCTGGCCAAGGTCCAGGAATATACTTGCCTTTAGGGAAAGAATTTTTATGAAATAAAAAAATGCAATATATGAATGAACCCTCTGTTTTCATATACTATGTAAGTGTGCTTGTGTTCATTTGGACGAGTGTGCTAACTAAAGATTTTTTGTTGTGGTTGAAAATGACAGCTGCTGTCAAAATAATAAAAGCTTATTTTTCAAACTCATGGAAGAGTCGTTAGATCATGAAACCGCAGGAATAACCTAAAGGAAGGATTAGGGAATATATATAATATGGACTTGGTAGCCTAAGGATTGTTGCATATGATTTGCATGGAAGGATCAAATTTTCTCTTAGAAAAATTCAAAAAAGATATCACTTGCAAACTTTCACTGACCATAAAAAAGAGCATTGAGTAGTCAATCTGTGCAATATCCTCGCATCACTATACCAGTATCCAGGTCGACCTATATTGTTGGGTAAAAGTTATTATGGAAGATTATAGTATCTGGGTCGCTGAATCAAATTTGGAATGTGACAATATGTGGACAATATACATTTGATGGCAAATGTTAGATTTTGATGGAAGCTACTAAAAAGCAGTTCAGTCGATCCTATTATTTTTCAAGTAACAATCCTTACAAAATGAATATTTAAATGAAATATATTGGATTTCTATAATATGTTAATGGTGGTTATCGGTAGAAGCGTTTTCAATAAGCTTCGAGTGGAGAATGAAAGCAAACATATAATGAAAAAGTTTTAAGTAAACTCCTAGAAATTTGATTATTTCAGATTTATCGGTATACTAATTGTATATACACTGCCTATAGTATATTCTTATGAAGCATAATTTTTTAATTACTGCACGGGTCGCAAGAGTGGCGCTGAAATCATCAATTGGTGTGAAATGTGAATATAGTATAAGAACATAGCATAAAGTGTATTATGTCGGTAAATGATCTCCGAGGATCAACCATAATACGCGAATGAAATTGGAAGATAAAGTCAAAACTGAACGTTCTGTCCAATACATAAGCTGACCAAAATAGGCTTAACAAAATACAAGCACGCTTGAAAGCGTACATTAAGTTCGGAAACAAAACTGAACGAAACTTTATCAAAGTCATTTCGGGTTGGTTATGGTTATCCAAATCACATGTATTCGCACTGTACGTACGTTCCAATTCTTCAATTATGGTTGGGTCTATGGTTACTGCACGGCCCTGAAGATCACCATGTGCCAAGCCAAATGACATCCATGAGAGTACTATAGAGAATGTATATGAATGTTGGTTTTTTTAGAGGTATAGAACTTTAAGTTGGCAACACTGTTTTAACTGGCGGCCATTTTGTCAGCTGTCAAGTGATTTATTTTTTAGTTTGGTTTGGCTTTAGCATTTCAACATGAATATGAATAGGCTGACGCCTGAACAACACTTTCAAATTTTGCAAATTTGCGCATTAAGTCCATTTTACGGTCAACATAATCGTCCATCAGAGCAATTAATTTTATTAACTATGGAACGTTTTCGCACCACGTTTACTCCAAATGGTAATACGCACCCACAGAGACGTCGTACAGTGCGTACAGAAAAAAGTCATTGCTGCTGTAGAAGAAGACCTGAATCAGTCTATTCGCCATCGTGCACTGGAATTGGATATGTATCCATCCACTTTATGGAAGATTTAGCGGAAAGATGTTGGCTTGCGTGCTAACAAAATCCAACTCGTGCAAGAATTGAAGACACAGGATCACCTAGCAAGGCGTAGATTCGGTGAATGGGCCCAAAACAAGATTGCCGTTGATCCCAACTTTCAAGTGTATGTTGAGACACCGTTACATCCACAAAAACTGACTGTTTGGTGTGCTTTATAAGTTGATGGAATAATTGGTCCATACTTCTTTAAAAACGATGCTGGCCACAACGTTACAGTCAATGGTGACCGCTTTAGAGCCATGATTACTGACTTTTTCGTGCAGGAGCTGTGGTTTCAACAAGACGGCGTAAGATGTCACACAGTTCTTGCCACAATTGATTTATTATAGGAAACGTTTGGTAACCGCACATTACGGACCCGTGAATTGGCCTCCAAAATCGTGCGAATTTAACGCCGCGTGACTATTTGCTGTGGGGATATGTGAAGTCGCTAGTCTACGCCTAAAAGCCCCAATCGGTTGACCATTTGGAGGACAACATTCGCCGCGTTATTGCCGATATATGGCCACAAATGTTGGAAAAAGTCATCGAAAATTAGACCTCCAGATTAAACTACTTCCGAGCCAGCCGTAGCAGTCATATGCCAGAAATCATATTTAAATTATAATTCCAGAAGATTATCTTTTCAATAAAGTTAATTTCATGTCAATTTAAAAAATCATCTTTGTTTTATTCCATTTCATAGTTCTATACCCCTAAAAAAACACCCTTTATATACAATGGGTATTTTAATAACATAAACCGTTTTTTATGTACATACATACATATGAAGATCTATACATATATGGAATATTTAAATACATGTATCACAATTACACTTAATAATATTTTATCAAAACTATGTATAAAATTCTCATCGGTTCAAAGCTGATTTAAAGTCAATGCACACTTTTTTAGGTTTCAATTCAACTATAATAGGCATGGCCAAGCATCGCCTACTATCGAAACCACATGGTGTAAATGTAACAGAACAGTCTTTAACAGCCGTATTTTGTGGGTAAGTGTATACCCAGCGCAGTAAAATTTTATACGGCAAACAACAACAAACAATAAGTGTCGATAATTAGGTTAGTGAAATTAAATTAGTGAATGTAATAAATGTTGAGATAAATCTTGGAAAGAAATGTCAACCAATTGGAATGTAGAAAAAAAAGGATATGTTCGATGAGTATCATGATACAAGATAACAAGACAGCGCCTTCCTGTATTTTGACGTCATCAGTGACCCAAATTGACTAAATTAAATTAAATTTTTGGAAAGGATGCAAAGTGTTAGTTGACTTAAAATGTATATTGAATCAATCAAATAAGACATTAGACAAAAGCTGCATCAATTGAAACTTAAACTACTGCTGTTTTTTTCTAAAACCGAATTTAATTCTGTCATCAAGGCTAACTGATGACGTCATAGTTGGATATTTTATCCGAATGTCTCTGTCAAAGAACTGAGAACTGGAACACACCCTTCTAAATTTATTCAACAAGACGTCAGTTGTCACTTCGGGGGTTAAATTAAGAGTGAATTATGGAGTGAATATAGCGTTTTTTTGGGACTTCCAATACTGCGCTAGATATAGACTACCAATAAAACACTGCTAACATTGGGTATAGTCGTATAGATGACACTTGGGCCCCATCGTTCATTAAGCTTCTTTAATTATGAGGTATTTCATTCACATGCGAATCTTACACTCATGGCATTTCACAGAAGAAACAAAAAGACAAATTACGGCCCAACTATAATAGGCATGACCAAGTATCACTTACTGTCAAAACCACATGTGTTAATGGCCCAAAAAACAAAGTCATGCGACTTTGGCTATAATGCGCCCCTTTTAATAAGTTTCGTTAACTATGAGGTTTTTCATTCTAAATCTATGCAACACATGACACACAGTTTAAATGATTTTGACAAGAGGCAATGCTTGGTCATGGTTTTTAATAAGTTGGAACTTTTCAAAATACGAAGTAGTCATATTTAAATTCAATAAAAGTAAACTGTTCTGTCTGCGACACAATTCTAAAGTCTTAACTTAAGATACAACTGGAAGATACAAAAATAATTTGGTGTACGCCCTTGTTTGAAAATTAACGCCATCTATTATTCGCCACATTATTTTTTTTCTATTTAATGCCACCAGGTGATAAGGAGGATATAGTGGACTTTAAAGTTTAAACAAAGTTATAAGGGGCATGCCTGAATAAGCATAGCCTACTGTCAAAACCGCATTTGTTAATAAAGAAATAACTAGAATGGGCAAAACCAAGAAAACGAAGTATTGAGCGAAAAGAAGAAATTCGTATTCATGCTTATAATAGCTTTGTTCGCGTACTTTAAACAATTTTCATTCGTCTTCATATTTTTTTTATCCCAAAAGCGTTCCGTACTGAAAAAAGAACGAAAGAAAATGACAGCTACAAATATCTTTTGTTCATTTATTTTTAAGTTTTGACACAGTAAAATTTCATCTGGTAAAAACCCTTTACGATGCCAAAAGTGAGTGGCGTTTACAAAAGTCATAAGTTATTTTTTCAAAACCTGAACAAAACTTCAAATGTCAATGTTCAATTTATATTAATGTTTTAAGTACATAAACAATTTTCAACACAATTTAAAATAAAAAGTTTTTGTTTCTTAAGGCTAGGCGCGCATGAACCTACTGCACACGGCCGATCGTGATCGGCGAGAATTTTGTGACTGGTTACAGATTACCAAATTGGCCCGTTAGGGACTTGGCCATGCGCGCGTATACATATAAACCTGTAGACGTAGCTCGCCGTTTTTGTAATCGGCAGTGCAAAAAAATGGTTCATCGCTCCTAGCCTAAATTGATCGCACAATAAAATTCAAACTTGACGACTCCCAAGAATTTACACAGTGTTCGCATACTTTTCGGCTAGTAAAAAAGATTCTTCTCTCATTTGAAAAATTTCGACAGTTTTCATTTTTGTACAAATAAATTACACGAACAATGCTAATATCGGATTACTCTGATTCGTCAAGTTTACGTAAAGTTTTGCTACGTTTGAAACTCCTACTCATTTTACGAACGAACGAATATTTGACAGCTGGCTTCTTATGCTGTGTTGAAAAGCATTTTGGGGGCCTTTCGTGCAATATGGATAAAGGCCCAACCATAGTTGAAGAATTGCTACATGCGTTGCCTTAGGAAACAGTTCATATATATAAGATTTATATATCCAAACCCGAAATGAGTATTTGATAAGTTTCGTTAAGTTTTCTTACTGTACGTATGTACGCTTTCAGTCGTACATTTCGCATGAAAATCTGACAGAATGTATCAAGAAGGAAATAAGAATCCTATCACGTCATTTGCGTGCTGCCGACAAGAAATAGACCGAAAACAAAGAAACTAACTTGACAAATACTTTTGATTTATAAAGCATATTACGGCCAACTAATATATTTGACAAATATTTTCGTTCGGTTTTGACGCCGGCTTCCTTTTTTTCGCGTATTATAATTGGATCCTAAACGCGTTCGTTTGACAAATCGGCAGCAAACATTTCGTTCGGTTTTTGCACAAATTTCCGTTTTCTTCCGTCTATTATAGTTAGCCGTTAACCCAAAGACACATTCATATTGTCATTGGCTATAATGAAAACTAGCACCTTTCATTAAATTTCGTTAAGTATGACAGTATGAAGGCCCAACCATAATACGCTAAAGAAATAGGAAGCTAGTGTCAAAACCGAACGAACAGTTTCTTTCCGTTCTGTCCATAATAGCCTTGGAAGCGTACATTACGTACGGAAATAAAACTTAACGAAACTTTATCAAAGTCATTTCGGGTTGGTTATACAAATCACATGTATTCGCACTGTTTCGTACGGACACGTACGCGTACGTTCCAATTCTTCAATTATGGTTGGGTCTTGAGTATTTTAGAGTGATGAACTCTGGTAGCGATGTAAATTGCAGGTATTCGTCACATTTTATAAAACATGATGAAACTGTTAATTTAGTTTTGACAATAGACCATTCATTGTATTTTTTACACTAAGAAAATGATTTATATTTAGGATGGTGATTTAAAAATAAATCAAAAAGGTATAATAAAACACGCCAGCGTAGACATTTGAATAACATTCACTTTACGTTAGTTTAATTGGTGTGAGAGTAAGACTGAAGTATGTTTTATTATATATTGTTCATAAATAAAACGATCCAGATCTAGATCCAGACCATGCATTATTTTATGTTCGATTCCTATTACAATACGGCAAAAGGGCCATCTGTTTTTTCAGAATTAGTACTAATTCTTGGATCTTGAAATAGATCCAGATAGAATGCAGGATTTAAAATTGTTATTGTAATATGTGCTAAGACATAATACAGATCCAGATCGAAAGATAATAAAACACAGCTAATGTTTAAGCGGTGAATACACGACACAACAATTGTACCAACTGTTTGACAGCATTGGTGTTGTATGCCACGATTGTAATATGTGTGTCCACTCAACCGACGACATTTGTCGTAAGCTCTTCAGTAAAGCGGGGTTCACATGGGACAATGTAGAGGTCAAGACAATGAGACAAGACAATCATTGTTCCATGTGAACAATTGTTTCCAGGACACGACAATTGTCATTACATCGTCCTCCGAGCTAATCTGCCGAGCTATCTCTGAGGACAATATCGACATCATACAACCCCATTCAAGAAGCTCGGACAAGACAATTGAGTACAATTTGGAACAGTTTAGAACAGTATTATCCATTTGTTAACAACACAGACTGACATACATATGTATGTCATCAGGCAAATGTTCTAAACTATTGAGAGGTTTATCACTACTTCTTTGTTCTGTTATGTGTTGATCTGAACTGATCTTAAAAACTGCTGATCGAAAATTGAGCAGAATAAATCCCAATTTTTTTTCGAGAAAAAAAAAGAAAAAAGTGTAATGGTAAAAATTGTCCACCAAATAGCTGCACTTTTGTGATGGAGTTTTTTAATGAATTAAAAAGCTGTTTTAAACAACACTTAAAAATAACGTAATATCCGGTCGGATTTAAATAACGTTTCCAAACTTTTCCCAAAGGAAAAACGGTTGGGCTTAGTTTTCTTTAAATCCCGTTAGTGTGAACCTTGATTTTTTTGAAAATATTTTAAACTCATATTTTTTTACATTTTGTTTTTGTTATATGTTAGCCAATTAAAGCAAAAAATAACAATAAAATAAAATTTACTTAAAATTAAACCACCACACACACAAAAATATTTTATGAAATAATGACAAAAACTAAATAGCGGGTTTTACACAATAAAACGATTACCATATACATTAATACATAGAAATGGTTTTCAAAATTAATAATTGATCAAGCTTACTTATACACACACACACACACACACACATATTCATGATAGTTACCGATATCTGGTTGTCACTGCTCCGATCATCATCCTCGCTGCAACTTCCCGATATCTGATCTTCTTGGAAGATTGGACTTATCGAACGTTGTGGCCTTGGCATGATAGGTGTTAACGCCGGTGACGGTATCGGCGTTGGCATCTCACGGATCGGCGATAGGCACTTGTTAATTCCATTGCTGGGGATCTCCAATAGAATTGTCGGTGGGTGAAGAAGATTTGAGTTAGTTGCGTTGCTCTTGTGGGAGCTCAGGGCATCGAGAACAGGTACTTCGATAGTTGTTTGCCTATAGAAGACTGGTGAATCGGGAGCAGCGCTGGAATAACTAATCGGTGTGTGCATCGAGGATGTTGTCGACGACTCGTCATCTCCTTGGCCATCATCCAGGCCCAGAGGACTAGTGGCAGTCGGTGTTGTAGATGGTGACATGAACATCGATGAGTTAGATGGTATTGTTGCAGTGTTTGAGGCAGTTGTTGTTGTTGAGGCAAAATTTCGAAACATTGCCAGTATTGAATCGGCACTGGAAACTTTGGGTCGCGTTCGGTTGCGACTGTTTTGAAATTGCATCACATTACGCAATCCGATGTCGGTGAGTGCTAGATCGGAACTGGACAAAGAATCGCTGCCCTGATTCGATGAGGTGCTGTGCGGTGAACGCATATCATTTGTGCATGGTGATGGGGGCATTGAACTAGCTCGGAATTGGATGTCTGTTGGTAGACTTAGAGCGCTTGAGTTGCGTGTGAACTTTGTGATGATGATTGTTGGTTAAGACAGACGCAAGACACAAACATGAACAAGATATTGTGCAGCAAATATGAAAGAAAAAGCAGAGATATTTTGATAGAAATTAGGGTTTACATAGCACATAAATAATAAATAATTCTTCATAAGTGAGTAACCAAATAATTGTTGTTTATTTTTGTTTGTATAGAAATGTTATTTATATAGAGATTTTGATTCTTAACCGCTAACATTAAAATATGCAAGGACCGTTTTTATCATAACAAAAACAAATTTTTGTAAAAGTTATTTTAATCTAGTATCTCCTCGAACAAGTTTTAACAACATTTTTAAAATAACCCATAATGCTAATACAAGTAATTTTTTTAAAGGGAAGTTGACAAAGAAACTTACATGTCCACCATCAATTTCCGATCCCGAACTCATTTCAGCTGACACCTTATTCAGCAATCTTGCAAATGTCACTTTCTTCTCCAATTTAGGATCAATAATCATTGCACTTGTGACAGCTACTGCCGCCGATGATGATGCAGCTGAACCGGAATTTTCCGAAAAAGTCGTCTCCTTATCGCCACTCTCCGAATCCTGAGTACATTCAGCACGCAACCGATTCTCAGACATTTGAATCAATTCGCCTAGGCTTACTTTAGGCTTGGCAGGATTAGAAGCCGGTGAGACAAGCTGTTGAAGAATTAATTTCTTTTCTGCGGCATTCTTTTTGACAGGTGTAGAGTTGTTGCGTTTCTTTCGTGGTGAAGGTGAACCTAAACACACACACAAAAAACAAAGATAATAAGTTGAATATTACATCGATTGTTAATAATTTTTTTTAAACATTTTAACATTTAACTAAACTATTAAAACTACATACTTAAAAGGAAGCTATTTTTTTGTGATTTTTTTAATGGGAACATTTTTTTTTTAATTCAACTGGATATGAAAAATTTACTGTTAACTACTAAAAATACTACAACAATGTGCTAGAAAATCAAATTAAATTTTGAAGTGAAAAATGAGAAGAAAATGTTTGTATTAATTTTAATTTATGCAACAAAATACACTACAAAGTAAAAATTAAAATTATAACAACGCAACATTAAAAGAAGTAAATATATATATAGTAAATATAGTTTAAGACATTTATAAAAAACATTTATAGTGAAATCGCCCACCAGCAGCCACAAAGAAATTGATTTTTCAAGTCCTTAAAAAAATTGATTTTTTTAATAATAATTTTAAAAGTGATTAATAAAAGTTTGAATTAATAAATGATTGGTTTTTATTTTTTTTTTATTTACTTTAGGAAGAAATGGAATATATATTTTTTGTGGTTTAATTTTATTTGGATTTGGTGCTAACATTGACACAAGCTATATATTGAGCTTAGGGAACATTTTAATATACAGACACATATAATCATTTGCAGTAGATAATGCTGAAGTGTGTTGTTTAACTTTTTTTTAGTTTTAGAATATTCTTCAGACAAGATTTTATTATGTAACCTTTAACCTAGAGCCTATATTGTTAAACCATCTTATTTCAAGCCTTAATCTATACACATAGAGATGATAAAAAATTAAATCTTCACTGGAAGCCTAGGACCATTCATGAAGATAAATCTATTACATTCTTAGCTGCCCTGGGTTTTGTATATTAAAAACTTCCTTGCAAGTTTAATTCAGCTTAAATTACTCTTATATTTCTCTTCAAGCAGCAAGTAATAATATTACAATAAAGAGCTAAGGACCTAAGGCACTTCCCTGTTGTTGACCAACGTTGATTGAACATTTTGTTGGCGACTTCCTATGCGGATTTTCATTTTTTTCACCATTTTCATCTTTTTTCACAAACATTTTTCAATTATTGATATAAAATGTTAAAGTTTAATAACATATGTATTAAAAAATTAAAAGCATTTAAATACAAATGTAAATTCAAAATGAATTTGCATTAATTAATTAAAAGGAAAAAGCAAATTCTCTATTGATTTTTTTCTAAATATCTAAAAATATTTAAGAAAAAATTATTTTCAAGATGGCGCCCAAATAAGTATGTTAATAATATTTAGGGTTTTAAGTCTATGCATTAAAAATAAATAAAAATATAAAACAATCAACCCATATCAATAATAAAAAGTTGTTTTTTTATGCGCAATTCTCTTAATTTAATAAAAAGATTAATTAAGCAAAAAAAAATTATTTCGTCTCATCTTTGAATCTGTACTAGTTTGTTAAAACATATTATTAAGCCCTTGTAAGTTCACCCTATAACACTAGGAATTTGTTTGGCATTAGGTGTCAATCCAACTTCAAGTGTCAACCGTGACTCATGACTCATTTATAAAAATGTTACTTGACATTTGAAAAAAGGAAAACTTTAATCACTAATGAAAAGATCTGCCAGGTTTTCGGAAATTTACAATTTTGAAAACAGAAAAGGAAGGAAAAACATTTTTTTTAAAAGAGGATATGATAAAAACTGTTTAATTTTTTGAAAATAATTACACATTTTATTGTTGGTAATTAACTTTTTTTTTAACACATAATTGTTGTATTTTGTAAAAATATATCTTTACAAATTTGAACACTTACAATATATAAATAACAATACTTTTTTTTAACAAAAAAATAAAAACCGTGGGCCCTTCACCCTGAGAAAGAAAGAAGAAAGAAGACCTGAGAAGTACTCCTAAAGATCGTGAATAAGTTAATCAATAATTGTTTAAAAAACAAAGATTATTATGATGTAAAATTGCCGAAATCTAAGGGCAAATAAGGATTGTTTCGAAATGAAGATAGATTGGCTGCGAGAAAGAAAAGAAGAAACCCACAAAAATATCACCAGAAAATGTTAGATACTTCTTTATAATCCAAACAAACAAATAGTTGGCAGTACTGCTCTTAAAAGGTTTTGAATATGTTCAGTTTTCATGAGCTTTTTAAGAGCACAAGCTAATCACTTTCAATTTAATTGAAATCCATCTCTGGTTTTTCGAACGTTTATTGGACAGTTAGTAATTAGTTGCGATCCGGGCTACAACCGAAAACCAGGGTTAAGGATAGATTTGGAAATGTGGCCAAAATAGGACGAAAACGGCGCTACCCCAGAGCTTTGCAAGTTTATGGTTCTTCCCAAATAGTTTTCACAACTAATTCTTTTTTCCTTGAGGATAAAGAATATATATTTAAACAAAACCAAACATCAGACAAAAGCTTCAGGGTGATATTCAATAAGAAGATAGAAAGAACAAAGTAAACCTACACAGAAATAATATTCAAAACAAATACGAAATTATATAAAACATCATAAATTAATTAATAATATCAATATAGATAATCAAAACATTTAGGTGGTTATAAGTCAGCTTGTGGTCGAGGAGGTACGGTGGTGCAAGGGCTACTTTCCCTTTAATTCAAATATTAAAAAGACAGACTTTAAATAATAACAATGACCTGCTCAAGATCTCAATTAATTTCAATTGAAAATCACTTAAATAAAGTAAATTCAATAGTATTTTTGTTCTTGTTGATTCTCACGTTTTTAAGTCACCTCTTTTCAAAGACAATTTTCTACTGAGGGGAACAATCGTAACCTAAATCCTATAACCTGATTAAGAAAAAATAATTATATGTAGAATAGGATAAAATCAAATAAATCAAAATAAAATAAGATAAAATGAAATAAAATAAAAAATATTAATTAAATTAATTTAAATAAAATAATATAAAATAAAATAAAATAGAATAAAAGAACATGAAATGAAAACAAATGTAAAGTAAAGTAACATAAAGTAAAGTTAAATTAAAATAAGTTAAGTTAATCAAATTTAATTTAAGTTACTTTACTTAAACTAAAGTAAAGTAAAGTTAAGTAAAGTAAAGTAAAGTAAAGTAAATTTAAGTTAAGCTAAGCTAAGTTAATTTAAGTTAAGTAAAGTAAAGTAAAGTCAAGTTAAGTTAAGTTAAGATAAGTTAAGTTAAGTTAAGTTAAGTTAATTTAAGTTAAGTTAAGTTAAGTTAAGTTAAGTTAAGTTAAGTTAAGTTAGATTAAGTTAAGTTAAGTTAAGTTAAGTTAAGTTAAGTTAAGTTAAGTTAATTTAAGTTAAGTTAAGTTATGTTAAGTTAAGTTAAGTTAAGTTATGTTAAGTTATATTAAATTAAGTTAGGTTAAGTTAAATTTAGTTAAGTTAAGTTAAGTGAAGTTAAGTTAAGTTAAGTTAAGTTAAAAGTTAAGTTAAGTTAAGTTTAGTTAAGTTTAGTTAAGTTAAGTTAAGTTAAGGTAAGCTAAGTTAAGTTAAGTTAATTTAAGTAAAGTAAAGTAAAGTAAAGTCAAGTTAAGTTAAGTTATGTTAAGTTAAGTTAAGTTAAGTTAAGTTAAGTTAATTAAGTTAAGTTATGTTAAGTTATATTAAATTAAGTTAGGTTAAGTTAAATTTAGTTAAGTTAAGTTTAGTGAAGTTAAGTTAAGTTAAGTTAAAAGTTAAGTTAAGTTTAGTTAAGTTAAGTTAGGTTAAGTTAACTAAAGTAAAGAGAGTAGAAAGTAGAGTTTAGACAAAATTAAACCTTACTGAAATACAAAATGGCACGACCTTATGGATAATTTTTTAAACGCGAGTCTTAATTCTTATTTCCTAAACCATTAATTTAAAACTTAAAACCAACTAAGCCTTTATTTTGAATGAACTTAACTCAGAATCAGAATAAAATAATAATTATATAAGGAAATACATAAAAAAAACTTATTTTTCCATAATGTCAGAATTGCTTCGAATAAAATCATCTACTTCCAAAACTGCAAGCTTTAACGATAAGATCCACTGACATACGACAAGCCTCAAAGCAAAGCGAAAACCAAAAGCAACAGGGAAAGCTTAGTGAAAATCTATCTAGCTACGACTAAAGGGTACAAGAAAGTTATTTGTTTGTTTGTTTAAATGTAGATACTTATTGGCGATAGTTCCAAGGTAGCCGTTGCAAGTTTTTCTATTGGATGAATTTTTGGAAGAATTTATTGTTTTTTTTATTTACACTTTAGTAGATGTATCTACAGATAGTTATTGAAGGGAAAATAAAAAAATGAAAAAAAAAACATAAAATTATGTATATCTACACAAATTTCTTTTTAGCATTTTTGTATAAAAACAATGAGAACAAATAAAAAAAAAGAGTATTATGTGAGGAAAGTTAAGTGTGTGGAGCCTTTGCCAAGCAACAAACTACAGGAGTGCTGACCATCGAAATAAATAAAAAGGAAGTTAGCAAAAAAACAGGATCTGGTTCATAAAACAGCAAACCGCATTATAATGATTAATATTTTTATTATAATTTAAGGAAGTGTTTCAGAGTTGTACAAGTTTAATAAAAGGGTGTAGTTAATATTGCATTAAATATATTCAAAATAAATTATGTAAGTATATCTACAAAATTTTTGTCTGTACGAGTATGTTTGTCGAGAAAAATAGGATCAAGGAAATGCCACAACTTATAGCGTAATATAAAGGGAGAGAGAGAGAGAGAGAGATAGTGAAATGCACATTTAGATGTAGATAAAGAGAGATAGAGTCTGATTAGGGAAATGAATACGAGTATTATAAAATTTTTGTTTTCCAATTGCAAACAATTTTTTCCAAAAAAAAAAATTTTTAAAAAAACTGAAAAAATGTTCACTTGTGTGTGTTTTTTTTTGCATTTTTGAAATTCAATTTAGCCTATCTTACGTCGGGGAGGCGGTCGTAATAAATCATCTAGCGAAAAAGTACGGGCTGTCGCCCCTTCGGTGGGATTGGGGCTGCTGAGGCTCAAAAGAGACGGTTTTCTTATACCCAATCTGTTGAATATGGACCGTGGTGCCCCGGGTGCATTATTTGTTGTTGTTGTTGTTGTCTGAGGTATGGCTGTAGTAAATTGCAATTGCTCTCGAAGTGATGTGTGATGATGATGTCCATGTAGTGAACCAGGTGCTGAAGATTTACAGATAGGAAGTAGTTACATACAAGAAAATAAAAGATGAATCATTTTTTTTGAATGACAGACAAAAAGAGAAGAAAAAAAGGGAAGAGATAGAAAAAAAGAAGAAGAAAAAATATATGAGAGCGATTATAGAAGAGAAAAAGAGATTTAAGAGAAAAAATTCTGATAGGTGTGATAAAATTTATCAAAATAAGTTTTAATAAGAAAATGTAGAAAAAAATTAAAAAAAATAAATTTATCATAATGAGCATACGTCTGTTACGGTCGGCTTCTTCGGCTAGGAGTTTTTCAATTTTCTCGGGAAAATGACGTTTGGCACACCATACTAAGCCAATGGCAAGTAGAACGACAAAAACTGTGATAAGCCCAAGCCAAAAGGGCTCCTGAAGCATTCGTTCGGAAAGTGGTTTGTAGGGGATGTGCAACATGCGACGTTCGCACCGATGACCTTCCCACCATGCATGACAACTGAAACATAAATATAATTACCACCTTAGTATTGCTTTTATATGTATCTTCATAATATACTTAAGTTTATTGCTTACCGGCAAAAGTATCCACCATTTTTTTCAAAGCATGCTCCACGTCCTTCACAGGGATTGTCAGCACAAGGTCGTATTTTATGCTCGCAAGTATTTCCTTGATATCCATTTTGACAATGACACTGAAGTTAATAAATTCACTTTACAAGTTTCTAAAATCAGATACCGTATTAAGCATTTAATTTTACCTTAAAGTTCGTGGCAGTCAATTCGCATTTTCCAAAAACACAAGGCTCCAGTTCACAGGAATTTAATCCACAAAATCTGAAATAAATATTAAGTTAATAATGTAGAATCCTTGATATAGGGATATGCTATTGAAAGTATCTTAATTGTCAATTGATAAGACATTTATAAGTATCGACCGAAAATTCCGATATGTAAAATAAACGCCTGATCACAATCCCTAATAGTGGCCCAATAAGAATAGTTTTTGAAAGGAAGGAATAAGTTACAGGCTGATTTTCGGTATAGAGGTTGATATTAATATGGTTTACAATCTGAGAAAAGTTCCCAACTTTCCTATGTACGCTAGATCTTTATGGGGCTCAAAGGTCATATAATTCTTGGGAATGAATGGATGGAACTTCACCATTATGAAGAATTTTGTAGTCATTAACAAGTAGTTGAGATGTTGGCTGTAGTTGCTATTTTTATCAGTTCTTGAATAGCCTGGTTTGCATCAGTAGACCGGGCAGATACTTCTTTCAGCTCGCGTAATTTTTGCTCGGTTTTACTTCTAGCTTCGACCGTTTTGACGTTTGAGAGCTACTTTTTCCTAGCTATAATTGCTTCGACTTATTCGATATGGCAATACCAGAACCTTATAGCCAAAAAGTAGAAAATGATTAAAAATATCAAAACAGAAGAGATAGTGAACAAATGAAAAATCTGGAACAAACTCCCTATTCTCTTTTGTATTCTGTCCTTGTCGCAGAGATACTTTTAAACATTGGGATTATGTTTGCAACTCTTCTGCAATATAATTTTTGGATTTCTCTTTATTTGAAGTTTGCAGGGTGAACCATGATACACAGAATACAAGGTATGCTCACTAGACGCAAACAAATAGCCATCTTCATATTTTATGAAGTCACATTCTTCTTTTATTATTATTTTATTTGTTAAGTGAAGATTATTGTTTAAAACTGACGGCTTAAACGATTTTTTTTATGATTATAAGAACAATAAACATAAAAAAACAATAACAAAATCCGCAAATTAATACATTTATTTAAACTCTCTAAGAACAAAAATCAGAAGAATGTGACGTCACGCGCATAATCAGCCAAAGTGAACATAACTTGTATTTCTGTGTATCATGGGGTGAACATTTGTAGCTGCTGTACTTTACCAATGTGTTACCTACTTCTAAAAACATCACATTACTCGTTCACGACGAACACAGAAATGAAAGGGATCGTCATTATTGAATGTATCGACAAATAAGCACAAAGAAAAAAGACCGATAATAGCGCGACTCGAGCTACTCCAGTGATTCTCTCTTCCCCGCAAGCAAGAGTTGCAATTTCAAGGTTTAACCCTTAAATGCATGTTTTTTTATTTTCAAAAAAAAAATATTTTTGGGTGTGAATGCTTTTATAAATGATGAATAAAAATATTTGAAAAATCCTATGCATGAAATAACGGTTTTATTTGAAAAAAATTGGTTGTATCATTTTTGATACAACATGCATTTAAGACTTCATTGAGACCTGGATTATGTGGAATTAAAAATAATGTAAAAATGTATAATTATTTTATTTATTAAGACAAATTATGAATGGTATTTATTAAAACAATCAACAGTTTTTTTTGAACACAAGTAAGCTTTGCATTTTTCACACATAACACTACTTAGGAGTTTACATCCTGGCATCATACATCGCATACGGTTGCTCTATCGTCTTTGCTTATGATCAATGCCATCACGTATTAAATCTCTTGATGGAACTACCTGTAAAATGTTCCTCCGCTTTAGGGCTGGTTCCTCTGAAAAACTACTGCTGCTGCTGGGACGACCTCTTGATGGCTGATTGTGTGCTTTATATTTACAAAGCGTATCAGCAAGTTTGCTTCTAAAATCAACTAGGTTCATGATTTCCTTCGATCGTTTTCCTTTTTTAGCCAAAACTTGCTTGTATAACACCCATGAGTTTATCACCGTTAAGTCTAGGAGGTGATAGAAGAGTCTCAAGTACCATTTTCTGCTTTTCATCCGGATACGGTACCGTCCCAAGTACGAATCCATCAAATCCACCCCGCCCATATGGGCGTTGTATTCTTTGACGATTTTCGGACATGTTATATTCTTCTTTCTCTTTTCAGTTTTGTCGTACCTTTCTATGGTTGAAACAGGCTCTGCACCTACATACGTTGACAAGAAAGTAACATGTTTATTATCCTTCCAACTCACAGTAGACATCTCGATACCATCATAACTTGTGACGTATTCTTCGTACGATCCTCGTACCACCGACTTTGCCATAACCTCTTGCTTTGTCGGGAGCTTACAACTTTTCCCGAGGCGGTTTCTTTGAACAGTCCCCAGGCACAAAATTCCTTCTTTGGCCATGTAATACATGAGTGGAAGGGAACTGTAAAAATTGTCAAAATAAACAATGTGGTTCACTCTTCTTTCGATTGCCCGAGATAGCTTTACCACAACGTTCCCAACCACTCCAACGTCCATCTCATTTTCCAAAATAGGATCGTGGTCCTTTCCTGCATAGATGATGAACTTGTAAGCATATCCCGTCAGTGAGCAGAGCATATACAATTTGAATCCCCACTTATGTGGTTTCAAGGGCAAATATTGTTTCATAAAGTACCCCATTTTCGTTGCGCACATTTGTTCATCAATAGAGAGTCGCTGATCCATGGGTACGCCAGCATATCTTTTGTTGAGGTGGTCTATTACCGGGCGAAGCTTATGGAGCCTGTCATGATCGTTTACCGGCCTGTGTTTGTCATTGTCATTTAAATGGAGAATTCGTCTTATCTTTTCAAATCGGTTAACTGTCATAGTTTCTTTTATGCCCTGAAATCCATGTTTAGTATTCCAATAAGAACGAACGCTTGGGTTATGATACACCGAAATAAAAATCAATATTCCCATATACTTGCGCCATTCACAAGCTGTCACACAATCAGGATGATCAGGCTGCTATTGAACCGAGAATCTATTAGTTTCTTCAGCTATTTCATCGACGAAATCAGAAGTAAAAAAATAAGATAACAATTGAAACGGAGTTTCGAGTTCTATTATTTCTGATGAAAAGTCGTTGCAACCGTGAAACTGTATTTTATCTTCATCAAACGCAAGTGATTTTTTTTCCATCTAAGCCGTTGCATGTCCAAGGGCTTAGGAGCAGATTGCCGAGAGCTACTTGGGCCTGACTCATTGTTTATTTTCAGCAAAGGGTCATCTTCAACCAGCGGGGCATCCTGCACTTGGTTTTCAAAGGCAATCTCCTCATATTTCTTTTCAATTTCATTTGCATTTTCTATTTCATTTTCATTTCCAATTTCATTTTCATTTTCAATTTCATTATCAAAGAGCGCTTCCAACTGCGCACGAGTCAATAATTCCTTAAGATCATCTTCATCCACGTCATCACCATCCTCAGACAAAATAAATATCCATTTTCCAATTGCCTCAAATAATTTATGATATCCCTATCACTATCCGAAATTATTCTTCGAGCCATTCTATCAAAAAAAAGAAAAAAAAAAATCACACCTGCGCCCAAACTAAATCCAATTCAAAACAAGTCCTAACTGCATGGAGTATCATTTTTGATACAGACAAAAAACCACTTGTTTTTCATATCAAAAGTCAAAATAAAAATTGTACTGCCATGTTTTTATATAATCGAAATACTAACCTTTATTGATTTTATTTTTTGAATAAATTCTTTCTACACAATTAAATGATAATAAAAAAAGAATTCTTTTGCCAAATTTCCGACTGCGAGTCAACGATATTGCATAAATCACTGATAACGGATCGATCATGATTTTTCTTATTTTGTTTTGGTCAAGAATAATTGTTCTCTATTATAAAAAATTCCGTTTGTTACTGATCAAAACAAAAACAAATTTAAAGCGAGTAAAAGTTATTGTATCATTTTTGATACGAGATGCATTTAAGGTTAAAAGCAGTCTCTCTATGATGACAAACTAGAAACCAATTGGTATATACACAAAACACGAAACACAATACACAACACAAAAAACTAAAGTTCACTAAAAGAGACGCACGACGAATAGACAAACAAAGGGAATCCATTATTGTTCTCCTTTACTTTTGCCCATTACATCCATTACATCATGCATAAAAGGTTAGTTTAGTTTAAACTGCCACGCCTTAACCATCGCTTTGCTCGCCAACGCCACCGCCACTTATTCCGTAGAGTATAGAGTAAAAATCTTGTAGTCACACAATTAATAAAGTTTATTCATTATCATTATAATGTTTAATTTATTGAAGTGTTAATTTATTTATGAAATCGAGCCAAAGAAAGAATTCTAAACAAAGATCCCATACATTGACCTAGAAAATAGTGTTACATAATGATATAAGTCCGGTATTTCACATTGAAGCGGTAATAAAATGTAAAAAATTGAAGAATGAAGACAGAAAACTAATTTCCCGGTGAGTTGCGTGTTGAGTTTAGCTGCCTTTATTTTGACGTTTCTCTTTTCTCTTTCTCCGTTATTGAATGGGTGCGTTTACATTTATACTATTTGGATTGGATTGAATGTGAAAAGGAAATTTTAAAATAGAGACATGCCTCACGCTGCTACTCTGAAATACCGGACTAAGCCAGCTAGATTGTACATCGAAGACATGGTGAACTGGAAAATTAAATGAACTGAAAAAAGCTCCAATTGGAAACTAGAGCAGATAGAGAAAACTAGATTATTCCCTTATTTGGAGTGACCACCAACAATATTTTTTTTTATTGAAGCTGTACTGTAATTTTCAAACATATTAAAAAATCCTGCCTAAGTGCCTAATTTAAAATAAACGTCATAACCAAACTATTTAAATCGGATTTTTGGTTCTATGTATATATTTATTATTCCGAAAAAATAACATAACAAGTGACGGCAGAACAAATAAATATTTATTTTTTAAAGGAATTCAACCAATAAATCGGTTTAGTGTTAATTTTTAAGCATCCTTTTGAAAGGATCGATAGACATAACAGATAACACTAACATAAAATCCTTTTCAGAATCCTTTTCAAACATTTTTCATCTTCTCACTGGTGGTTTTCCTAAACCAAATCAAAAACGCAGAGCAGCTTAATAAGAACAAAATCAATACGCTTACCTCCCAGTATAGTGTCCTTGGCACTGGCAATGGTATTTCCCATCCTTAGCGACACATTTTCCATTGAATTGGCAAGGATTAAGCTGACACGACTCAACTGACTTGTCTCCCGTTGCTAGCTTCATCTTGTAGTTATTATCTTTAAAAAAAAAGAAAATGTTTCATCCATTATACAAACATTTAGTATTCCAAGCCAACATTAGTCATCTTGGGTCAAATGCATAATCCCTTGCAATTCATCACATACATAAGAATGAACCCTTTTATATGCCAATTAACACACAACATTGGAAAACACAAAATAGCATAATAAATGTGGTATTTTGTGGGGCAAGGACACCAAAAAGGGATTAGCCCATCATAGCTGTTAGAGAAGGACATAATTAATTCATTACCTTGTTGAATCCTTACGGTTCCATTCAAATTGATATCTGATTTGGAGTTGGTCTTCTGCCGGATGTGTAATGTATTCAGGTATGATGTTATGTAGACTGGAGCCAATTGTGGTTCCAAAGGATAATCGTGCCTTTGCTGCTGCTGATGCTGATGCTGCTGCTGGTTGTAGCCAGCATACTGTTCATCGCTTAGTTGAGTCAGATTTGGGTATTTGCATAATTGCCACTTGGTGCCATTGTAGTCGGCATAGTTGTCGTATATCTGTGTGTATATAGAAAGAAAGACACATGTATGTGGATAGAGATAATATGAGGGTAAAAATATTTTCTATTGAAAACCACTGCCAGTGGTTTTGGTTTTGAAATTCGTGTTTCCCACCTCAATTACATTATTGTCCGGGCAGCCATTGTCACTGAACTCAACGCCATGCAACTCGAGCAGTATATTGTCGCCGAATGGCGCAACCAGGTGCTGAGTAAAGTCAACATTTTCCGGTGAATTGTACGGATAATTCAATTGATACAAATAGCCGGTGAAATTGTTGGTAAGGTTTATCACGCGGTCCTTTTCCATTTGGGTAACTGAAATATTATAAAAGGGTTAAAAAGAGTTTTGCAAATGGATTTAAATTAATTGTAATGACTTATTTAAAACTACAAAGTCGGCACATGGGTCGTGTGTACTGGCTTAAATTGAAATTGTTTGTAAAATCATGTTTTTGTTTGAATGTATTTGGGATGGGTTGGGGATTATCAACTCCTGAAAACTAACAGAAAGCTTAAGGCACGATGTTTGCATTCTGTCCACATGACCAAAAAGCCAAGTAAGATAGAGGTTTATGATGTTGGGTGGGTATTGCGTTACAATTACCATGATGCAGTACAAACACATATGTACACGCGGAATTTAAAAAAAAATAGTTATGTGAAGAACAAATAAAACTGGAGGAAGTAAATAAACTTTTTTTGTTAAATTTATTTTGTCCTAAAATTAAGTTTTTTCTTTAGTATAACTTCTGCCACTGTATAACATTTAAGTGACTTGGTGGTTTGACGACTTCTTTGAAACTGAACTCTATGGTAGGAACACATTAGGGTTGGTATTAGTTTTTCCCCTTTTCTTGTTTTGTTTGATCGTGTGAGTGTATGTAGTCTGATAGTTTTCTGTTTATTTCCTTGGTTCGATCGTTGTGTTCGTTGTTGTGTCAATTATTTGTTTGTCTAGACATGTACTCCTTTATGTACACATCACTGTTGTTCATTCTTTATGTTTTCTGTTTTTATACCTATATAGAGTATGTTCTTGCAGGATCGGAATTGTTTGTTGCACGAAAGTGGGGAAGATGAGCTAAGTAGTCAATGAGAGCAGAGTCAAATATATGCTGTCATTAAGAAAAGAGACAACCAACATCTACGTCTCGGGCAAAATAACACGATGGACAAGTATAACTTTGGCGTGGTTATGGTTTTTTAATTCCGCTATCAACTCAGTGAACAAAACCAACGCTGAGATAAATTAAGGAATAATTCTTGCCAATTGCTGTTTCAGGCTAAGAAGGAAATTGATTGCCTCTATCGGGCAACTAGTGTTCCGTCATCATGATGCAGACGTTTGTAAGTTGTCAAACGTAGATGAGGACGCTTAAGGTTGCTTCGAGAGAAATATATTTGCTTCCGTATGCATTAAAACGGCGATTTAGACGGTACGGCCAGCGACACAAACCTAGATAAAAGAAGAAAAGTTCACCGTTACAGATGACTGGGTCATATAGAGCTGATGGAAATTAATGTTCGGGACCGGAAATCTTCGATTTCACCTCAGTAGGACTGCGCAGTTGAAGAAGACCGAGACTAAGGAGACGCAAGTTCAAAACTGAAGGCAACTAGCTAGACACCGAGTTGGCTGCAGAGGCTTGTTAATTGAAGCCCAGGTCCATACCCCAGACTAGCGCAATCCAAAGTCGTAGCATTGTATTTAATTCACTAATATGCAAACCTAGATTTATGCTCCTCAATGTATAGAATACCTACCCATAACTCGGTTCAAACGCCTATATCAATAAAAAATGAAAGTATTATATCGTATCAAAACAAACGAAGAAACACCAAGAAGCTGGATAGATCTCTTGAACACTTCAGAACATCTTAAACACAAATTCCGATGAAGCACAACTTTTTACCAATCAGTTATATTTTATTGCATACAAAAAAAGACCTACCTGTATGGTAAGCAGCTCGAAACCCCTTTCCACGTGGCCTCTGTCCAGTTCGCAACTGCACTCTCATCTGTTCTCGAATGCTTACGAATATTCCTTCGTTCAGATGATTCCTTTCACGAAATGGACGAAAATACCCGCTCCCAATGTCAACCTCCAGCAAAGTGTCACCCAACAAATCGTACTCCAAAAACTCCAGCCACACCCGTCTACCCATTGGCGCTTGAATGACATACGCACAGTTCAAATTGTTCAACAGAAAATGTGGGTAATTTGGGCTCAGGACAGTGCCTTCGCGGGAGGTCAGTGTAAGCATCGGACAACCGGACATATCGATTGCCTTCCACACGGCTGCAAACCCCAGCCCCGTCACCGAGTAGTCACTGTGAAAATTGAGCATAACCTGATTCGAGCTGGACACAAAATCGAACTTGGACATATTGGAGTCGTGTGAGCCACACCAGCGCACGTATGGCAAAAATGATTGTGCATTGTCAGCGGGCGGAATGGATCGCATAATGGTGCTACGTTTACTTAAACGATGATGGCGCTGCCCTTCGTTCCATTGTTGTGGTAATTTATTTTCAATTTCCGGACAATTTTTTCGACGATGTCGTTTCGGATTTAATAGCACTTTATTGGCATTTTCATTGTCGTCCGATGGCGTTGTGGGTTGTGATTTTGTGCTGCTACCATCAGCTGCTGGGTTGAAGGTTTTTTCACTGGCATCTATGTTGTAGCGGATATCCGCGATTGATGCCACCGAATCTAGCACTGTTCTTATTTCCATTGCGGGCAGACCCATTAAATCCACATCTGGATTGACAGTTTCACTGTCAGCTCTCGGGTCTGGCGGTGGTAAGCTTCGTGTTCGCCTGGTGTAGGGGATGTGATTACTTTCGTATTGAACTTCATTAAATTCTCTTTCGTCAGTGAACATTGTCATTGGGATTGAGTTTGTGGCCGGTTCGAGGGAGATTTTCGATACCAGTTCGTAGTTTTGAATACTAATGAAGTCGTAGAGGCACTCATCTTGTGCCTCAAGGTCAATCTTCTGGAACTGCACTATTATGCGAGTTCGTTCCGGTGCTCTAATGTGAATCCAATAGTCGATGTTGTGCGGATAGGCATTCGGGTAGGCTGAGGATTCAATTAAAGTAGAGATTGGAATTAGGTGCGATGGAGATTTTGTCTTACCCGGCGAAATGAGTCGTCCCTCGGTTCCCATCACAGTAGAATTGCTTAGAGCGTACTCGCTAAAGGATTCTTTGGGTTTTTTACAGACGTAGCCTCCAACTCTATTGCATTTCTGTGACTGCCAGTACAGGCCAGATGGCAGCATGGGGGTTGGTGACATTTTCCATTGCAAACCCAAGCAAGTGGCATCTTGTGGGACTTCATCAAATTGTCCTTGGCCAGGTAACCAACCCTATGAACAAATATAGTTTTATCAAGTTGAAAACCATCTGGGTATAGTATTTAATTAAATAAATGTGTTCGAGGCATACTTGAAAGCTCATCTTTGTATCATCGGTCCATTCGAACTGACCACTTTTTTCTAGTTCAGCTCCCAGCCAGTAAACCAGCTGCGGTGAATAATCAATGTGATTCCGGATGTTTGTAGTGATGAATCTGTAACCGATGAATAATTGAAACATCCAATTGTGTATCTTTGAGGTACATTTTCAACTTACTTATGCTCGTCGGCTGAGGACACAGATGACAACTTGGCACCCATGCCATGACAGACCTGTTGCGCTGTCCACCAATCAGCTTCTGGGTACGACACGAATAGATAACATGAACCATTATATGGTTGTAGTCTTTCATTGGTACACTCCGAAGCACCTGTAAATGGAGGAAAGTTCATTTGAATGCATGATTAGGTGTTGAAGGAGAACAATTTTTTTTTTCTTCTACAATTCTATACAAACATAGGCAGGAATAGACTCTACTCTAGATCCATGCAATTCTAAAGCTTAGGATTAAGTATATGTACACTTTTGAAAAGATAGACTAAATAGACATAATTATTGCAAGCTTGTTAATAGGTTTGTGCTTTACGGAGGAATTGTCTAATATAAGCCAAGCCTGGATTAATTTAAATTTGTAGTTTTAATTCTTGAAAAAAACGGTAAGACATCGTAGCTCTGAAATTATTTCAAGTGGGAATTTTTACAAAACTTTTTATTTTTTTTTTTTATAGATAACTATATATTTCAAAATTTAAAATAAACAACTTACGAACGCATTGTGTTGCGTAGTTAATCAAGTCAATTACCTCATTTAAACATGTTTTAACAGCTAAGTTGCTAAAAGAGCAGCTTTTCATTCTTTGAAAAACTTTATTCTCTGATACTTTTTTTCGTAAAAATATCCAATGGATCTCAAAATCCGAATTCGATAATTCTGACTTTCCAAAATTCCGCGGATACCAAAATACCTATTACCAGAACCCCGACTCCAAAAATTTGATTAGCAGCACCTTATTTAAGTTTTAAAAGTAAAAACAAAAACTAAACGTTCAATATCATTTCACTCATTGATACTATTTTGTTCGTTCTTGTTGATTCTCACAATATCGTATACCTTAAATTATGGTTTAATTTTCTTGTTTTTTTCCTTTTATCGAGGCTGAGGGATATACTTATTGTAAAAAATAAATAACAACAATGAAGGTAAGTTTTTCCATCATAAGTGATTAATTAATAAAAGGGAAACGGAAACGGAAAATCTTTACCTTGGCTGCTAGGGATAATCAATTGGTTTTAATTCGTTTTTAAAGAACATTTTGGTCTTGTATGCTTGAAGCATCAGTAGCCAGTGCTCGTAATTCTGCTTTTACACGTTGACTGTTAAGTCACGACTCACATAAGTGCAAAAGAGATAGGAAATTCGAAAAGTTGAGAAGAAAATTATTTTGCCCTGTGAGACGATGGTAATTTTTTCATTGACTGTTTTTGACGTTTTTCATTTCTTTTCTTTTTGTTATCATTGTGTTGCTTCATATGTTTTCGGTGCTTGTAGAGTCGGTTTTGCTGTGAGCGATTTCTCTTATATTTGTTTATGCTTCTTTTTATATTTGTTGAACAGAGAATACGACACAGCTACTTCGAGCATAAGAGACAATTATTTTTTTTGTATTATTAATTGCTTCGTGTCAAAGTAAAAAGAATACCCATTATCAAGCAGAATAAAAGAGCAAGAGGAATGTCAAATTTGAGTTAAGTCAGTCAAGCGAAAAAGTCAAAAGTGTAAAAGCGCGAGATTCACGAATGAAAATGGCAAAGAGAACTTCGAAAAAAGTCAGGACTGGGCGGTCTGCGTGTAAAACCACATTAAGTGTGTCTGCTTCGTAGATTTATCTACGGTGTAGATTAAAATATAATGTTATATAAGAAAATAACGGTTTAGGCTCACGCAACTTTGTTGCTCTCAGGGTATTGAAAGTCGCCAGACAGGCGTCTGTTTAATTAGTTTTTGAAATCAAAAGTTCCTGTTAGCATATCAATCAACAACTACAATATTTTTGTTCAAAAACTAATTTATTTAAAAAAAAATAAATTTAGGAGTAGGATTGAGCGTAGAACAAATATGTTTGAATAAGTGTATCATCAAAGTCCAGACGAGCTTTACCGGAAACAAAAGTTGCACATAAAAATTCCATAATATGGTAAGAAGAGGCCGGCCCTCTTTCCGGCTTTGCAAACATTTAACGAAACAGTATTGTTTATAATGTATTTATATTATTGAACTAGCTTAATCACCCGGCTAATGTGGACACCACTCTTCACTCAAGAAATAAAATAATATAATAATATAATTAAAATAGGTGATTGTGACGTAAAAAAATACCAAGATGGCAATTTGTATGCATCAGCATATCTTCTATTTCTGTGTATCATGGGTATAGGTGATTTGATAAGGCTGATAATTGCAATGAATGCTCTGTGTGGTATGACTGTTTTTAAACCTTGAGCACTGCGACTTTCGTTGATTCTCTTTTATTGCCCGTCCTTGTCGCAGAGATATTTTTAAACATAGCGATTGGTTTACAACTCTTCACTATATCATTTCTTGAACAAATTTTTCTTTTCAAGTTTCCAAAGTGAACATTTTCAGCTGCTGTACTGTTCCTACGTACTACCTGCTACAAAAAACATCACATTACTCGTTCATGGCGAACAAACAAAGAAAGGGATTGACAAAAATGAATGGTTTCCCGAATAAGCACAAAAAAGAAAGACCGATAGTCACGTGACTCGAGCTACTCGTGTGATTCTGTCTACCCCGGCCACCACATACGTCTCTCTCTTAAAAGCTGAAGCTAAGTAACGAGTCGCAAACAAAAGTCGCAAGGTTTAAAAACAGTCTTTAACGTTTCACTATATTGCAATTTTACAGCAGGGTTGACACAAACAAGATTAAGCTGCTTTGAGCTCAGATTGCAAATGCGATTACTTCAACTAATGGACAAATCTTCAAGGCACAATATGAATATTTTGAGTGCACGTGTTCGAGACAGTCAAGGGCTGATACAGGATAGATCGGTGGTTCCGGCTCTTTAAGGACCGAGTCAATGTCGCAAGAGCGACAAGGATTTTGATAAAAAAATATATTCAAACCAGGTGTTTTCGCTTGATAAAAATGTAAATTGAATAATACAAAAAAAGATTTCGGCTATAAGTAGTTTAAAAAAATCATAATGGAGCTGTTTTCAATGCATACACATGATCAGGTTTAGTTTTCATTCAGGAGAGTGCAGAGGGGGAATCGATACTCATCCAAAACAATGTTATATTGAATGCTATCGCTGCCGCTGCAACAATCGAAGAGAGACGAGAAAACAGCTACAGTCCAAGCCCAACAACCTGACGATCATCCTAAGTATTCTTATCTCCATTCTCTTTTTTGCCATTATACTTTTTTATCTAAATTATCCTTTTATTATTCTTTCTTCTTCTTTCCATCTCCTCTATTTTAATTGTAACTTTTTCTTATTTTACAATACTTATGCTTGTTGCTATTTATGTAAAAGAAGTTGTTTTGGTTTAATTTATGTTATGAGTATGTTGCTGGAGTCCCGCAGTTTTGTCACTCGTTATCGTTAACAGAGTTGAGTGAGTGGAATGCGAGTTCCATAGGTAGCAACAGCGATGGTATATTATTACGAATCAATCAAGACCTTGAACGGATCTCCCAAGGGCAGCAAATAACGGTTTGTCACTGAATCCATCCAAATGCAAATGCTTGGTTATCTCTAAAAAAGTGCTTGATGTATCATATTTCCCAGCTATTTTTCTTAATGGAACAGCATTACAATTTGTCAATACCGTAAGAAATCTAGGTGTCATCTTCAATAGGACCCTAACGTGGAACGACCATATAAAATTCAATAATAGGAAAAACCTATGGTACACTAAGGACACTGTGGATTGCTCAAAATTGTACGCATTTTAAAACAAGGATGGTGCTAGCAAAAACTCTGGTTATACCAACACTTAGTGACTCTGTCAGCAAAAATAAATTAAAGTGGCCTTCAATAGCACCATAAGATACATTCATGGATAAAAAGATATGACCATATTTCTCATTTGAGTAATAGTTTACTAAAAAATGTCCTTTGAAAATTCCATCAAATTCCGTACACTTCTGCTGCTCTTCAAAATTTTAATTATACATCAACTAACATATCTATTTGAAAAAATTCGATTTCTATTATCAAACAGATGTAAAGACTTAATTCTCCCTCGATTTAGGTGTCTTACTTTAGAAAGACAATTTTTTATAGCTGCCTGCGACCTCTGGAATTCGCTTCCAAATTACCTGCGAGAAATCAACAGCATGAATATATTTCAACAAAGTTTACATGACAACCTTTCCAACCGAAACAACTAACTTCCTTGTAACAAGCTCTTCTTCTTTCTTTTTTTCTCTTATTTATTACTTATTTTTACTATTTATTTCAATTTTTTCTATTTTTTTTGTTTTATTATTGTTTTTTGTCATTAAAATGTGAATTTCAATTAATGAATACCTTCATGTATGTATCGGGTCTTTCAACAGAGACGCTATAAAAGTAGAGCAACAGGGACAGCAAACGACGCCATATTTCTTGCTGCTCTTTTGACATTTCTCTTTAGTAAAGTTTGCCATTTCATGATGGAAAGATATACGAGCCAACAACGAGTCGAAATTATTAAAATTTACTACCGAAATTCGGAGTCAATGGCCTCAACGTTAAGAGCGCTACGTCCAATTTATGGTCGTCATAATCGTCCTAGCAGATCAACAATTGAGCGTCAAGTGGAAAAAATTGAATCCACAGGCACAGTACAAAATGTTCCCGTGCCAGTGGGACAAAGAAGTGCCGAGAAGTAGTAGTAGAGAAGTAAAGTAGTGTCGAGAATATTGCTGCCACTGAGGCTTCAGTTGCAGAAAGCCCAAATGTGTCTCTCACACGTCGTTCTCAAGCGTTGGGCATCTCTGTGACATCGTTGTGGCGAATTTTGCGAAAAGATCTTGGCCTGAACTGAAGCCGCTTGACCACCAGAAGCGTCGTATGTTCGTGAATTGGGCTGAGCAACAACTTGAAAATAATTCGGATTTTCATCGAAAAATCATCTTCAGCGATGAGGCTCATTTCTGGCTGAATGGCTTCGTCAATAAACAAAATATGCGGTATTGGTCAGGCAGCAATCCACCCGTACTCCATGAGTCATCATTGCATTACGAAAAAATTACGGTTTGGTGTGGTTTATGGGCCGGTGGCGTCATTGGGCCGTACTTCTTCCGTGATAATCAAGACCGGCACGTTACTGTCAATGGGGATCGCTACAGTTCAATGATAACAGAATATTGGATGATATGGACTTGGAGGAAATGTGGTTCCAACAGGACGGTGCCACAAGCCACATAGCGAGTGTCACAATCAATTTATTGGAAACCAAGTTTGGAGAACGTGTTATCTCACTAAATGGTCCAGTCGTTTGGCCGCCTCGGTCGTGCGATTTGACGCCGTTAGACTATTTCCTGTGGGGCTACGGCAAGTCTATGGTCTATGCCAACAAGTTAGCGACGATTGATGAACTTCGTACGAATATCGAACGTGAAATTGCAGCAGTATCGGCCGATTTATGCTTGAAAACCGTCGAAAATTGGGTTCAGCGTCTGGACTTCTGCAAGAGTGCCCGTGGTGGCCATGCAAATCGAGTTCCATACATAATGGCATCGAACGTATTTTCACAGGAATTAAGAATTTTATTGATACCTAAAACCCTTTTTGTTTTATTTAAAAAACTTTTGTAGCGCTCTTACTGAAAAAACCCTTTATTTGATTATACATCAACTGCTATTCGTGTTATTAACTGATGCAATTATTTACCTATGGCTTCATCTAAACTTAAAAAAAAAACATCTGAATATTAAATTATGTACTTAATTATTTATATATTAAATGTTAATAATGTACATATCATGTTCCATTAAGTACTTCTACTAGGTATCAGTAGGTTGCATGCAAATTTGCCTGTACAAAGCCATTTGGAAAATATCTTGATTATTGATTTTATTTATAATCATTGGTTTCCTCTACCTCTTACCGTTTTAACATGAAATTGATTTATAAATTAGTTTTTGAAGTACATGACTGCTTTTCCGGGTTATTTTCCAATTAAGTATCTTGTATTTGAAAATTCTTGCGCCTCAAAGCTCATGAGTCAAAGGTATGCATGCATATTGCACATTATTTACGCCAACCCACAGATATTAGTTTAGATAGTCCTTCAACACACTTATGCACCGTTAATAACCACAAAGTACTACATAATGTCCTTGTATATAATTTATATATGCAAATTGCGTCCATTCGCCGTACTTTAGAACTGAGTCATTTCAATTATCTATTTAATAGGCAGAAATGGAGGGCTCTGTGGTGTGTTTTTGAAAAACTGCAGAGCCAGAAGAGCATTTTCCACCTGAAGAGGTGCTCATGTTAAAGCATCGTAACTATCCAAACGCCGCCGTTTCCGTTTTAGATGAGAATGGGTTTGTATGTGAAGGAATAATTGACAACTTGTGATGTCATAGTAATAATTTTCAAACGTAACACAGAACCACAACCTATTACTAACTATAATGCACTAATGGAGACAAAACCTCATTGATTTTGAATTGGGATTGGTCATTTCTAACGTTTCCGATGAAAGCCTTTTAAAAAAAAGGAGTTTCCGGGCGTGTCAATGTGTCAAAAGTTAATTTGTTCGTGTTAGTTTTTTTTTACAATTCTACGCAACAGTTTGGCAATGAAATTGATATTAAATGTTCCTTTTAACAAATTAAGGCCAAAAGGGGGAATGTTATCGATTTTATTCACCAATTTTACGCATAGGCTTCATTAACTGATTACCAAGATAAAAAAAATAATTCCAAAATGCGTAGTTAAATCGAAATATTTAAACAAAGAAAAAGAATTGCTTAAACTCTGCGGATGTGTATTTGCATTGTTTTTATAACATTTCTATAAATAAATAAATAAATTTATTGGCACGGGAGATCCTTAGGTAGCCAAGGCCTGGCTGTTTTTTTTCGCAAATTCTTATTTATGGACCGAATACACATAAATAAAAATGAAGTCTCTATTTTCAAAATCAAAATAACAGCTTTTTTACTTGATGTATACGAAAGGATATACAGTACTTATAACAAAAACACCCTTTAAATTTTTTTTGTCTGTCTGTCTCTCTGCCTGTCTTTCTGCCTGTTTGTTCCGGGTAATCTCAGGAACGGCTGCACCGATTTTGACGGGACTTTCACAGGCAGGGAGCTCATTTTGAAAGGAATAACTAAAGCTATTTAAATTACACTTAGGTGACGCTGTGTTTGCTTATTTTTCGCAAATTATTATTTTAGAACGATGAATTGAGTAAACAGTGTTTGATAAATTTCAGGCGGACGAAGTCACGGGTAACAGCTTGTTTTTAATATTTGCGTATGTCTGTCTTGCTGTCTGTTTGTTCCGAGTAATCTCGGGATCGGCTCCACCGATTTCGACGGGACTTTCACTGGCAGATTGCTGATATTCTAGGGAGTAACTTAGGCTTTTTAAATAAAGCACTAGGTGGCGCTCGGGTTTTTGTTTTTGGAAATTTTTTATTTATGGACCGATTTTGACAGATTTTGACAGGCAGATAGCTGATGTTGTAGGGTGTAACTAAGGCTATTTTAATCACGTGTTGGTGCCGCTGAAGTCCTTTCGCAAAGAGATAGCTAATTTTGTTAGAAGTAACTTAGGCTGTTTTGATTACTAGGTGGACCCACGCCACGTGGAGTTCTTTTTATCAAAAATTTATGGTATACCCGAGCAACGCCGGGTGCATAAGCTTGTTTTAAAATAAAATTCAAAAGTTGGGGCTTCACAGAAGGCTTTTAACTGCTCGTGAGCTATACTAGGAGAAGAGAAAAAGGGAACACTGTCTTCTCAGGAGCAATATGACGTAAGACGTCAGTGATTGGAGAAAGCATGATTTTAATCTTAGGGTTACAAAAGAGGAGATCGACTACTCTGCATCAACTATAGGGGAATTGGCATTTGAACATCTTAAGCCGTTTCCTTTCAGAGTTTCAGACCTGGAAAATCTATAGCATCGACAAAATCTTTACATTTCCCCATCAGATGCTGGAGAAAGCCCAAGAATTTAACCCACCACCTGTTTGTTGACATTAAGCCAGTCTACAACGGTGAAACAGAGATAACAGTTCCGAGTCCCGTCTAGCTTTGGAATTCTTGTTAAATTGATACGTCTTATCAGAATGGTTGGGAGAATGTTCGCTGCTCCATGAAAATTGGTAAGAATTCTTCTGAGACCCTTGACATCACCAAAGGGTTAAGACAAAGTGACGCAGCTGTTTCAACATTGAGCTGAAAAAGATAGCAGGCCAGCATATCAGGCACTGCCTTTAATAAATCAACATAATTACTGGGGTTTGTTAATGATTTTGGTGTGATAGAAAGAACTAAGACAAAAGTAACCGGTGCTTTCACTTCCATGGAGTCAGCAGCATGCAAAATGGATCTGATTATAAAATAGGACAAGAAAAAATGTAAGTCCCGATCAAATAGAGTCCATTCCCACCTCATCGGATTGATCAGAGCGTGTTAGTTAATATGTATAACTTCAAGGTAGTCACTGAATTTGTTTACCTGGTGTAAACTGCGTAGTTTTTAAATATCAACCGGTAGAACTCTCGTTTCAAATGAAACACGTCTCTCTCAGTTCTCAGTTGATCTTCACACCTCGAATGCCATTTTTTTCCAACACATGAATAAAAATGAAGTGTCTGTTTTTTAAAATCGAAATAACAGCTTTTTACTTGATGTATACGAAAGGATATACGAATACTAATAACAAAAACACCATATATAAATTTTTTGTCTTTCTGTCTGTTTGTTCCGGGTAATCTCGGGAACGGCTGCACCGATTTTGACGGGACTTTCACCGACAGGTAGCTGATATCTTAAGGAGTAACATAGGCTATGTTATTTTTTCACCAGGTGGCGCTGGTGTCGTTTTTTTTTGAAAATTCTTATTAATGGACCGATTTTGACGGTCAGTGAGCCCATTTTGAAAGGAATAACTAAAGCTATTTATACAATATAAACTTTGCGAATTGAGTAAACAGTTTTTGATAAGTGTCAGGCGGACGAAGTCGCGGGTAACAGCTAGTAATAAAATAAATACCTTCTTAAACCTTTCCGGCGATCTCTCTATTCACTCAATTCATCTTTTTTTCTTGTCTCAGCAGCTAATCGCAGTTGCTTTGGGCTTCTTTGAGGAATAAAACCTATTCAGGAATACCAAGGAGCTGCTATACAAAACACTCATCAATCCGTTCCTGGTGAAGAAGCATGAACATTTTGTCTGGCAATAAAAGCTACCTTAAAGAATTTGGGAGAAAAGTACAACGGAAGATGTATGGTTCTGTTTGTGACCAGGAAGATACAACAACGAGATGAAAGTGCGGTACATTGACATAAGCTTAGCCAAAAAAGTCCGTATCCAATAGCTAAGACGGCTGGGCCATGTAGGTCGGATGAGTATGTCATATTCCGAGTGTCATGTTTACTGACATTTCCTACCGGAATCATATCTTGCTTCAAATAAACATGTTTTAAGTTTGTTCTTGTTGATTCTCACTATTTCAAGTCAGTCTAATGTACAGGAAAATTTCTATTATGGAATTAAATGAATGTATGATATTAAGCAAGAAGTCACTAGTGGATTCACATCCATTAGATATCTGAAAAAGGATACAATATAAAAATGCTTATCGCCAGAGATCCTTGCTGCAAAATTGTAAAATGATATTAATTTCAAACCTACAAAACAGATCTAAATTCATATAAAAATCCAAGCCATGCTTTTGGTTCGAAGAGGTTTTGACGTGACGTTTTATATGTAAATCGATGACAGGCTACGTACGTACGAAATAACATGACTCATGCTAATAAGACTCATCACTCATGCTAACCGCGATACTGTGGTTCTTTCAACCAAAATCGAACGCAAACGTATTCTGAGCACCAGGCGAACATCAGACGTATGTATGTGTGTATGTATGTCGAGTATGTACTTTTAAACTGCCTAACGGATTTGAATAAAATTCACACGGTAAATGGTAAATATAGTTTTGTGCAGGGATCGTTCTTGTGAATGTTTGGTCCCGCTAGCATTATTTCCGCATTTTACATAGTAACGCGCGCCGGGTACCGCTAGTTAAAAATGAAACTGGTGCCGATTGGTACTAGTTTGTTGGTATAATAGTATTTTTGGTACTAGAGTTTAGTACTATTGTATTTTTGATACTACATTCGGTACTATATTTAGTACTCGGTAGTAGATTTAGTACTAGATTTTTTTGACTTCATAAGTAGAATTGTATATGGTGTGAGTAAACGGGCTGTATGTTGGTGTTGGTTATGACGTTATCAGGTAAAACTATCGTCCGTAAACCAACTTTTTTATTTTTTTATAAATGCTTCCTATTGTCCTCGTAAAAGTCCCTTGACGATTCAACAATTTGTTGTTAAATACCAACATCAAATGTGTTGTATAAATAAACCCAAAATTTCCTTTTAGAATAATTAAAATGTTTGCTTTTAATTAACACCAACTAATATTTAATTTACGACACAAACATTCAAACGACATTAAAACCCAAAAGAACCAAATTAAAAACAAACACACAATATTTACTAAAAAAAATAGTACAAAACACAAATAACATAAATTTTGTGAACTTACCACGCAGGTGACTTCCTATCGCAATATTCATACATATAATAATATAAAGCACAACATTAAATTTTATTTCATGTCATTCCGATGACATATATGTACGTATCATGTAAACTTAAATATTTTATTTGTTGATTGGCAACGTTTTGAATTTTAAGAGAGCCAGAATTGGGGCCAAAATGTTTTTTTTTTTATTTCAAATTTATATAAATATTGAGGGCTGAATTATTTGATGTGGGCGAATGTAAAATAATGAATACCACGCGAATCCTTTGGATTTGGATTCAAATAAATATTTATGTGGAAAAATGATAATCAGAATCACCAATGTGTGCATTGATTTTATTGTTTGTATCTATGCGATGGAAATGTGGTGATGAAGCAACAAATGGAAAATGTTTTGGGGGGAATTAATATTAAGGTAATGTCCTTATCGATTGATGGTTTGGTCGAAATTGGATCGTTTATGGTCAGTTAATTGGTTAATCGTGAAATGATGATGATTATAATAAATTGTACTTTATAGGTAGACAATGAATGGGCATTGTTAAAGTAATTGCTTGCTCTTTAGGTAAAACAATAGCGAATGTTATTGCAACACAGTGTATGGTAATTAATAATTAATATTATCGTTTTAATGATACAAGAAATCCATTAATATTACTGAGCTAATTTGTTGAAACGTTTGTTACGACCGTTAAATATCGTTTTAAATTTTTTAAATAATTGTTTGTTTTTGTTTATAACAATATTAAATATTACTTTATTAACATATGAGTTTTTATCCGGAAATTCTCTTTTAATATTTAAGTTCGGTTTATTTTAATATTGTATGAAACACTATGTTTTATTCCTTGCGCTGGATAGTTGTAAAATGCTCCAGCATTAGGTGGTGGAAGGGGATAAGGATAGGATATATAACATAAAGGATGGGATTAGGATAGGATAGGTTAGGAAGTAGGAGTGGAGCAAATAGGGAAGAGAAGAGCAGGATAGGAATTGGTAGAGGAGATACTGAAGGAGAAGTAGGTAAGAGCTGGAAGCTTGATAGGCGAGTAATGACTGATACTAGTCAATAGAGAAGTGCCTTCCTATCGAACGAAGGACCGAATACTGTGGTAGGAGGTAAAACTGGATACAAGTAACATGTAGGAGTGGACAGGAAGGGATATAATGTCCGCTGTGGGAGCAGTGCCATGCTCCTGGGCACGGCTTTACTCGCCGGAGTAGGGGGGATCTTGCCTTCAAATACGGACCTCACTTCTTTCAAAATACAAAAAAAACATGCATAAAGGGTGTTTTTTTTAGAGATATAGAACTTTAGGTTAGCGAAACTATTTTAACTGGCGTTTGGTGTGGCATTTTAACATGAATAGACTGACGTTTGAAGAACGATTCTAAATTGTGCAAATTGCCGTTTGCCGTTGATCCCAATTTTCATAAGCGAATTTTGTTTAGCGATGAAGCTCACTTTTGCCATGAATGGATACGTCAATAAACAAAACTGCCATATTTGGAGTGATGATAATCCTCAAGTATATGTTGAGACACCGTTACATCCCCAAAACTGGCAGTTTGGGGTGCTTTATGGGTTGGTGGAATAATTGGTCCGTACTTCTTTAAAACTATGCTGGCCAGAACGTTACAGTCAATGGTAACCGCTATGGAGCCGCCATGATTACTGACTTTTTCGTTCATCAATTGAACAACCATGAAGTACAGGAGCTGTGGTTTCAACAAGACGGCGCAACATGTCACACAGCTTGTGCCACAATTGATTTATTGAAGGAAACGTTTGGTAACCGCATAGTTTCACGTTACGGACCCGTGTATTGGCCTCCAAGATCGTGCGATTTAACGCCGCTTGACTATTTTCTGTGAGAATAAGTGAAGACGCTAGTCAACGCCGAAAACCCCGAAACGATTGATTACTTGGAGGACAACATTCGTTATCGAAAGTTTGACTTCCAGATTAGACTACGTCCAAGCCAGCCGTGGCGGTCATATGCCAGAAATCATATTTTAAATTAAATTAAGATTTAATTCCAGAAGATTTAACTAAATTTCATGTCAATTTAAAAAAATCATCTTTGTTTTATTCCATTTCAAAGTTCTATACCTCTAAACTACCTTTACAAACTCATAAAAAAGAAAGTTCCCCCGATGGCAGTACCTCGGTAACACCGCACCTGAAAAACAAAGGAGGCTATGCTGGGGACGTTGCAAGGCAAAGTGTTTAATATTTCGCAAATATTCTGATGCGTATATTGCTTTCCAAAAAAAAGAACCTTTTGAAATGAATTCATCGACTCTATATATAATGAGATCGACGTGTTTACAAAAAGTGATTTACCAGGAAGCCACATTGAGGTGAGAGGAAGCTTATAAGATCTTTGAAATGTAGCTGATCTCTAATTTTCTTACAGTTTCTGCAACTGACAGGAACTCTGATAAGACTCAGGTACTTGGTAGCAGACACGATTCGAAAAGAACTTAAGTCATACATCCTCTCATTGAATAATGAACAGCAAGAAGCAGTGTAAGGTAGATCCTTCAAGACCGTTCTTAATGAGCAGTGAGAACCAACAATTCTAGTAACCATTTGCGGAGGTTTTTTTTTTTAATATAATTACCAATAAGTTTATTGAAAATGAAAATCAAAATTATGTAATAAAAAAACTCAAAGGAAAATTAATTTATGCCATATTTTTCTACTCAAATAAGTAGTACAAATAAATAAACATAGAAAACTTAATTTCTACTGCCACAACGAAATATTTGTTTATTTCACAAAGTCTCTGCCTACGTCATAGCTCTAAAAAAAAATTACACAATGGCGGATTTTCGGACGGCGTAAATTTGTATTCTATCATTCTTAGCTATCAAACACCAAAGTGGTTTTGAGGTTATTCGCGATCGAATAATTTGTTCGCTGAAGTGTGGATCGTATGTGGAACGCGAATAGAGCTTGACAGTTGGTAGCAATCAGATTGGAATTCACGAATTCGACGAACATTTTTTTTCTCAAATTTATCATATTTTAGTAACTAAAATGCAAATTATAACTAAAATTATATTTCCGTCATATGGCATTGAGTTTGTGAAAAATTCAAGTTTATAAGTTGTAAAGCCAACTTACTTCCAGAAATTGCAAAAGGACTCTACCAACGTGACAACGAAACATTGTGGTTGAATGACTAAACCAAAGAAGTGATCACTAGGACAAATTGGCCTTCAAAACTTGGCATATTGCTTTTAAAACTAAAAAAAGAAAAAAAACACCTTCTTTTGAGGAAGAGCAGATAAGTGAAAACTGTCAAAGTCAGCTGATCCATTTTGTAACGTTTTTTTTCAAAGATTTATTATTTATTTATTTATTAAAATAAATTAATAATTTATTTTTAAAAAAATTGCTCTGGGAAGTGCTTCCAAACGCCTTGCTTTTCTGTTTTTTTAATCATCACTGACCCAGAGGGCAAATCTTAAAAAAAAATGTTCTCATTTGTTTGTTTTTCGTTTACATTCTTTATTCTTTTATTTTTAGGTGTTGCCACTTGTTATTTATCAAAATGAGTGCAAACTCAACTCAACATTTTACGGTAGAAGTGGTGCTGGTGTCCCTTCATAGTCGACTCTTCAATGTTTGGTGGCCAAATTTGAGACTTACGATTCGTTAATCAATCAACAATCAACCAGCGTCCAACATTCATAAGTCAAAGTCGGACCAGAATATCGCTTTTACTCATGCAAGATCTAACAACTGACTGGGTTTCGGAATATTGCAAGAGGACCCAAATTTTAAGAAAAATCATGTTTAGTGACGAGGCGTAATTTTGGATGAATGACTGTTTGGGCTTAATTCTTATGTCAAAAAGCGAAATGACGTTGTTAAAGGAATCACAGTTCACAGATATTTGTCTACTTAGCATTAATTGATCCACAGAGTTTGGCTGTTCGATACAGCTTATGGCGGAACGGAACAATCACAATTTTGAATTTACTATCTGTCAAATCAAAAACGCGAATTTGATCGAAAACTATTTTCAAGTGATTTAAGACTTTTTGAGATATTTTATAAGAAACTGAAATGAAAACGTATGTACACGATTGAAACAAAAAAATATAAAATCATGCAGTGAACATCGTGAGAACAAAGAGTGCAAATTAGTTGGCAGAGAATGGAACAGGAAATGATTAAATATTGAGTTATAGTTGATAGTTTCAATCTAATAGTGTTTAGAAATAATCATATGATGAGTATTTGAAAGAAACCAACCTAAAACTAAAACTAAATCTACTACATTCATGCAACTTACTATTTTCCATGAAAGCTTTCGCCTTATACCCTCCGAAATGATGTGAATAATCCGATACAAAATGCAATCCCAGATACGATCCACCCGAGATATGTCGCAATAGCTTCAGTTTCGAACTCCAATCGCCACACAAACGTTTCGGCAAAGCCTCATTCTTGCTATTCTTCCCCGTCGGATAGTACGTATTGCCCTTCGGATAGTCCGGAGTTTGTATCAAAAAGTTTGCATGCGGTTTGTAAAGGTTCGAGAAGATGTTCAACAAATTGTGATAGTTGGTTTGAGCGATATTGAAATTGTTAAAACTATTTGCATTCGTGCTACTAGAAGTATAACTAAGGCTAGGGTTTTCATAAGAACTTCGCTTCTGAAAGTGTCGATTGCTGTTTGTGTTTAGAATGCCACTGTTGGCGAATGGTGGCATTTTTTTGTTGTTGTTGTTGTTATTATGTCTGGAAGATTTTGCGAATTTCTGCTCGATATTAAAATTGCCTCCTCCATGTGGACTTCCTCCGTATGTAGTGGGTTCGGTTATTTCCAGAAAATCATATGTACAACTGAGAAAGAGATGAATTCCATTGAATAACATTGTTTCGTACATGCTTAGTGCTTTGTTTTCTAAACATACCCTGGTTCGTTTTCGATGACTAGCTCTTCGAATTCCAGAACGATGCGATAACCGCTTGGTGCTGTTATTGTGGTGAAACAATTCGCATTGTCTGGGTATTGGCGAGGAAATGATGGGCTCCAAACCGAAGCCCTGGGATGCTCTTTGGTGAGGGATACGGTTTTGTTGCAGTCGTTTATCCAGTTCTTGCGAAATGTTTCTGAAATTCAGAGAAGAAGAGTTCATTTTCAGATAGTAAAATAATGGGGATTGAAAATATAGTATGCACAAGAAATAAGGGATAACAAATGCTTTTTTTGTGAGAGGCAAGATGACATAGTGATGGTGTCTTTCAGGTCTCTGAATCAGGCTTCCAAACCTGATGCATCTGATTCATACATTAGTGCTCTTCGTTCAAGCTGCTTTTAGTCAACAACAAAAAAGTGAAGTTTTCTATTAGGGAATAATGCTGAAGTTCTTTGCGACGTATATAGAAATCTATCCAAACTTTCTGCCATTTTTTTAGGAATTAATAATTAATAATCCAGATGAAGCATGCTGCAGTCCAATTTATTTGGTTTTACATATGTAAATCTACTTGCCTGTTACGTGAGGAAGAAGAGCATTTAATCGGGAACATAACACTATTGTTGCCTTAATATTTCTTAAAAAAAACTTTTTGTTACAATGAGATTATACAAATCACCTGCTTAAAAAGTTTTTTAACATAAATACAAAAACGGTCCCAAACTTTTCATTTCCGCCAAAGAAATAAAAATAAAGTTTAAAACTATTTTGTAAAAAGTCAAAACTAAAAAAATTCATCCCTTGTAATGTTTTGAGTAGTGTACTTTCAACCTACCATCGCTCATTGGTCTTTCGCAGATAATAAAATTGTTTGCATTGCAGTCCCGGTCGTTCCACATAAAATTACTCGTCATCGGACTACGGGTAGATTGAATTCCAGGGGGAGTCCGAAAATATCGCCGCAGCTCAATGCAATCCTGGCTGCTAAGACCATCATCGTTCGGTTGTTTATTGTAATTACCATGCTGAGACCAGCCCGGAAACCAATCTGTCAAAGAAATAACAAAGTTAGGGGTTTCGATTAAAATGTTCATAAAAGCTTTTGGTTTTGGCTATAAGAATGTTCTACACACACAAACACATATTGGATGTGCATCTACACTTGAAAGTGTGGTTGTTTCCAACTTACTTGTGTACTGATACGGAAGTCCATCAGTCCATCGAAAATCGCCTTCGAAATTTTTATCTGAACCTCCTACCCAGTAGGCAAAGTGGTCTTGATATCCAGGGCTACAATATTAGAATGAAACAAAAACAAAAAACAACATAAACAGTAGTAAGTGGGCGAGAGATGGGCAAGGTAAATCGTAAGTGAATAATAGAAATTGATTCAGTTAGGTTGATTTAATGGAAACAAGTTTGCAAGTGTTTTTGAACGTCAAAGCAAATTCAAATTTTACCGAAGTCATTTAACATTTTCTGGGAATTGTTTTAGTTTTGAAGAATGGAATTCCATGCAATGAAAATCAAATCTCGAACATCAATTAGGTCAGGTGTTCTCTCGTGGGATTTACTGAAGAGCAGAACCCGAAATACAACATATTTCTCTGATTGCATTCCTATATAGGGATGGAATTTTCTTTTAGGAGGCAACAATGTAAACTCTTCAAATTCATCTCGGCTAAAAAATGATCTCTATATTTAACGCTACCTACGTCTGAAATTACCTATGCTTGAGAAGCACTTGTCTAGAGGTGACAGTTAAACTTCGGGCGTATTAAACGCTTTATAAGTTGTAAACAGATCAGAAGTGGGAAAAAACTTCTTTCATTGATACAGAAAACCTAAGGACTTATAAGTATTTTTGGCATTCTTAAGTGTATGGTCAATCCAACGGATGCAAAGCTATTGAGTTTTCAAAGTATTAAACTCCTCACAATTCCTATTACCTCATTTGACAATGCTGTGTAAATCAAAGTTTAATGATGTTAGGATGCGGTTGCGGTACCGTTGCGATTACACGTTTGAATGCGAAGGACGTGAATCACGAAACAAATATGAAAAGCAAAGAGTTGAGTCGTCAGCAAAATTGTTTATTTGATAAGCAGTAGCAGGCAGAAGACCATTTATAAAAATGAGGAACAGAGTCGGACACAGAACGGAGCCCTGGGTCTCACTATAATTTACTTTGTGGGAATCAGACTTGAAATCGTCCATTACAACGTACGTTTACGTATTGAATGGTCCAGAAGATAGCTTCTAAACTAACAAAACAATGGGCTGCAAACAAACAAGTTTGCTTTTCAGAAGAGTAAACAATTGGTTTGAACCGGAGATGATAAATAGTTTTCAATTTTTTGTACCCACAAATGGGCAAAAAATTTCGACTGCCTTTGGGACATGCAAAAATTTGGTTCTTTCAATAACGGAGTTACCCTCAAATAACAATTTCAGTACGAGGACAATGGGACACAATTTTTGAAATGGAATCAGACAGCGCATCAAACTCTTTAAAAGCCTAAAAGCCAATATATATATATGCGGAATATGTGAATTTGAGCCACAAAGAGTTATATTCCGCTTTGGAATATTGCCCGTAATGGGGAAGGCTTTGGCAGCAATGTTATTTTTAACATAAGCGACGAAACCATGATAAAAAAAAATTAATGGCAATAAGAAATACCCATGAATCGTGCAATGTAGGCCTAAATTAATTTCAGTAATAATCAAACTGTTTTTGGTGTTTAACCAAACAGTTTTCATACAAAAATCAATTCAAACATACAACACAATAAAACAAGAAATCAGATGTTCTCATCTTTACACTGCAAACACTTTACGATAGATAACAAAGATGGTATTTTATGTGTGTGCAGCAGGTGCCCACCTTACACGACCGCCCTCGGCGAGCCTTTTAACGACAGACACTGTTAATTCGAAAAAGGTTTTACAAATCACCAATTCAAACTATTTTCAACAAAGTATTTTGCATCGGACTAGTGTATAGATCTTCGTTAAAACTAGAAGGTCTGTTTCTCACAAAAGTGCATATTAAGTTGACTTGTTTAATGCAGTACAGTTTATTTGTTTAGTCTCATTCTCTTAACTCTCCAAGTAACGTTAAACAAATGATCTAAAAGCTGCCTTTTTCATGCTTTAGCAATTAGGACTTATCATTAAATTCCAATTTGTTTCCTTTTTTACTTCGCATGGTTATAATAGTCATTATTTGGAACAAATTCGATCACTTAAAGGCAAGAACTTTATCACTTCTAAACAAACGTTTCGAACATTTTTAGAAAATTCAGTCCAAATTTTTTTTACTTAGAAAATGTTTGATCACCTCGTTGACAATTTTAATAACGACGTATTGGTTGCAGTTGTAAACCACATTCTAACTCGAACAAGTTTGACTAAAGTGAATAATGATTTATGAATAATCCAGTGGTACTCCATACATACTCGAGCGAACATGGTGACCACCATCAGACACTATAGCCGTGTTTTATTGGGACATTTATCCGCAGCGAAGCAAGATTTTACACACACTACAAATACAACAACCAGCTGCCGAAAAAAGTAGATGTTGAATTTGGCTGCGGATTGCATGTTCGACACAAGAAGATTTAATTTACAATAGACATGATATAAGACTTGTATCATGCTACATATACTATATTTCCATAGATATTGCATGCTACATTGTTTAAGAAGGTTGCAAGGTAGCATTTGGGCGTGTTGGAATCTATTATTTTATTATTAATAAATTCGTGATCGATCTTCTTTTTGGTTGTATCTTGTGTGTAAACATTTTTTAGACTCACTGGCCCGACGGTCTTTGGTGAATGATCATTCTATGTTGCATTGTTTCAGAAGTTTGAAAGGTTATAATGGACATAAGACAACAGGCGGCTGCATATGCTTTTTTTTTGGAAAGCTGCCCATAGCTTTCCAAAAAAAACAAGGCTAATAAGTTGCTGTAGTATGTAATTGCTAAGCTAATTACGACCGTAATATTACATACGTGTTCAACCCAACATGACCATTATCAGACATGCTCTCACAACTTTGGGTTTGATTTTTCAATGTATAGGAGGGTTCATATGGATCAATAAGTTTATCAACATTGTTGATGTTTCACCGCAGACCCAAACATGTTGCTCGGTTTTCTAATGAATTTTAATGAACATTAGATCAGATAAGTTCAATGGTTAAACCCAACCACCAAGTTTTAAAAAAAAATTGAAAACCGAGCAACATGGCTGGGTCTGCGGTTTTTCTTGCATCTACATAGTGAAACATTAGCAATGTTAATAAATAAGTTTATCCATGTAAACCCCCCTAATCAATAATTATGGTGGATACATCCCTACACGCCCGAGTATGTTAGTGAAGCCAATTACCCAATACTACATTTCAAACATGCTCAACAAACATGTAAGAGTATGAATGGGGAGGAAATATTAAGTTGCAAGCCAATTTAATATTGAACCAGAGAAAATGATAAACCTTCCGACGCCCTCTACATAACAAAAATGTTGGCAAAATTAAAGTTATCTATTGACGAAGTTGCATTAAGGGGGATGATCGATAAAACTTATGTTTTTCGTGGGATTCTCCAATACCTTAATATGGGAACTGTTTTCGAATAAAAAAAGTACTAAAAAGAGGTTAAACATTACAATTAACCCTTTTTTAATCCAATATAATCAAAATCCCAACTCACCTATTTATTAGTAAGTTATCGATAATGTTCTGCTCAAGTTTGTTTCGTATCGACGCAAGATGCCCTCCCAGGCTAGCGCAGTACTTTTCCCCCTCATTCCACGGCTGAGCCTTCTCAATAGCAGACACGCAGAACTGTTGCAAAGCAATCCAACCGAAGGCACAGTCCACAACAATTTCTGGAATTGGTTTTGTTGCGTAAGACAAATAAATCGACGGCAGTTGTATAAGATCATTTCCATCATCCTGTTCAATGCGTTCAGTGACAACAGATATCCCGTTCCCGACCACTTTCAGTCTAACCGGCCGAAAAAGATGAATATTTAACGTGTTCCCCGATGATTCCACAAAGAATCCACTAACATCACTCGAACTATTTACACAGTGCGTCCATTTGGCAGAATCGTTTTCAAATATTTTTATCACAACCCCATGGCACTGGGCCGGTGTTTTGCCCAAAGGACTCTCATCCGAGGCAAATCCATTTATACCGCCGCCACCGTCCTCGTACATATTTGTGTCCGAAGGACCCCGCGACGATGGATCCTGCATCGTTCGATTATTAAATTCACCGTTCTTCGCCCTTAAAGATAGATTAACAATATTGGTTTCGATACTTAGACCTAGGCTCGTGTAAATCGTGGTGGCATCAACGTTTGCCGCCATCATTTGTGTTGTCGTTGTGGTAGAGGAAGAAGTGGTGATTGTTGTGGTTGTGGTGGCGCCCTCTGATGGGCTAGGATTTGAGTTTGAATTAACTACGTCACTATCGTTATTCGTAACTAATTGTAATTGAATGCGATTACCGTACGGCAGATGAATGCGAAAATAACACTCGAATGAGTCACGTCGCGTCGGACGCACATAGAATTGGCCGCTCTCGTTGCTCAAGGAAACGTTATAACAGAAATCGACTAATTTATAATTTAGGCTAAACATGGGGTTTTTGTAAATCTTAACACTAGTTTTTTGCAACACATCGAAGTGGTACGTCCGCTCGTTTAGGTTGAGCTCTTCGAGCTTGCCACACAGCTGTGAACGATTGCTGAATTTTAAGTAGCCCTCATTGTTGCATGGCACATTGAGGCGTGTCAGCTCGACGAGGATACCCGGTGGTAGGTGGCCAGAAGTGGCCATCTGGAAGGACGGAAAGTGCACCGTACAATCGGTGCTGTAGAGTGGTAGCATTGTGTAGTCGAGCGTTCCTGACGTTTCTCGAAGAGTGAGTTGACAGTCTGCAATGGCAGCATATGTGTGGTTTGAAAGTCCTTGTGGATTAATTAAGAATAAAAATTACCTTTTGCAATCTTAAATGAAAATGTGGTCTTGAAAACGACCATATGGAATGGAGGAGGAGTTTCTCGTCGTCTCCTGATGGTGTGGTCGGTGTTCACCCTTTTGGCGGGACGAAAAAATATTCTGCGAAATAAAGTACATACGATGAATAATTCAATTGCTTCTATTAGGATCGTCGGTCGTGTTGAGTCTCAAAGGTAATTAGAGTTGCTATAAGTAACTTGATTATTGTATAAATTATATTTCTACTTTGTATTTCATAAATTAATATTTTCGTATATAAAAAGGAATTACTCGTATAATTAAATCTAAAGATAAGTGTGGCGAACTGAATATTTCATAAGATTTAAGACACAGTTTCTTCAATTAATTTAAATTTTACTTAAAATTATTTTTTTTCTAAGTATTAATGAAGTAAAACGATTCTTAACAGCAAAAATCGGTGGCTTTTGATATGGAACAATACAAAACCAGGAGAATTGCCAATGTTTGTTGAGGTCAACCTGGTGCTGATTCTGATTACAACCTGATCTGTCAAATGCGAAAGATAAAGCCAAAAAGCATACAAAGAAATAGCAGCCAAAAACTGAGATACCTTGTGCAAAATCGGGGAAGAATATTTTTGCAAAGCCTCCCCGCATGTCGTAAAAGGCGATTAAGGGAGAGCTCACATGTACCACATGTAGCCACAGTTGAACATTTAAAAAATTTCCCACAAGTGTGCATGAAAATCCCTGGGTTGAAACGGCTGAATATCCCCGGATGGACCCGTTTCTTAGATCTTAAGACGAAGGCATACATGATGTTTTCAAACTGAGAGGAATTTTTTGGCAACGTATTGGATATTTGGAAGTCTAAAGACCATTTGAAAGTTGAAGCTTGTGATTCTAGGAAAACTGTGGAACATTATAAGCCCTTACGATAAACCAGTCAGATGTGCACCCGAAGGATGAGCTTCTATTTCTAGGCGAGGAATAGAATAGACATGACGTAAGTCTTAAATGAAATATGGAGAGGGAGACTCCCATGGTGGTATGAGATACGGAAGATGAAATCCTACTGGTGGAGACAGCCTTTTGGTGGTGATTTTTCCCTACCTCCTCTGTTTTGGTTTCATGGTTAGTGAAGGTCTTTGGGTAAATTAGAGAACAGAGAAGAACGTTGTGAATGATTGGATAGTTGTATGAAGTAAGAGTTGAACAGATCTTTCCAGTTTTGGAACGTAGTACAAGTGTTGCACAGATGGTCGGTGCAGGTGCCGGTGATTCTCTGATAAAGGCACCTGATGAAAGCGTGTTCCAGAGCGCAATAAGGAAAACGGTGGCTCATTAGTAGCAAACAGTTGTCGCTATCGATTTTGCACATAGATCCTTAAGATCTACGGTTTGCCAGACTTTGCTTACACTAGGAAACCCGTAGCTTTAGGATGCATAGCGTCGGCAAAGCAATATCCGTACCGGGTTTCGGTTGTTGCGTGAGAGAACTTGATAGATATAGAAGAGGGGCAAATATCGTGGAACTGTGCAGTTAGTACAGCAACGCAGACTTAGCCAAAAAGGGACAAAATTCAAAGTTTCAAATGCATGGGTCATATAGAATAGATGAACACTTATGCTTAAGTTCGTAAAGTCTTCGAATTAGCACCAGAAGAATGGCCCACGCTGGTGGAAGTAGAAACCTGTAAGTGCGAGTGTGACACTGATATATCGATTAGATGCAGAAGATTATACGTGGTCTAGAAACATAGAGCTGGTTATATCAATGACGATCTTAAAGTTGACCTATCTACCATACAGTTATATATGTGTGGATTGGGCCAATTCTGCAACAACATACTCTACAGGCAGAAGACATAAATGAACGTACAACGGCGATAAGGCGTACGTGGTTGCCTAAGGGCGTGCGTGACTAGAAACACGAGATACACAGAAAACGATCAGACAATATAAAAAAAACACGAACGAACGAAGCTAAAAAAGGGGGAGAACATTTCAGTCGTAAAGTAGCTGTCAAACCACCAACTCACTTAAATGTAATTCAGTGGCAGAAGTTATACTAAAAAAAAACATAATTTAAAGAGAACACAAATTGTCAAAGAAAGTATATTAACATCTAAAAGTTTTGTTTGTTTTTCGCATAACTAAATTGTTCAAATTCCACATACATATATTTGCTGGTTAATAAATTGGTATTATCAGATGATATTGCCCTAGAAGCAGGTTTTCTTAAGTTTGGATTGTCCCTTTACATCTTTTGACGAAGACCTAACTTAAAACTAAAGTAGTTAATATTTTATAATTTTAAATTTATATTTTATTTTTTAACTTAGTCGCCATAGCAATGTTTTTTTGTATTCTAAAGAATAAGCGTTATTCATTCCTTCCAATTAACATCTAAGCATTTTTTACTAGCCAAAATAATAAAAAAAAATGTTTCTCTTAAAATCTCTTAAAATTGAAAAATATAAAACTATTGTGGAATCATCAAAAAACTGTATATATATAAGTGCATAAGTACACATCATAAGCTCCTCGCTAATGAGAAAGTCTGTATATTTTTCACTAATAATTACGACACTTACCTAAACTCAACCACGTCGTCTTGGTCACAAAACTCATTGAGAATCCACAAATTCTGAAAATCAAGCTTGCTTCGCCCATCTTCCTTAGCTGATGCACCCACCACAGGCATTCCATTCTTTCCGTGCCAAGTATTATCGTCCGAACACTTCGTGTCCAATTCCATCCCACTGTCTTCGTTTAGAACATTCCTTTCATTGTCTGTCCACTGGCTGGTAAATGGTTGATAGGTATTCGTCACACCTTGTCGTCTGCCAAATGTGCTCCTTTCATTGGGCCTTGAATTCCCAGAGGCCCAATTTACACCACCGACATTTTGTGCGGCTTTTATCAATGGCATTGGTGACCTGTTGCCTGAAGAATGCTCAACAAAGTGTCCTCGTTTCTTGCTGTTGACACCTGCCGTAACGGTTTCCGTGAAAAACTCTCCCATCAAGGGGGTGCCATCTATCAGTGATGACGTCAAACGAACTAGAAAGAAAAAGAATTTTTTTAAAAGTTAAATGCCATACGGAAAATAAGGATTTCATAATCAGATATTAAAGAATTGGACGTCTTAACATTCAACAAAGGATATACACAAAACAAAAACTGAGCTCTGTGTATTAGTGCGCGTGAGATCCTTTTATTATCAGACTAAGATATCTTTTGTTAAATCCATGAAAATGCACTTCTTGGACACAAAAAGGATAAAACGGTGTACAGAATAAAAAAAATGCAAACTGCTCTTATGGTCGCTATTATGTTCTATAAAAGTGCTTTTATCCATGCTACAATATAAGCTGCTAGTTTGCTGCTTATCCTTCAGACAACTTCTTCTAATCTCTTACAATGGGTACGTATACGTACGAGACTAGCCATATTGGAGACGGCTCCGGAGTTGTGGAGACTGTGGGGGGTCAGGGATTTGTGTGTTAGCGGAAAACGATTAACTCACTGGCTTTATCCTGGAAAATATGGTTCGAGATTTTTTTTTATATATTTTTTTATTCCGCCACATGACTCACATTACGAAGCGAGTAATTTGATTTCTTACAAATGGGTTTGGAACATTAAATGGTCTTTGGATGGATTCAATTGTGAAATTCTTAAGTTTTATTGTGCAATCGAGGGAGAAGGATCTGAAAATATATTTTTTTTTTACTCTTTTGAAAGTTTTTATGGAAGGTCGAGGCCCCTCAACTTTGGATGTAAGTGTAAGAAAATGTCGATTCTATGACTTTGAAAATACATACCAACTTTTTACTTACTAACATATTAAGATTTATCAGAATTAAATCCTTTATATATTATATAGATAATGATTGCTTCTATTTTAATGTACACTCAAGTGACATAACCGCTATACTATCATATTGATAAATTATTAACACCACAATCCAAGGAACAAATTGAAGAAAGAAGAAAGTAAGAATAGATCGCTTGTTTATGTACATGTATACAAAAAAGAGATTCGGCTATACAATAGAGCCTTGGGGCACACCAGTTTTTTTTTTAATATTATACAGAACAACGGAACGACTATAAAGGTTTTAAGAAACTATACAATTTTAATAAAGGGTGTTTTTTTAGGCGTGTGGTTTTCAAGAAGAAATAAAATGCATATAATTTAATGTTATGATCAAGAACTGAGCTTTATTATAAAGATAAGGGTTTACCATTATGTTTTAAAAATGATTTCGGGCAAGTGGCCGCCGCGGCTGGCTTGAATAAATTCTAGCCGAGATGCCGAATTTTCCCAATTTTGTAACAATCGGGATCGGTGGCCATCTCGTTTTGGGCCCATTCACCGAACGTGCGACGCCCTTTATAGTCGTTCGGCTTTAATTCTTGCAGGAGTTGGATTTTGTAAGCCCGCAAACCAAGATCCTTCCGCAAAATCTTCAATAAAGTGGATGGGTACAGCTCCAATTGTTGCGTGCGATGGCGGATGGACTCATTCGGGTATTCTTCCATACTCTGCTCCACCGAACCAAACCATTATTTTGGTAGTAAATTTGCACAATTTGCAAAAATTTTTCAGGATGAAGTCTACTTCATCAAACTTAGCATAAATCAAGTGACAGCTGTCAAAAAGACCAGCTCCGGAAAAAGTATTGCCAGATTGAAAACCACACGTCTAAAAAACACCCTTTATCATTGATTTAAATTAAACATATTAAGAGTTTTGTTAATTTATTTTGTTTGTCGTCTTAAATAAATATTAAGAATCTAAAATAAATAAAAAAAAAGTTTGGAAGAATATTGGAAACTGTGATAGAAACCAAGGATTCTTTGCCCGTTAACATTCTACCAATTTTATTGAAATGTCTATAGTTGCATCGCACCAGGGAAGGCAAAATATGGAAACAGATCAAAGGATGCGTACATTTCGTTCAAGAATCGATTGCACCGGTGATAAGTTGGATAAAATTAATAATGTAATCGGCATATATAAATAAATCTGAATAGTTTATGTTGCTACCATAAATGAGCTAACCCAAATAAAAGTGGTTCAAGATGGCTGCCCTGAGGAACTTCTGAGGAGGCAAACAAAGTAGATACTGCACATAACTCTATATATTCGGTACTCTAGGTGGGATAAACAATAATGGAAAACCAAATGTTTTTGTTAAAGATGAATAAGTTAGTGACAAATATCATAAAAAGAGTTTTTGAAGTCTGTAGTGATAAAATGAATAGCATTGCCTTTTTCTTAAGGACATATTGTGATCGAAAAAACAACCTGAGTTGAGTTTGTTGTGGTGGACCTGCCCTGTAAAAAACTATTGAATGCAGAAACAATTGATTTGCAATGCAAATACAGAGAATCATAGACAAGTCTTTCAAAGAGCTTTGGGATAGAGGAGAGTTTAGCTATTGGACGTTAGTGAAATATTTTATTTCTACTAGCTTTATTTGTGGTTTGAACAAATCAAGTGATTTCCGAAGAGAGGGAAAGAGTTCTGGTGAAAGTGAGAATCGAAAAAGAGTTGTAAGTGGTTCACAAAGTGCATTTACATATTTTTAAGAAAAATAGCTAGGACGCCATCAGAACCAAGGGAAAATTCAGCTTTCAGTGAGTTAGTATTGTCAATAACTGTTTGTCAATTTATGTCAAGGGAAACAAATGAGGTGTGTGGATTAATTGAATCTATGATATTCAAGATCAGGTTAATTTATAACATCACTGTAGTACCTACTGATTGAAAAAGTGCCAAAGATTAGCAATAACTTGAGGTCTGAGAAAATTGAACGTGGATTTTTTTTTATGAACAGGTAGAATCGCTTTGGCTGAGTAATAAGACAACAGATAAGATAATAATGGCATAGAAAGGAATAGTCCGGGAAGAAGATGAGGTCAAGTTGCCTTCCAAAGTTGTTGCATATTTCAATAAGTTGAAATAGACCGAATTCAAACAAACGATCATATGTGAATAGAAATTCTTTCTCGGAAATTGGATAAGAGGGAACAAAACATGATTCATCTTCTAACAGAATTAATTGCAAGCCAGACAGATTTAAGTCTATAATGAAGTCATCGTTAGAGGCAGCAAGGAAATTGCAACTGAGTCAATGTATAATTAAAAGATTTGGTTGTGAAGCGCGAATGCCGAAAAGTAGTAGTAGTAGTAGTAGAATGTGATCTTATTTGATAATTTACAAAAGTTTACATATATTTACAAATTCACAAGTATAGCATTGGCTTTTGCCGTCAGCCAGAAAAAAAGAGTATTATTCAAACATTATGTATAATAAAGATTAAAGTAGAACTGAAATTGAAAAAATTAGACTCCTTTAAGATGATCACAACAAAAAATAAAAATACATATTTTGTTTTTCTTATTAAAAAGCTTCATTTAAAATTTGATTTCTGTAGTTAAGGAGTGTTTTAACGTAGCTTGATAACATTATCCAATCTTGACCATTAAAGACATTTGCAGCTTCATCAACAGTTAAATAGTTTTTCCCCAAGTGCTGTCTCTGTATTGCCTACAGGATCGGACATGTTTCTATAAAACGTTTTCTGTCGCACGAAGATTGCATAAACAGCATTCCGTACTTCCATCAGGTTCGTATGGTATGTAGTTTAGACGTAGTAATTCTCCTCTGGTTTTGAAAATTAAAGAGATTGTTTCTATTGCGTATCGGTCGTTGAAGTAATTGTTAGGGCCAAGGTCGTTCAGTATCCGATAACCGGTGCGAAAATTGGTTTTAGTTAGGTTACAAGGTTTGTGGTTGATTTTAAAGGAGCATTCAAAACACAATCTTAAAATTTGAAATGCTTGTTCCAAGGCAGTAGCAATTGCGGAGTATCAGAAATGCCTCGCAGGAGTCACCAAAGAATATCCAATCAAAGTTGGTATGCATCAGGGAAGTGTTTTCAGTCCTTTTTTATTTCACGACTTTCTGCTAAAAAGGTTATGAATAACAAAGTGAATCAATTATTCTTTTCTAACAATGGAGTCTTCATAAATGAAAATCCTTTATCATTGCAACTAGCACCTGATATTTGGGTAGGTGCTCTGGAAGGAAATGCATACCTCTTAAGTGCAAAAAAGACTTTATACCTACGTTGTTCATTTTCTGATCCACACAGACTTATGCCGCCCAATTATTTTAATAGAACAGTTCTTCCAAATTGCGAAAAGTCTTAACATATTGCATTATTGAAGTATTGCGGAGAATCTGGTGATGACAATATCAAGCATCGCACAAGTGTATAGTGGATGAAGTTGTGGGAACACACCTAAGCGCTTACATACAGTTCACAATAGTGGACAAGATATTTGAGAAGAATAAGAAGAAGCCGGCTAACAAAATAAGGACAACGAACTTCAAATTTATAGGTGGATTGTGAGGGCATTAAAAATCAGGAAGCCTAAGTATTGGCGATAGTTCTAAGCTGGTGTAGAATGGAATTCACTGTCATTCAAGATATGCAATGGGATAAATTTCGGTGACGATTAAAGAGCATCACAGCGCTAAGCTAAGTTTGTGGTATACATACATCTCTTTGGATAACGAAAGAGCTGGTTTGTGCGCCTTGTATTTTTTAATTGTACACCACAGAAAACCCGCTCTTAAGTGCGATTACATATCAGAAAATTTACAAATGATTTATATTTCTGGTCAATCAACAGACAACCAGTTTGCCAACATTGCGATTGACTTAAGGCGCAATTCCAGAATCATAGATATGTCCTAATGTCTTATGATAGGGTTTTTAAAACAAATCGTTCCTCCAAAAAAAGAAAAATTTAAATCTAGTATGCTGGCAGACATCATAAGGTCAAATGGTCCAAATCCAAAACCGGATCAGAAGAAACAGAAAGTTTATAGTTTTTGCTTCAGTTGATGAATTCTATTCTCCATAAGATATATGTATAAGAAATAAATTCGTTAGAATTCAATTTATTCGTAATCAATTCAATTTATTATTTATAGTGAGACTCTTAAAAGACTGACAAAAGCTTAAGACTAACTTAGCATGCTAACCTACCATCTGCAATAATGCTTTGGATATCTTGCAGCTTGTGCAAGATATCGCATTTCATTCTTCCCACCGTCGGTTGTTGGCACTAGGCTGCTGAAATGCTTTGGATATCTGGCAGCTTGTGCTAGATATCGCATTTCGCTCTTCCCGTCGTCAGTTGCTGACACTAAACTACTTCGTTTATAGAACCAGTCGTGTCAGCATGATTTGTTGTTGACGATTGACGACGACGACGATGTGCGGCCTGGCGGATTTAATGGATTATGTGTTAACTACTCCCCCACTAAGATGAAGGCCGTCCTCGGGCTTCTTGAGACCTTTGATGACCTCTTGAAGATCTACGTTTTGGCGCTGATTCTTCTGACGTTGCTTTAGCTTAATGATGGTATAACAAACTATAATGAGTGCAAGTGTCGCGCAGCAACCTATAAGTGGATGGGTAGTCAATTTTGTCTCCATTTCACCAATGTAACGTAAATTGTCCATGTTCATTCTATGAAGAAATGGTAGGCTCAATATCTCTTTATGACCGGTGATATTGAGAAGCGTAGATTTTGCACTACCGGGTTGCTTTTTCTGGATGTTATTTCGATTGATAAATTTGGATCCAGTAATCCACACAGCATCCCCAAAAGTCAGCAAATACGTCCCGTTGATGTCCGTCTCAAAATCATTCGCCTGCATTATTCTAGCATTTCTGTTATTTATTATAACAATGCCATCATCAATAACCAACACGGATTCCCGATGGTCTGGTTGTGTGTTGCAATGAGCCATGCCTCCAGAGTGTAATTCTTGAGCGCATGTCTTGCTGGGTAGTTCCTTGCAAAACGTTAATGTTGTTGCAGACAGCACTTATCTTCCACATTCCGATACCACATCATCTCCATTGAAGAACAAAATGTTGCCATTATGAGCAACAGGGTAGATTATTACTTTCTTACAAACTAACTTATGTCTAGGATAATTAATTATAAAATGTAACGTATAATCATTTTGCAACACCTTAACGTTTGACACCTCCATAAGCTCTGTAACACTTACATTAAAAAATTGGTTGTTTATGATGACTTTTAAGTCATCATCATCTAGAATTACTGGATTTTTGACCCTGAGCTTTGCAAGTGTTATAGAGAACATTAAATTTTGAATTTCTGAAATGAGCATTCTATTTCTTGCTAACAAGATTTCATAACCATGGACACTGTCGATTTCTGATTTTTTCCAATAAGCCAAAATATTATTTACGGTGTCCGTTAATCTTTTAATTTGTTCCTGAGATTTTGTGTCTATTGTTGGAATCTATCAATTGGGCTTGATTGAATTTAATTTTCTCAAAGTCGTCGAAGTCAGGGGTGCCAGCTATAATTTTCAAACCTGTGCCTAAGAAATTTAAACTCCTTGTGTTTCTATGGTGGATGCTTATACTCATCAGGAGTGTTTCTAAGTGCTAAATATCTATTTCCAAAGTTCTTCTTATATGAGACTGCAGAGGGAACAGCTCAGTGATGTTTTTAGATTCCTTTATTATTTGCTTAAATGCAGTCAAATTTGTAGTGTGGCGTAAGTATCCGTTAACCTCCCAGACAATGACATCCCCGTCTAGTATTGGGATATAGTTAGAACTGGTGTAGTCCGTTAATTTAGCCACGACTGTTGTCCTCATGAATAATAGAAGAATCCTGAAATGTTAATTGCACAAATATCAAGTTATTATAAGGTTCTATTTTAGATTGTCCTTATGGACCACCCTCCCTTTAATTAGAACCGTTGTCCCTAAATCGGCTTCCACCTTCTCTTCGACGTATAATGGAGTTAACTTATTACCTAATCGTCTATTTGTTTTTACTAATACCTTTTCTCCTACGCTAAAATTCCTGTTCTGCCTTGTTTCATTTTCTCTTTGCAACAGTTATTCTTGGGCCTTTTGAACTTTGTTTTAAATTTTTCCTCTAAAATCTGTCGGCGAAGAGTGTATCATATCAATTGGTCTTTGGTTCGTAACAGAATGGACGGTCTTATTGTATTCTATTGTTGCTAATTGTATTAATTCCACCGTATCTTCGACTTTTCGGTCAAGTTTTAGGCATCTAGCAATTTCTAATAGAGTGCTGTGAAACCTTTCCATTGTTTCTGTACTGTGTAACGGTGGAGCGTTAACTATGTCAACATTAAAATAATTAAGCAAAATCGACCTAATTGTCTCAGATTTTAAAGAAGCCCCATTGTCGCAAAAGATTTGTTTCGTATTTGGGAAGATGTTCATTATCTCCAGGATAGGAACTTTTACATCTATTATTGTGCGTGATGGTATTGGCATCACAACCGTAAATTTGGAAAACTTGTCAATGCAAGTTAAAAAATATTTTATATCCGTGGAGAATATGTCCACGTGAAGCATTTCTCCAGCGTATGAGGGGACTGGTGTCTCGCCAATCAATTGTTTTTTTGGATGGCGATCGTACTTCGACTTTGAACATGTTTTACAGTTTGCCACAATCTCATTTGCCTGTTTTGTCATTTTGGGAAAGAAATAGTCACATAGGATTTGTTTAACATTTTCTTGAGCTGCTCTATGTGCTCGGTTGTGTTCAGTAATTATAATTTCTTTTTGTTCATTTGGGTCGAATATATCTAGCACGAATTTATTAGTATGCCAAAACTTAGTTGATGGAAATAAATCAACTAAATTGTGCTGAATAAAAGCTAGAACTGTCAGTTCACAATGAAGTACGTTGACGACATCTATTTTAATCACGTTTTTAAAGTATTTATCAATGTATTCCTGTCTGAAAAATTAATGAAATGTTTAGATTTTCTACCAAATATTATAAATGTGTGGATTGAAGCGATTGGGGCTTCTTCTATAATTATTTGATTTCTGAAGTAGTTTAAAGGTTTATCTGTTGTTTCGATTACATAAGTCAAGGATAATTCGCTGTGAATTGTGGCGGCGGCATCAGAAGAAACCTCATTCTCCAATGCATGAATATTTTGTCGCGAAAGTGCATCGGCGACATAATTGTCCTTTCCTGGCTTGTAAAATATTTGAGTATTATGCTCATCTACAAAAGCTTTCCAGCGCTTAATTTTCGCATTTGTGTTTTTATCTGAAACTGAAAATGAAAGAGGTTGATGGTCCGTAAAAATATTTAAAGTTTTCACTCCATAGAGGTAGTTACGAAGGTTTTTTAATGACCACACTATGGCCAACAGTTCTCTTTCATTTGTTGCCAATTGCATCTCTTTATCTTTGAGTGTTCTTGAAATCATCGTAAAAGGCTTTCCGTTTTGTGATAAAACCGCTCCAATACCATGTGATGAAGCATCCGTCGTTAGATCGAAAGGCTTCCTGTAGTCTGGATATAACAATGTGACGTCTTCTGACGCCAACATTTCTTTTAATTTATTAAACGCTTGGAGTTCTTTCTCTTTTAATTCTATTTTATTTTTATTTTGATTGATTGGCACTTATTTTGCCATTCTCACCTTTTAATAAATTAGTAAGTGGTCTAGCAATTGATGCGAAATCTTTTATGAAGCATCTATAATAACTGGCTAGACCTAGAAATGATCTTATTCCAAAGAGTGTAGAAGATTGTGAGTAATTTTTAATCGTCTCCACTTTAGCCTAGGTACTCTACATCCGTCTTAAAAAAGTTTGATTTTTCACGTGAAACCCTCATGTTCGCTTCATACAATTTTTTTAAAACTGAATCAATATCTTTGACATGTTCGTTCTCAGTTTCTGAGAAAACAATTACGTCATACACGTAAACGTAGCAATTTTTTCCAATTTGTTCACGAAGGACGTCGTCTATAGCCCTCTGGAAAATACTGGGCGCGTTTTTCAACCCAAACGGAAGGCGACAAAATTCATATTTTCCGCGGTTAACGGAAACAGTTTTTTCCCGATCCCGTTCCGCTAGTTCAATTTGGTGGAACCCTGATTTTAAGTCTATGGTTGTAAAAAATCGTGCCTTGCCTAAATTTGACAAAATCGTTGCAATATTTGGGATAGAATACTTATCGTCTATGGTTTTTTGGTTGAGGTTTCGAAAGTCCATTACCAAACGTTTCTTTGCATTGCCCAACTCATCTGTTCCCTTTTTATCAACTACCCAAATGGGATTATTGTAAGGTGACCTCGAAGGTCTAATAATGCCATTCTTCAGAAGATCCTTAATCTCATTATTTACGAAATCTGTCACACCCATTGGATATGGATAAAATTTTGAGTAAATGGGGTCTTCACTTACTGTACGAATTGTTGTGTTATACGGCAAAGAAAAAAAATGTTTTTATTCTATTACGTAACATATTTGTAAAATCTGTGCCTACGGATGCTGGAACCTTAATGTCTTCTACTTTCGTAAAGTTCACATTTACGCATTTATGCAACAGAATAGTTTCTAACCCTGAATTGAAACGAATTAAATTTTCTTTTAAGCAAATTGTGACGTTAACCTGTGTTAACAGGTCAAGACCAATAATTCCGTCAAAAGTTAAAAGTTTGGGTAAAATAAAAAATGTGCTATTTCTCCCAAAAATATTTATAAAACATTTGAGTTCAATATTGTTAAAACCATGAATTGATTTTACTTAAAAAGGTGTGTCTACTGACACTAAACCCTTTATCTCTCGTAATCGCCTGATGTAATTTTTCGAGGAACCTGTGTCAATTAAAAACTTTACTAACCTCCCTCCTACTGTTTTTTGAATAAACGGTAGTTGGGAGTTTCCCCTAAAAAATGTACGTATTCAAAATTCTCAGCTTCCACTTCATCTGCCTGTAACACAGCTGTAGCTTCATAGTCACTCTCATTATTCCGTGTAGGATTTTCATGTAAATAATTTACTCTTTGGCGACGCTGTCCCGATTGTCTTTGGGAGCTACTTGGCCTTTTATTCCTTTGTTCTTGCCCCTGATCATAGGTATCGTTACTACTTTTTGGTTGATAGCTAGTAAATTGCCGTAAACGTGATGATGTCGGGTCAACATCCATTTTTTCACGACTGCTGGGGACTTTAGAAATGATAAGTTCCAATTGTTTGTCGTTTTCATAACCTTGCTTTTTGCTTAAATATGGATTTTTGCCCTGCCCATCAATTTGGCTGCTATAATTAAGGTTATAATTATTATTATTGTTTTGGTAACGGTTCGCGATCGTTTAAACTTGGACCTTAGGGATTTTTCTTCAGAATTTTTCGCATAACTCGCCGCAAACAAATACCTTTCATTGTTTGCTTCAACTTCTTGAGCCAAAGCTAAAGCAGTAGGCATATCAGACGGACGGGCCGAAAACAGAATATCACTTAATGGGTTTTTTAACCCAGATATGAAAACCCTAAGGGCATCTCTCCTCTACTTTTCGTTAAAAGCAATGGCTAATTCACTGTTATAGGACATATTGGTTTTGTTTGTAAGGAGGGTAAGCTCTTTTTCAATCTCGCCATAATATTCTAACACGGTAAGGTTTCCTTGCCGCAATGTACTGAGCTCTTGCTCAATTAAATAAATCGGACGTACATCAGCGTACGTAAAATCTTACCTAGCTATAATAGCTTTAAAATTTAAAAACGTATTAAATGAAGCCAGAACAGCGTCAGCTGGGCCTCTTATTTTATTTCTTATTATTCCAACTGTTTGTTTTTTGTTTATTGTTTTTCCTATTCGTAAGTAATTAAACTTTTCCAATAGTGTTTCGATATTTTCAGGTTCACTCATTAACCGTAAAGAATATTCATATGCAGTTTAATCAATTTCTATAAATTAAATGTCAATCAATAGAAGCACTCAAAGAGAGAGAGAAAAAAAATAAAAGGCACGACTGGGTCGCAGGCGTACTAGGTACAGGCGTCTTTTTGACAAAGATTTAATTTTAACGTTTTTTTGACGTGCAACTTCTTTAGAATCGTTGTGGTTTGAAGCTCGAACGAACATGCGTCACGACAAAGGGATAAACACATAAATATATAGGATTGTTAGCTTTTGCAGTTTTTTTTAGTGTATTATCTTTCCACTTGGTGTTTACCGTTTATAATATAATTTGTTAATAGAAAGATATAAAGGACATTTTTCAGTTCAATTTTCATGGAAAAATTTGAACAACTTGCATAAAGATTCTTGGGAATCAGCAGTAGGGCAATAATGCTAGGTATAGAACCTATATAGGTCCCAATAACAATAATTTACTTTTTGAAATCAAATTAATTAAAATAGCTGAATTATGTTTGATGGATCGATAAACGTATGATGTGGGTAGGTATTAATGGAATTTATTAAGGATATTATTTACCTATAATAAGGTTGGAAGGAAGGTAGGTACTAAATATAAGATACACGTTCCAACTACTGTTAAGCGAGTATGTAAAGCGACAATATTAAAAGTTAACACAGTGGTTTTGTTTATTTATAGGAAGGTGTAAACTTTTGTTTTCTCGATTGAAATTTTTGCATTCAGTAGTAATCGAATAATTCTTTTTTATTTGTTAGTTGTTTTTGTGTGTTTATCATAGGCTCATTATTTATTCTGTGTGCTTTTATGATGATGAAATGCTTTAAAATACGTAGGTATGTATGTAGGTTGTCACCTTCTTTTATTTGACTAATGGCTAGGGCTTAGCCGAGCAATATGAAATAAAATTTGGGGGAAAATTTTTTATGAAATCAAAAAAATACTATTCATAACATTTTTTTGAAAAAATGTTGTAAGCCATCTTATGTCTTTTGCTGTTTTATATTTTATGAATTTTTCATTTCAAAATCGTTCGACCAGTTTTTTCAAAAAAATGTTTTTTTTGAAAAACTTTTCGAAAACATATTTTAAATTTTTTTTGAGTATGTCAATTCAAAGAAATCTAAAGCTTATACTAGGAGAAAAATTTAAAAAAAAATCTATTAAACCTTATTAAAAATTAAAAAAAAATGTTTTTGAAAATTTTAATAAACAATATTATTTAAATCATAAAGCTCTACATATTTTAAAAATTTCATCAAAATCCGTTAATTAATGAACGAGAAAGTCTGATTTTAAAAAACCGGTCATATGGGAGGTACCGTTATAAAACTTTTTCTGAAAAATCCATTAAAATTAAAAGATAGATTTTGCACAGAAAACATTATTCTGAAAGTTTTATCAAAATCGTAGGAGCCGTTTTCGAGAAAAATAAGTTTTTCATTAAAAGTTATATGGCAGGTACCGTTAGTTTTGGAGCTAGAATGCGAATTCCAAAAACTGTCGGGTAGAGCACTCTAAAAATACTATATACCAAGTTTGAATCAAATCGGCCCAACCGTTTGGGCTGTAGATATCGATACGGACAGACAGACAGACAGACACACAGACAGACAGACGGACGGAATTTCCGGACCCACTTTTTTTGACTTCTCTATCATCGTAATGGCATGTTTGATTGTTAGATTTTTTTTTTTTTTTACGAATGCATAACTTGCCTTATAGTCCCTATAAATCGCAAGTAAAAACAACACTTGCAAGCTTTACAAAATAAAAATATTCACAGTTTAGACAAATTCTTACATTTTTAGATAGAATAAAATAATTCTTAATGCTGATGAATAATAATGATTTTTTGCAGTTGGTTGATTCCGATTGATGTTTTTAAAGTCTTCGAAGTTGGGCGCCAGTAATAAATTCGTTAGAATTCAATTTATTCGTAATCAATTCAATTTATTGTTTATAGTGAGACTCTTAAAAGACTGACAAAAGCTTAAGACTAACTTAGCATGCTAACCTACCATCTGCAAAAATGCTTTGGATATCTTGCAGCTTGTGCTAGATATCGCATTTCGCTCTTCCCGTCGTCGGTTGCTGACACTAAACTACTTCGTTTATAGAACCAGCCGTGTCAGCATGATTTGTTGTTGACGATTGACGACGACGACGATGTGTGGCCTGGCGGATTTAATGGATTATGTGTTAACTTCTATACCGTCTTAACCTTATTTACCTTAAAATTATGATATTTATCTTATTACTTTATCACAGACTGTGAAAATAACCTTACAAGAATATAAGCAGACTTTTACTAATCGTCTATCTTTTACCTCATATAAGCATTGAGTGCGAAAGTGAGTTAAGTTGAATGATGTCTAACAGCCGAATCCATTACAATCACTCAAGGCTAAGATGACTACTGGATCTGCATCCAGAAATCGTTAAGCCAAGCCCATTATACTTAAGATTATCATCACAAAAAGGATTCAACCTTTCGGCAAAACTCTCCTACAATCTGCAATCCAAAGGTTCATTGAGAAAATGTGGGGAATGGATAGAAAATCTTCTTTTTAACAACCACAACCCGACAACCACCTCAAAATACTCCTCCAGCAATTATATTTGAAAGAACGACGAGTTATTCAAAGGCTCTCAATAATGGTCTGAGGCCATTTTCGATTTTGGAAATCCTTCTTAATCCAACACAGGCCATTAAATTTTTTTTTGTCCTGGTATGGAGAAAAAAGGACACTATTATTGTGCCAATATATATCATTTCATATACTGAAAAAAAAACTTTTCTGACCACCCACTAACTTCCTCTCAAAATCATTATGAAACTCCTAACAACGCGTGGAAATTTATTTTTTAATCCAATTTTACGTCGCACAGTCTGTTGAAAACGCTGCAATGATACATCCAACACAAAGGAGTGAACACAAAATTGTCAAAAAAAAAAAAATAGAAAATTTCCTGCACATTTTCTTCATTCATTGCACCTTGGACGGAAAATTCCTATTTGCTAATTGTTTTCGCAGCACAAGGAACATGGTCCCTCTGGTGGAAAATAAGATATTCAATGGATGCAGACTGCATTTGGGATTATTTCAAAGATTTAATTTGAACTTAACAAACCGCGAAAATAATAGTTGGATTTTGTCAATTGTGTTAGAGGTTCTTTAAGAAGCATAGCGTTCTGTTAAGCTTTATTAGTTTAAAAAACATTTATTTCTCATCTCATTTATATTATAAGTTGGTAATAAGCTGACAAATTGGATAGATAGATAGATATTATTATTGGACTACTAGGTCTACTTGGATAACATCAATGGATTGTCATAGTACGTCAGTTCCGTACGGCAAAGTCCGATATTTTAGGATTAGGTTAATTTTTAAGTTTTCTTAAAAGTTAGCGTCAAGAAACCCATTTTTTTACATACATATGTATATGTATTTGCTTTTATTTTATATTCTAAAGTTTAATCATTCTAATAACATCACAAGGTGGACCATTAATTTCAATGAAGTTTATGTTTCTTATTTCTATAGCTAAGTGTACAATAAGGAAGAACTGTGGTGCCTTCAATACAAAACTTTTAGCCCATAGACAAACGAATGTAATTTACTGGATGAAAAATAGCCTCGACGCTACTGCCACCACGCCCGCCGTTACACCACATTACAAAAACGTTTGTAAAGCTATGTAGCTTAAAATTTTCAAAAAAAAAAAAAAATATTAAAAGAAAACTAATAAAATTTTATTCAACCATCGTTCCTTTTTAATGGACACAAGCAACTAAAACCTTTTTCATGGTTTCCGAAGTTTTCCATGGGACAACAATATTCCTTTCAGAAAATAAGCCAACAACATAACAAAATTCTTCTAATGTAGACAGACGCACTCCGTTGCCTTGATAAATATGCTTTTGCTGGTGCGCTATTGTGTATAATGTATGTCGCCAGGAAGACTCGATTTCAAAAGCTATTTCACTCCAAAAGAAAAAAATTGTTCTCCAGCTTCGACGACGCAGGAGGACCAACAAAAAATATTAAAAACGACAAGAAAAATAAATTCAATTTATCTTTTCAGCTGTTTGAGGAAATAATTTGTTACGAGATGGCAAAATAAAATGTTGCAAACGAAATGCATTGCAAGGAGTACAAAGCTATAAATTAATTTTGTCGCACAAAATAATATGCTTTTGGATCTTGGAGTTTCGTCCTGATTTTTCTTCACGGTAGTATTTTTGACTCTAATTTCAGTTCTAATTAGATCCGAGAGGGAAGTTGGAACTAAGTATGTCCTACAGGAAAACAGCTCCTGCTTAGTTAGTCCGAAAAAAACTTACAACAAGTTTATTTCAAAAATATTGACTGTAAAACTTTATCTTAAAATGCATTTCTCTAGTTCTGTAAATGCAGGAAATTATTTTACATAAAATGGGCAACAATAATAATGATTTATATGTTCGTTTGTTGATCCTTTGAGCAATTCGAAAGTTTCAAGTTGAGATAGCACCTCATTTTAGGTTTTGTGTCTTCCTTTTTCTGGAAAAATTTGTGATTTCAAGAGAAAAGATATCTCTAATGGAAATATTTTAAATGATTTTAATTATCAAGCAAAAAGAAACAATTTTGAACAAAGAGCTGGAACGATAATCTGGAACATTTACCGAACAATTGCTTTAAACTTGATTTTTAATTGTTTAAAGGCAAACTCTTTTTTATTATTATTTGTTTTATAAAGTATTAGAATGTTACTAAGCTATATTCGCATTTTGATTGTAACGTCGAAGCAAACAGATCAAAAAAAGAATATTTGTTTTAATTATTCTGATATGCACACATTGTGGCTACACCCAAAAATAAACTTACTTGCTGCTGCAAGTAAATTGACAGCAGAGGAACGGCTGGAAAGTAAAACAAATATAATTTTTTTTCGAATAAGTTCATTTTCATAAGTCTCCGTCCCTTAGTAATCATTTTTATATAATTTTTATATATTTGTATATATTTTTTGTATATCGTGTCTGTATATAATGACGAAAAAAAATTACTTGACTCGATGAGGTAGATTTTCCTACGGCCGCGGCCACCTTCCGGACTAGGTGTTCTTACGGCCTCCTCCACTATAATAACTTCAAGTTCTAGGATTTCCTCTTTGCGCTAACCAAAATTATTGTTTCCTTTTATCCGTTCCAAAAAATTCTTCGTGCAGCGAGAGAACTAAATATCAACAGTGAAGAAGTGGACTCATTCAATGGTCAAGACTCTGAAAATTCTTCTATATCATCATGACGTCAAACCAACATGTTTCCATTGGATGCGGGAATCTTTTCTTTGTCGAGCTCCTGGCTCCCTTATAACTCATCAATGTCAGCCTCAACAGCCAAAGCTCCGAAAAAGTTTGAAACCCACATTTTAAAACTCTTCTTTTTTATCAATATTGGAGCATCAAAATCAAGTTTAAAAGTGAAAAGTGTTAATGACTTAGTTTGGAATACAGCAATTAATACGTCACAGAAGTTCAGTTGAACGTTTATGAAAAAAAAAATAGAACAAATTACACACACAGCGCGGAAAAAACAACTTTCCGTGGAGAATGGAGATTGCCAGGAAAAAACTGACCATTTGCATTTCTCCATTCTTCATTCATTCTTCTTCGATTCATCTATTTGATATTATGTAGTTATAAACTGATGGTACATATGTATGTGAGGGTGACAAACATAGTTTTGTTAGTATATACAAAGTTACCGGTGCAAGTGTGGAAAATATAATGCCAACTTGAAAGTATAAAATATGGGAATGACCTTAACTGTGTATAATCGTACAGAGCATTTGTAGATATTAATATATTATTAGTATTATTAATAAAATAGGGTGGTAGAAGCACGGTGTTGCCATAGTACTTATTTGAGCGTTCTTCAACGTGTGCACAATTAATGATTGTCCCGCGCACGCTGCATCGTTGAAAATGTTTTGTTATCGCATCTGCTCGCCAGTGGTGTCTCCGAAAATCGATGGAACAAAATTCTGAAACGATCTAAAAGTTACAAATATTTACGCGCTATAACTAGCTGATATGGACAGTTCCTAAAAAAACTGACACACTAAGGAATGAAAAAGAAATAAGGTCCTTCCTCTTTTTCCTCAGATTCCTCACATTCAAATATAGCCTCTTGTGAAAGCATATCGACACACATATATCAATCTTTTCAAAACACAACAGCTAGGCAATGTGAGGCTTACTCATCAGCAAATAACAGAATAGTAGTTAAAAATCTTGTTCGTATTAAAAATCGTCAGCCAATTTAGTTATCATGAAAATTGAGCAAAATGAAAAAGGCCCGAAATTTAAAAATATGAATAAAATCAGGCCCCAAAAGTATTATTGGGGTCACTATAATATTTGGAGTAGGTGTGAGGTTGGGTAATGCAAAGTTTCTTTATATCCGAAAGATTCCTTAAATACAAGTCATTTTGCATATACCTAACCAACCTCGCACCTACTGCAAATTCTATAGTGTCACCCAGCGGGTGGTTGCAGGGGGACAGCATGCATACCTATCACAACGGCGTAATCTTTGATACTTTTGTAGGGAGCATTGCACTTTCAAATAAAAGGCACGACTGGGTCGCACGTACTTGCTCCCGTGTGCTAATCCTTTTTAGGTACAGGCGTCTTTTTGACAAAGATTTAATTTTAATGTTTTTTTTAAGTGCAACTTCTTTAGAATCGTTGTGGTTTGAAGCTCGAACGAACATGCGTCACGACAAAGGGATAAACACATAAATATATAGGATTGTTAGCTTTTGCATTTTTTTTTATTGTATTATCTTTGCACTTGGTGTTTACCGTTTATAATATAATTTGTTAATAGAAAGATATAAAGGACATTTTTCAGTTCAATTTTCATGGAAAAATTTGAACAACTTGCATAAAGATTCTTGGGAATCAGCAGTAGGGCAATAATGCTAGGTATAGGGACCTATATAGGTCCCAATAAGAATAATTCACTTTCTGAAATCAAATTAATTTAAATAGCTTAATTATGTTTGATGGATCGATAAACGTATGTCGTGGGTAGGTATTAATGGAATTTATTAAGGATATTAGGTACCTATAATAAGGTTGGAAGGAAGGTAGGTACTACAATTAAGATACACATTCCAACTACTGTTAACCGAGTGGGTATAGAGACAATATTAAAAGTTAACACAGTGGTTTTGTTTATTTATAAAAAGGTGTAAGCTTTGGTTTCCTCGATTGACATTTTTGCAGTCAGTAGTAATCGAATAGTTTTTTTATTTGTTAGTTGTTTTTGTGTGTTTATCATAGGCTTCCCTATTTATTCTGTGTGCTACTATGATGATGAAATGCTTTAAAATACGTAGATATGTATGTAGGTTGTCACCTTCTTTTATTTGACTAATGGCTACGACTTAGCCGAGCAATATTAAGAAATCTATAGTTTATACTAGGAGAAAAATTAAAAAAAAATCTATAGATCCATTTTCAAAATATTCAAAAAACAAAATTTTTTTTTTAAATTATTAAAAATTAAAAAAAAATGTTTTTGAAAATTTTAATAAACAATATTATTTAAATCATAAAACACTACATATTTTGAAAATTTCATCAAAATCCGTCAATTAGTTAACGAAAAAGTCTGATTTTAAAAAACCGGTCATATGGGAGGTACCGTTATAAAACTTTTCTGAAAAAACCATTAAAACTAAAAGATAGATTTTGCATAGAAAACATCATTCTGAAAGTTTTATCAAAATCGTAGGAGCTGTTTTCGAGAAAAATAAGTTTTTCATTAAAAGTTATATGGCAGGTACCGTTAGTTTTGGAGCTAGAATGCCAATTCGAAAAACCGTCGGGTAGAGCACTCTAAAAATACTATATACCAAGTTTGAATCAAATCGGCCCAACCGTTTAGGCTGTAGATATCGATACGGACAGACAGACAGACAGACGGAATGAATTTCCGGACCTACTTTTTTTGACTTCTCAAATCATAAAACTGGGACTTGTGTCCCTGCGCCATTTTTTATTGCATTTTTCGTTTGGGCGGGAGAGAGGACCCGACAAAAAGTTTCTGAAAGCGATAAATGATAAGCGAAAAATTACTTACTTTCTTGAAAACGCTTTCATGAACTAGTCATACACTGAAAGTGTTTTTTTGTGAAAGCAGGAAACTACTTTTCAGGTCGTCACATTATGAAAGTTTTGCTTTCAGAAAACTTTTCACTTTCTGAAAGTGCTTTCCTTTCATAGTGTGACGACACCTTAATAGGACAAATCAGCAGCCAGAATTGAAATAGTGATGTGAGAACTCAAACCGAGTTAAACCGGTTTATTTTTTTTTAAACAGGATGATTTTGCTTCATGCCGAGGTTGGCCAATTCAGTTTGAAACCGAAGCATATACCTCATAACCAGAATAAATTGCCATTCAAGAACTTCATTGGATTTTTGAGAAATTATAATGCCACCAATGACAACGAATACAAATGTTAGCAAAAGCTTACATCACGGGGAAACCCACCTCATTAACCATTGACAACCGGCCCTGAAATATCCGAGGACGAAAGGTCAGTATAGTTCAAAATTTAAACCCAAAACGATGCATTTTTCATATAAACTTTTTTTCGTAAAAAAAAAACAAAAAACATTACGTACATACGTAATATAGAATACAAAATACCGACTCACAGCAGTTTTTCACATGCATTCATTTCTTAGACAAAGTGTTTGTTCTTGTTGATTCTCATGATTGTAAACTTTCACTTAATTTTGTTTTCCTAAGATAACTTTATATTTGTTTTTTATGATAAGTACTCGTTTAACGAGCATGTATTGAAAATAGTAAAAGCACAACATTAATTTATGATCAAAATTTCAATAAAGTAATATGAAAAAAATACGAAATGTCACATGAGTTTTGAATAGTCTTTAAGAAATATAGTATTAAATCTATTAGATGTCATCAGATGACAAATGTTTTAATAAATTTGTGTGCCTAACATTTTGTAAACTACCTCATTTATAAATCAATGAGTTTAACCACAAATCCCTTTGCAACCCATTAAGTGTCCAGTTCTTAACCTCATCACTTCTACCTAATTTACTTACATAAATAGAATCAAGGCGTTGGCACTTTAACTCGTTTCCAACAAAAGCCCATTTAAAACTTGCATCTCCTTCCGAAGACCTTAATTACCCACCTAAGCAAACTGCTAGTTTTTCATTACACAGACTAATTTACTAAATGCCAAGGAAATCCGCCATGTTGAAAGACAAAGCCCACCAACACCGCCATTTTCAAACTGATAATTTCAAAGCAACAAACTTTTCTCCCTTTAATGTTATGCTTGTGCAGTTTCGAAAATAAGGCAACAAGAAAAACAAAACCTCAACCCAAACACAGGATGACCATTACCGCGCTACCTCAGTTTGTAGAGCTCAAGGATGGAACTAGCTAAGCTGATGATGAAACTGAAGCCTTTTTTAGAATTAGCCCAGGTTTGCCTCCTGGTATTTTCTAAAAGCGCTAGGGCAATTAAGTTGTTCGGACTTAAATGAAAGGATGTTGTGTTCCGCCCTTCCGCCGTAATTACTTTGATAAAATGTGCAACACCAACACTGTATCCCTCATCTTCCTTCCCATTTCCAACTCCACTCAGCTGGTACTTGTACCTGATTATGTGTGTGAGATATTCAAGAACTTACCAACCCTACTCAACCCCAACTCCTATCCTGATGGGAGAAGTGAATTTGTCACTTGAAAGTTTTTGCAAGAGAGAAATATTTAAAATCTGTTCCGAGGTGAGAGCTGGAAATTAATTTCGAGAAATATGAGTTGGAGAACCAGAAACTGGACGATATGACGAGAAGGCGTGTTGGTAAGGACAACGCAACGCAACTTTACCGAAAATAATTATTCATTTGGAATTAAATTCAAAGGGAAACCAAATGAAAAATTCCATTAAAATATGGCAATGAGTTTTTTTTATGATAATTAATATCTTCCGCTGGTTAGTCGAGAAGGACAGTTTCCGTTTCCTTTAGTCATTACGTTGACCAGAGTGTCGTCTTTAATGTAAGATAATTGCAACAGATTTTAAAGTTTTGAGAACTTTACAGAAACTTCTTTAGGGACACAGATGTTTTAAATATCCAATGCTACAATTTCGATAGTTTGATAGTTGAAAAGAAGGTATGGTTGCTAAAGCAACCTAGCCTAAAGGCTGAAACATTAATTAATAAAGTTTTTCTTTTTTAATTATTAAAGGGTGTTTTTTTTCGGGCAAGTGGTCGCCGCGACTAGCTCAAATAAATTCCAGCAGAGAGGCCCAATTTTCCCAATTTTGTGAAAATCGGGATCGGTGGCCATCTCGTTTTGGGCCCGTTCAGCGAACGTGCGACGCGCTTGATGGTCGTTCGGTTTCAATTCTTACACGAGTTGGTTTTTGTAAGCCAGCACACTAAGATCCTTCTGCAAAATCTTTCATAAAGTGGATGGACACAGCTCCAATTGTTGCGCACGATGACTGATGGACTCATTCGGGTGTTTTTCGATACTCTGCTTCACCGAACCGAACCATTATTTTGGTAATAAATTTGAACGAATTGCAAACGTTGTTCAAAAGTAAGCCTATTTATTATAAAATGCAAACCAAACTGAGCATAAATCAAGTGACAGCTGTCAAAAAGACAAACTACGAAAAAAGTATTGCCAGATTGAAAACCACAAGTGTAAAAAAAACACCCTTACAAGTCCTAAAAAAAAACCCCTGGCCACTTCTCTTTGGAAACAAGGTAACTGAATGATTAAAGTTCGAATGACAAACAATTATATTCGAAAAATGAAAAATTGCTTAATAGATATTTCTATTGCAAGGGACAATTCGTCATACAACGCCAACGTTTTCATTAAGTTCTGTGTCCCTTAGTCACTTGAGGATTATTAAAACCTTGTCATGTAGACTGACAGAAATGATAAGGGTTACAACTCCTACCCTCTCCGGAAAGGAATTTTTTTTACTAAAACAAGCAGCTCCGAAATCCTCATTTTCTAAAAACCACCTTGAAACTTTTCCAAAAGTATCATTAGCACCCAAATTTCGAAAATTCTTGAAAAAAAAACACCATCAAAGTCAATAAAAGTTAGGACAATCCGGACACCTTACCTCCGTTACAATTTGGTCTTTCAACTTTGAGTGTCTTAAGTTTGCAAAAAGGAAAAAGCAATTCCTAACCTAGAACAAGACACAATTCAATTGATGGGTGAAACATTAAATAAATGTATAGCCACCCCATTCTTCCATTCCTTGAAGGGTTCCCAGTGACAACTCAGTTTGGTTTCCTGAAAAGGGTGGCGCCACCTTCTTCGTGTATTTATTCGAAGAAAAAAAAACCCAATTTCGAAGCAGACGTGTCATCAATTAATCATTCAGGCGTCATTGGTGCCAGGTCACAGCAGCTCTAACTGCATTCACGTATCATTTCAGCGCTAAAGTACGCTCTCTATTGATGGTGCAATCAATCTTCGTTTGTTTAAACTTTGGTCTACCGATGGCGATGGATAGATACCAGAGGTGATTCTGGTAACTAACTATCCTAACAAGGAACTGGCACAGCATTTCGTAACGCAAATAGAGACAAAACGTTGCGATGTGGTTTCTAAAATACTGTTTCAGAGATTGTGTCACGTTTAACTGATTTATGAAGATAGTTTTTTTCTAATTTTAAAATTTCAATATTTTATCAAGTAAATGTAGTAAATGGATTGCGCTATTTTGCTGAAGGCAATATAAATCACACAATTTAATATAAATTCTAAAAAGTTTGAAGTAAAGGAATAAAAAATAGAATTTTGAAAATTAACCCAAAATAAGTTTTTTTTTTTTTTTTGAAATATAAGTAATTGCTTTTATTTCAAAAGTTTAATTAAAACTAGATGAAGTAGGTATCTGCTGAATGGATAAAGAACACTTGGGCTACACCACTATAAAAGATATTTTATAGAAATGTTGGTAGTTTTCAGCAGTCCATTTATTTGTTAACTTTGAAGTAAAAACTTTTTCGATAGTTTTCACAAAAATAATGAAACTGAATTGTAGTAGAATAAATCACACACAATATTAAACAGAATATGGAACAATAGCCAATTAAATTTTTTTTTTTTGTATACTTATGTATATGCGTTCAAACCGGATTTTGAGTTTTGCAAACTTTAAGCATAATTGTGATGTAACTACAAAATATGACGATTTTCTGAGGATGCATTGTGTTTCCACTTTAAAGAGAGAAAAGACATTCAGGAATCACTGAATTCACCCATCGAACTGACCAAGACCAACCACAGCCAACAACTTTACGTAAGCACTGACAGCAACTGAAAGTACCAGAACGTGCTGGAAATTAGAATGTACCAGAATTCCCCTCCAAGAGAAATTTCGAGAACTTTGTACATTAGTTTAAATATACGGATACATATATCGCTCTAGGGGACACAGTTGATTTTTATGCGTTAAATTGTGAACATCGAATCAGAATAATTTAGTGTTTTAATTGAAATAAAGTGTTGAAGAATAAATAGTATGTAATTTTAATTATGTGTAAATGAGTAGTGAAGCAGCCTTGGATTTACCCTTAGGCCAACAAGGCCCAGGCCTAGGGCATCACAACAGACGGGTACCACAAAAATAAACTACACACAATGAAGGAACAGAATCTCAATTAACATCAAAGTTTAAACATTTGGAAAATTTGAAACTTTTGGCTGACACAATTTTATGCGCTTGTCTAGTGTTAACTCTTAATTCGCATAAAATAATAATAGTTAACTTTGGTAGTGGAATAGTGATTTGGCTCGATATTATTTTAAGTTTGTTGTATCGTATATTTTCATAAATTTAACAATCGAAGGTAAGAAGTAGAAACATTCGATGCGAATAAGTACAATGAAACGGACTCAGTTAAGTGGAGCTCAAAAACGGGAGCAAGCTAAAGAACAAGAACAAAAGGATCAAAAATCTTTGACAAAAAACCAAAAGATTTCAAACGAAGAAATTCAACATAATGGTGAGGGTTCTGATTCTGTAGGAGAAATACCAAGTCAATCATTGATTTCCGGTGATGCATCGAATAACGATAATCAAGCTACTCATGAAAATGAAGTTGATGTTTCTTCTGGATCGAACAGCGGAACAGTGGAAGATGATGATGTAAATAAAAATCCTGATCCTGCGCTATGGACTAAATTTTCCGCAGATGATATTGAATATTGGATCGCCTCTGGACCTAGTAAATGTAATAATCAATGATGGTCCATTTTTTAAATCTCGATGAACGATAAACGATGAGAAGGAAAAACTAGAGTTTGTCAGTCCTCTTTACCACAAAAAAGCAAATGGTGAGACTTATCAACGTAAATGGGTTTTGTATTCCCTCTCAGCAGGACCATTGTTTTGCTTTTATTGTAAGCTATTTTGATCACAATAGGCCAGGTTTAACTTTTATAAATCGTGAAGGTTTTCCTGATTGGAAAAGTTCTTGTTCAATACATGATCATGAAAAATCTCAGTCATAAAGAGGATGGATTGCATTACACTTAAATCACGCTTCGGAAATCAGACAGACTTGGAAAAACAAATGCAATAGTCGTGTTCATACTGGAAATATATACTTAAGAGGGTGGTTGCTGTTTTTTGCCAATTATCTGAACGTGGTCCAGCATTTAGAGGTTCTGAAGAAAAAATTTGGTAAGTCAAATAAATGCAACTTGATAGGCCTTATCGAATTAATAGCAAAGTTTGATAATTTCTTGGCCACTCATATTTCGAAATTCGGACATCCTGGTTCAGTAGCAACTTCGTATCTGTACAAAACTATAAATGAAGAATTGATAGAGATAATAGCCAAAAAATTTCGCCAAGAAATCATTCAACAAATAAATATTTCTGGATATTTTAGCTTGCCTGTGGATCAATTGAGTATTGTTATACGCTTTGTTAAATATGGTCAACCCGTTCCAACCAACGTTCTTGGGGATGAATTCTCTAATTGGGGATGGTATAGCCAACCAAGCACTAAAGTGTCTGAGTGAAAATAACATATCAATTTTAAAATGCACACGATAATGCTTCAAATAAATTTTCTGAAAAACACATATGCAGTCTATGCACCTTGCGCATCACACTATTTAAATCATGTTGGTCGCAGTGCTGTGGATTGCTGTCTTATCGCAGTTGATTTTTTCTGTCCTACAATCGCTTTACATTTTTTGATTCTGCATCAAGTAGTAGATGGGAAACTTTAAAATCTGCTCTTCAAAATGATAAAGTGTTAAAATCTATCTCAGACAGACGTTGGGAAGTTCATGCTGCAGCTACTTCTGCAATAATTAAATCATATAATAAACTATTAGATACTTTTAAGGATATGTCTGAAGATAATACACTTATAAGAGATGCTCGAAGGGAAGCTGGTGATCTGCAGGACAACATCAATAAACTAGAATTCGCTTTATTGCTTGTAGTTTGGGACGATATTTTTACAAAGTTTTCAAAAAGTCAACAAAGTTTTGCAAAGTGAAAACGTAACATTACTGATGTGCGCGAATTTGTATAAATCATTAACTGATCTACTAATACTCCCGAAGTTCATTTGGGCCCAAAGGAATATTTTCGAATAAACGCTTTTTATATTATTATCGATAAATTGCAAATGCGAATGGATTCCACAGGCAAGATCTACAGCGAAATTTCTGGACGATTTGATTTTCTCTGCACAAGCAATCATAAAATCGATGTTAAAGCCTGTGCCCAGCGTTTTGTGTCAAAATATTCTGAAAATTTAAATTTGAAGAACTTGTACAGTTCTATTGTTTTATATTGCATAAAAATGGAAGTAATTTTAAATTTTTTAATCAACCTAATTTATATAAAGTAATGTGGGAAGACAAAATAACATCAGCTTTTCCAAACGTAGACACGGCATTACATTTATTTTTAAGTTTGATGGTGACAAATTGCTCCGCGGAAAGATCATTCTCTCAATTAAAGCGTTTAAAAAGTCCTGGTCGAACAATGATGACGCAGGAAAGGCTTGATGCCCCTATCTTTGCTTTGCATTGAGAGTAATTTACTTCACTTTTGATTTTGATGAAATTATAAAAGACTTCGCTACTAAGAAATCCAGAAAACAACATTTCACAATAAGCCTGAACAAAATATGTGAAACATATTTTCGTAATTATCGTTATAAATAAAATTGTTTTTGTTTCACTGAATTTACTACAGTGTGTTTTCTTTTCTTTTTTTTATATGTAAATAAATCTGACAATATAAAAGAAAATATAAATAGGGGGTACCAAATACTTTTAGGCCTAGGGCCCTAGATCCGGCGCTGAGTGAAGTGAAATGAAAGTGACGTGAAAGTGTTAAACAAGCCTACATTACAAATTGGATGAAAAAAGTGAGCAGAGAAAAAATCAGTTTCGCTTTAAGAAGAACTGCTAAGTAATACTGCCATGGAAAACTCCTAGGAAACGAAAAAGCGGTTGAGCAGACAAGATGTCTATAGAGTTCTAGAAAATGATAAAAGACATTACTTTTACATGGCCACGATTCTCATTTCGTAACCTTACAGCGGCGATCAAATGCCTAATATGAGGATGGAAAGTTACCTATTCCTAATTTACTAGAGGATGAGATATACAATAAATTGGGATCTTTCAAATATCGGGATTCATCAAGAGATTTTCACATTCTGTCGGCTGAATTTTGAAAAGCATTTGATAGCAACACGGGATAGTATATGGATAGCCATCAGGCAACGCGGAGTCCCAGAAATCTACGTGCTGACATGTGCAGCTCTGAGCTAAAGTAAGATGGCCCGTAGGTGTCACCTAAGAGCACTTATCACCATCTTGGACAAAATAGAGCATGACCAACTTGCTGGTACTGACATTTAAAAGATGATGCACTGAAAATACAGTTCAGGAAGCAAGAGCATGTAATATTCCTACACTAAAGTGGACGAATGGCCAACACAAAAACTCCTGGATCAAACAAATGCAACAAATTCTTTGACATGGAACAATTCAAGTCTGGGAATCCTGTCCAACTGACGTGAGAGTCGGATTGTTTGAAGAAGGAAAAAAGAAGATGAAGAAAAAGAGGAAGAAGAAGATGAAGGATAAGAAGAAAAATAAAGAATGAGAAGATGAAGAACAACAAGAAGAAGAATTGCCACGTGAGTCTCGTGTTTTGATAGTAAGCAAAATAGTAAGGAGACTAAGGTTTGCCTGAAAAAAAATTGAAAAAATGCCAAATACCTTCCCTCTACGACATTGGTGAAAGAAATTAAAGTCCTATGTACTTTCTTAGGCAGTTTTCCCTAAGGGTTATCAACAGTTGAACATATATTTCTTATTATTCTTTCATCTAAGTATAACTGCTGCTGCTGGTCTCCCACAAGGTTGTGAATTTAGTATAATAAGTGAGCATTTTCAAAGATTTGTCTGGCGGTAAAATAAACTACACAAAAACAAGACAAAGTAATGATGCTCCTAAACGTGGTCAACATTGTGTTTCCTGGGTAATAATTCCTAAGTTCAAAACTCAAGTAATTTAACGGTTTATGGAATTCAAGTTCAAATGCCCAACACTCAATACAAATATTAAGGTGTGTTGATGACATACTAGACACGCTGGATGTGACCTGGTGATGATTGGAATCTTAGTACCATCTGCCTGGTCGACAAAAAAAAGATAAACTGTTCTGCATACCAACTAAAGAGGAATAAGAATTATAAACATTACCTATAAGATCTTGTCCAGCGTTTTGAATGAACCTCTTAGGCCGGTTTGCTGGCGAAATAATATGTAAGGCGGTCTTAGACCTGGAAAGTTTGCGATCAATCAAATCCAAGAATTTAACATAGAAGCCCGTCTCCTGTTCATCGACTTTAAGGCAGCCAACGAAAATGCAACAAGGATGAATTATATCGGGTCATGTATAGGTCTTTAATTCCTGCTTAACAGATTTATATTATAAGAATGACTTTGGAGAATGCTCTCTGCTCCGTCAAAATTGGAAAGATTCTACTGAGACCTTCGACGCACTGCCGTGCAGCTGTTTCGACAGTAGTACAGAACATCCAGGCCAAAACATCAGACACTATCTTTATTAAATCAACACAGTAACTTGGTTTACTGACGATATTAATGTGATGGGAAGAACTAAACGAGGAGTAATCGGTGTTTTCACTTCCATGGAGTCAGCATCAACTAGTATTGGACTGGTTATAAACGAAGGCAAGACGAAATGCGCCCTTTCATCAACTAAAGTCTAATCCCACCAACTACTTGATTAGAACGTGACAATTGATGGATATAACTCCGAGGTAGTTAGTGAATTTGTCTACCTGTGCACTGCTGTCAACATAGTAAACAACATCGGCAAGGAAATTAAACGTATAGTCACTCTTGCTAATTGCTGTGCAATTGCTTGAGCTAAGTAAGCAATTCAGAAATAAAGCCCTATCGAGAAGAACCAAGCACCCGCTATACAAAACACTCGTCATTCCATACTCACATAATATTGTCCAGAAGCATAAACCCTTTCCCAGTTGTATGAAAGCTCATTTGGGTTATTCCAGAGATAAAGTAATATATATGGTTATCAATTCCAGACTTCGGATTTTGACAAACTATGCGAACATTGATTTCGAATCCTGAACAACACTCTTGCAATACTCTTTACTCGACTCGAACGCCAACTAGTATACTTCGAATAATGGTTATTGGGCTGCTGTTGCATTTTCTGTGATGCAAGTGCAACGGGAGCGAATTCGCTGTTAAAATCTCTTATTAAAAAAATAAAAAAAAACTTCGACTAAGAAACTTGCAATTTTTTAAACTTTAAAATGTTGCTCCTTCCAAATAAAACAAGAAATCCATGATTTTTAAATATGCCTTGTGTAATCGTTTGCAATCAAGTAACTAAGTGGCCTTGTGACCCAAGTTTAACTTCGTGCGACCCGGTAATGTATTTTATTAAAATTCTCCGAACTTTCGTATGAAACGGTAATCACTTCTCTGAAATCTTTAAGAAACAATTTTTTTTAAATGAAACGTTCTGCATTCGCCTTGACAGTTCTAATGGAATTCATGAACAGCCGGAAGGATATATGTAAATTCAAAAGTTGTTTCAGTCAAGCTGTGAAATGGCCCTCCTGGGATTCAAAGAAATGCAAAAGGACTACAAAGAAAAAAAAACACGAAAAACAAGTCCTTATTATAAAGTGTGTGTAGGTGTAGGTACTTAAGGAAGCTTGGCAATATTCACATCAGGAATTCATTAAGGAGGAAAATTTAAAACCTTAACAAGCACTACAATAGCTCTGCACTTGAGAAGCCTGCTTGTGCAACCGACTTGGGCTCGCAATTATTATTCCGAGAACCGCCACTCTATACACAGACCACACAAAGATGTCCTTCCGTCATCATCGCATCGTGCAGCCAAGCAAATGAGCAACTTCAAGGACTCCTTTCGTGCGGAGATTTTCCATAAAATCACTTCAACTGCACCAACTGACGTCATCTTATGCACTAACCACTCGAGCTCAACGGGGTTAACTGGGGTGGATAATTTTTCCCTAATAATACAAATATTATAAGATGCAAGTCCCGATAGTTATTGCATTATGCCAGCTTTGATCTGATGGCGGCTGGGTTCGTGTTCATAACGCGCCACGCTGCGCGTCGGGCGTAGGGCAGTTAAAATAAGGTGCGCTATCAGGTAAGGAGCAAACAGTAAAATAGGTTTTGCGGGATTGAGGTGTTGGACTATGTTTTGTGCTATTTTTATTTTGCTCGAGGAAATCCACATGCATGAAAGTTTGCACACGACATAGTCCTGTCGTGATTCAGGTTATTATTTTTTTTTTTTTTAATGGCTGCGATACAATGGCTGACAGAATATGATTGAGGTCGGTTATATTTTTTAATTCTACGGTTAGCATTTACAAGGCTAATTGTGAATGCAACACTTGGGTTTATCACATTTTTCTGAAAACATATTATTTTTATGAATTTCTTTTGGAAATTTTGGTCTTTTGTGTGTGTTTGGTGGTATGCGACTGATTCTTAAATAGGTGAGTTCCTTGAATGTAACTAACTTCTTCGGTCTTGGTCTTTTTATTGCTTCATTACAAAGGGCCACAGCCACAAATACTCTTGAGCAGACTTAGAAGCGTAGCGGCCAATATAGAAAAGTACCCAGGAATGACGATTCGGCACCCAAATAGTAAACCAGCCTTAATTAGCTGTCGAATTTGGGATTATTTTACTATGAGATTGTTACTGTTAATTTTGACAAAGATGTGGTTTTGATCCGAAAAATTATTGTTTCGGACGAGGTCTATTTTTTGGTCAGAGGCTATGTCAAGAAAACATAATTCACAAGTGTTTGAACAAGCAGTAATGCATTAGACTCAAGACTGACGGTTAATGACTCTTTGGGTCATCAGACAAGAAACTGTTTACAGACGGTAGAATACGACAGTGACCACTGCGGACTTTCCGCCGTCATACAGCTACCAAACGAGCTTGTGGTGTTGGATGAATTTGTGCCTGCGCGCTCTTACAATTTTATGAAGGCACGCTGGCCACGTTTCTCCAACACCCTGACAAGAGAACCCCTCTCGAACGACATTGTGCCTCCAAATGACAGGAATCTATCGAACGTAGAGATCGATGAATACTTGCTTCGAATGGATGGTATTATAAAACGAACAATGGATAGAACAATCCCACGACACAAAGAACAAAACGCAACTGAAATTTATAAGAACGCAACAATAGAAGCACTACACAGGCAAAAAAGTGGACTTCTGACAAGATTAAAACTCTTGTACAGGCGATTCACGGATAGAAACGAGATTAGGACACTGAAGTCGTCGATAAAAAATGTTAACTCGCTCATAAAACAAAACTATCGATTGTCTATTAATTCATACTGGGATAACAGAATTCGGGCCATTAATTCTAGTGACTCGATTATATTTCCTGAGATAAATAAAATCTTTAGAAAGAACAATCAAAATGATCTTCCATGTCTTAAGCTTTAGAAAACAACAGACAACGAGAACATACTCCTGACCGCAGGAATGGATCTGGGGAACGCCGTCTTGGACGACGATTTCTTTATGGTTGAAGATCCATTGGAGAAGGTTGAAACAGTAGGATCTGTTTTTCAGCAAGTGTATAAGGTGAATGAATGCATTCACCTAAATCACGATCTGGAGAACAGAGCTCTGCTGAATCACTTTTACCTTCGAAATAGCATCACGCAATGGCGATCTAAGAACCTTGGTTTTACTAGGTTCAATGAAGACAATCTGGGAAACGCCACCATCGCCGAGCAAAATGGGCGAAGTTCCCTGCTCATCTCGAAGGTCGAACTCCAGATGATCTTCGCATCATTAAAGAAAAAGAAGTCTGCAGAAGTCGATGGTATACCCAATATTGTACTACGACATCTCCCTGAGGATGCAATAGATATATACACAACACTGTTTAACAAGGCGCTGAATAATGCATATTATCCAGTGAGCTGGAAGACAGCTGTTGTACATCCTCTCCCGAAAAAGGGAAAGGATAATTCCAATCCGGCAAATCTTCGGTCAATAAGTCTTCTTCCGAGTATCAGCAAAGTATTTGAAAAAGTCCTAAATATAGCTCTGTCCAAATGGGCCGAGGACAAAAATATAATTCCAGACACCCAGTTCGGCTTTAAGGCGGGACATGACACAATTCATGCCGCGTCTAAGCTAGTATCTGCTGTCCAATGGAACAATGCTAAGAAACAATGCACGGGTGTCTGTCTGGTCGATTTGGAGAAGGCTTTCGACAACGTATGGTTAAAGGGTCCTTATCTGAAGCTAACATAAGTTAAGAGGCATAAGTAAACCACTGTTATATATGCTTTACGACATGCTTAATGGTAGAAAGTTTGTTGTCAAGAGTGGCAATGTGACTTCTGCCACAAAATTTGATATTAAAAACTGTCTGCAACAAGGAGCGGTGAACTCGCCGATTCTCTTTAGCATTTACACCAGGCTGTTTTATAGCAGCCGCCTTGATAGAAGGGTGAAAGTGATTTGCTACATGGCCCTCATCAGGCCGATGATTGCCTACGGATGCTCTGTGTGGTTCAACGTTGCACCATCTCTTATGGAAAAGATTCGGGTGTTTGAGAGACAATGTCTTCGTACCTGTCTTGGATTACACAGAACAGCAGAGTCGGAGTACAAACACTACTATCCCAACGAGGTCCTATATAACGGGGCCAATATAAACAGGATAGATAACTTTTTAATTAAGCTGATTCGCGGACACATTTCAAGAGCGATGACCTCGGCTAACGGCCAAATCTTCGGGGCTTACTACCCCCAAGATGAATATTTTGAAAGTACACGTTCAAGCGGTTTCATCCCGCCCGAGGCTTTCCTTTATTTAGACAGTCGAGGGCTGATACAGGATAGATCAGCGATCCAGTTCATCTACCATGTCGGCCGGAAAACTGTGGATAGGCGGCTCCTTTACGACAGAGACATTGTCGGAGGGAGCGAAGCAGAGCGCCTCCGGTTCAGTAGGGCTATGTCCGATCGGGACCGGAGGGAATATTTTGATCAGGTGTACCAGTTTTGGTGGCTTACAGGCTGATACTTGCAGTCGATATTATTGCCTATGGTCGGCTAACATAGTTGTAGGGTAGATTTAAGCTAGGTAAAGGTGGGCAGTTGCAGTGGCGTCAAAAAAAATATATAAAAAAAAATAAAAAAAAAAAATAAATAAATATATATTATATATATATATATGTATATATATATTTATATACATTTATATATATATTATATTATAAAAAAAGTTGCGGCTGTGCTGTTCTAGGTATTGGTAGATTTAGTTATTTTTAGTTTATTTTATAAGTACTTATACATATTAAGTTAGTTTTAAGAAAAATATGATCTGATGCCTAGTTTCTCTGGAAAAAAAATTGCCGAAAGGCAATTAATTAATATAGAGAGTAATTTAGAGCGCCCGAATTGGGCCAGTAAGTTAGTTAAGTGTATATTTAAGCTAGTTTAAAAAAAAAAAGATTGATAATTTGAAGTTGTTTATGGCATGGCTGCAGCGCCGAACATTATTTCTTCCAAAATGAGAAAGTTTTAGTCAAAGTTCTTCGATATAAAGCAATGGTTTCCGCTTTCTGGGGTCAGAGGTCGACAGGTTGTAAGTTTTTTTTTAACGCCAGCACCTGGCTATTGAGACCCCATCTGGAGTTAAAATAAGCATTGACCAGATCTTTAGAGTGGTCTCCAGTCACTCTGTGTCAGAGTGGTGCATCAGGCCACTCTAACTTTATACCACCATATAAATTTGATGTTATATCACTAGAGTGGCTCCGCTAACCACTCTATCAGCAATCTATATCTAAGTTGTGGCGTAGATATTCCCCTTGTTCAGGAGCGAGGCCTATCTACACCTCTTGTATAAGTCCGATGCTTCTAATCCAACTATCCTCGTGAATTTGTACAGAGAGCAATCACCCCCAGGTCAGAGGTCGACAAATAGGTTTATCCGAATTATGAAAACGTGAAGGAAATACAAATTTGGTGACTGGATTATATCAAGGCGATCGAGCAACAAATAGCCGCGGCGATCCTGTACTGTATTTGCTTCTTCTAGTTAACAGTTGGTTGAAATCCTTTTCGAGTCGATGTGCCACCTAAGTTTTGTATTATTGTTTGTATAAATAACAGAGCCTCGAAGCACATAATTCGAATCTCAAAGGCTGCTTAGCCCATCTTTGCCATATCTTTCTTAATACTCTTCTTTCGATAGTGACAAAACCGTAGATTGTGCCTCTGATGTTAGGAGGAGAAGAAAATCCTCAGAATGTTTTGGAGACATCTATGGCAAACGTTTGCAACTCTTCATGACACCTGATTTAACTTTCCAAGTGCTGCATCCGTATATAGTAGTATGGATTCAACAATGTAGCGAAACAATAGTAGCTTGGTCTTTAAGCTCGGAGAATTATTCCTCCATATTATTATTTTTAACAAAGCGAAAGCAGCCTTTGCTTTTTCGATACGGCTGTTCGTTTCGGCCTTCGCTAGAGATTTCTCTACCGGCTGTTGAGAAATATTTATATTTATTTAATTTTAAAACTCATCCAGTTGAAGATAGGTCTTTCTGCTTCATGTTGAACGTGATATTTGGATAATTAATTTATGTTGCTAGTAATAACAATTAATTTATCCGGGATGCCCCTCCTGCGTAAAGCAAGCTAAATTAATTCTCTGTTGACTCTTTCGAAAGCCTTTTTAAAATCCATGAACAGAAGGTATAGCGGTGATCGATATTCAACACACTGCTGCACTGAAATGATCTGAGTGAAAACCGGTTTGTTCGACATCGATTGTGCCTTCTAGGCGTTCATTTATATGATCCAGAAAAATCGACGAAGCCTTCAGAGACCCTATTGCGAGCCTTCAGTTCTTTACTTTAATTGATCCGTACCCAAGTATTCTCAGAAAATCTGGTTTTGTTGCTTTCCTGCGCTCTTCCGACTATTCTTTCAGTACCTGGTATGAAAACATTTTTTACAGCATTCCAGTAGTTTTCGATGGAGTTTGTTTCTATCCTGCTGATTGTTCTCATCCCGTGAAAAAGGTGAGTCCTTAGTTGTTGGCGTATTGCGGGATCCTTTTGTTTATCGACGTTAAGCTTGGTCATACGGATGATTCCATTGAATCTTCGAACTGTAGCTGTACGAATCTTACGGCAGACATCATTAGATGGTTACCTAAGGCAAGCGTCATGTCGCCGCCTCTTCTGTTTCTAACATCTTCTTAAACATCGGCAGATCGCGAAGTGATCAATTTGTATGGAAGATATTTGTCTATCCGTCGGCACACAGCTTAGTTTGTGGCGCCCTTGTGTTCAGATTTGGTTCCACCAATCAAAAAAGGACGTTAGCGTTATAGAAGTCAATGAACCTCTCGCCAATATCACTGCAACTGCCGACTTCATGATTACCCATCGCATGCCTAAGCCCATGCCAACTTGTTCTAAGGAGCACATAGATGACTATAAAAGATTCTTTATCTTCATTAGATGCTAGCTGTGCTGGGGCCTAACATTGTATAATGGTGAAGGAATGTACTCTAGTCCGAAACCTGCTTTTGAGGATCCTTTTTCCAAAGGGCTCGCTCAAAATTAAGCTACTGTTAGCTGTTTTTGACGTGATAACGACTTTTCAATCGATGGCAGGCTATACGTACGAAATAACATGACTCATGCTGATAAGACTAATGCTGATAAGACTCATGACTGATGCTAACCGCGATACTGTGGTTTTTTTTAACAAAAATCGATCGCAAGCACCACGCGAACATGAAAAAGAACAGGCGCAAATTCACAAAATAATTCCACTCAAATTCAAAAAGAGCAAGAAGAGAAAAAGAAATACGAAATAGGCGGAGTTTTGTTAAAGTAGAAAGTAGATGTAGATACTGGGGTGTGTGTGTGTGGAATTAACGACAGGGTTTGTGTGTGTTAACGGGTTGTATGTTGCTGTTGCTGCCATCAATGTTTTCTTATGACGTTATCACGTAAAATTATCGTCCGTAAATCAACTTTACAGACAACCAACTCGTTTTTATCCACGCAGTCTTAATTTAAACATTAATTCTTAAATACTAAGCTTAAATCTAACAATAAACAGGTCAAGGTAAAAAGCATTAAGGTACCTCTATTAGTAACGGTAGAGGGTATTGAAAAGGGAAGTTTTAATGGTTTTCTTGCTACAGTGGAAGTCAATTGAGAAGATCATATTATCACGTAACATTCGGTCCAAGGCCTCATTATTTCCATAATTTGTAAGATGAAATAAGTGAATGATGAATAAAGTGAATGAATAAGTGAAACTGATCTAACATTTCTGTGTTCCGCGTTTTAATGGTAATCTTTATCTAGCGCAGTAATGGAATAAAACGCTATACTCACTCTGTAATTCACTTTTAATTCAACCCCCAAAAATGGTTCTACATTTCAGGTGGTTGACATTTCTCTCCAAGCATTCCAGACTTTATCTAAACTTTTTATATTTACTCATTTCACTAACTTGCTCATCGACACTTTTGGTTTGTTGTTGTTTGCATAACAAAATCTTACTGCGCTGGCTATACACTTACCAATAAAACACGCCTAACACGACACGACGATATCAGCAACTTGGTGAAGTTTTTTCAGGGTTTGCAAATCAAGCAGCTTTAGACGGTCTTCATATTGTGGGAGATTATATCTATCTGATCAGGGCAGTTAACGCAAGGTTAAACGAAGAAATCTACGTTGAACTGCTTCGATACGTAAGGAGTGGATAGGGCATAGAGTAACTATACTATAAATAGGGAAATCTACTGCCTTCTTTTGACAATGCCTACAAGCTGGTCAAATAAGTATTGGTGTAGAACTGTCAAAAAATTTACGCCGATTGAGAGTGTAGTAGTGCTGAACTGTCAAATAATTGACGCCAATTGAGAGTGTAGTAGTCAAATAATTGACCTCTTTTTTCAGTTTCCTTTTCTTTTTCACCACGAAATTGGGCGTGTTGGAAGATACTTGATAATAAAAAGCGCCATTCCAAAATTTGAAGTCATCAGTGACTCAAACTGACTAAATTAAATTACCATTTTTGGAAAGAATGCGAAGGGTTAATGGACTTAAAATGTATATTAAATCAATCAGATAAGACATTGGACCAAACCTGCATCAATTAAAACTTACTTTTCCGTTTTTTTTCTAAAACGGAAATTAATTTTTTCAACAAGGGTCACTGATGACGTAAAAATACGAAAGTCGCTATCTTGTTTTCTTGTATCATGAGATGACACTAGCAAGTTACTCGAATGCAAGTTGTTATACTTAATTATTTTTTCCCCTGCCTTTTACAGATTATGTGCTTGAAAACTATATATAAACGTTTAAAACTGGTTAAACAATATTCAAGAGTTTTGACCATTTTACCTGATATCTAAACTGACGATAGTGTATTGATTGTTGTAAGAATGAATTTAAACAAGCATTCGGTCAGAATATATATTTGCAAGATTGTATTATACAAAATAGCGATAAAGGTGTAATTTTTAAAGATAAACTATATTTCTTCACACCCTATTATACTCGCATACATAGGAGTAAAAACCTAGTCAAACAGAGCGCGTTCTGACGCAGCGATGTAATATACAGTATAACATATCCCAAGTCGGAAAAAACCCTTTTTAAACGCCGCGTCAAGTTCCAAAAGGCGTCAATTTTTTTGATTACTTACAAATAATTTTTTATTGACGCCGCGTCGTGTTAATTCTTCGTTAAACAGAACGCGTTTTTAACGCGACGTAGAGATTATTTTACGAAGTGTTCAGATTATTTTGACGGCGTTTTAAAGGAAGATTTTTTTTAAATATTTTGTGCCTGGTAAATTAAGTTATTTATTTATTTTATTATTTATTTATTTAATTTGTTGTAGAAATTTATAAATTACTCTTTTTTTATTTATTTTGTGTCATTTTATATTATACTCTTTAAATGAAAAAAAAACAACCTATAATTGGCATTTAGCAAGAAAGTGAAAATCAAGATTGAAATATTAACGAGCTGCGGATAGCTCTCTCTCTGACGTTCTCCAACATCTAATGTCAACACAGCGTAAAATAATCTCAAAAAATTATTAATCCTACAAACGTAAAAAAGAAAAACAATGCATTATATTGGTTTATATTAAAAAAATCGTACACATTATATTTTGTTCGTACGAATAGACCTTGTGTACATGATTCCTTTTTTCGGTTGTTTCTTCAAAAAAGGAATCATCTACACAAGAAGGTCTAAGAAAATCACCTTAAGCCTTAAGGAATACATTTCGAACACATCCCGCTCGATATGGTGGAGGTGGGTTTCTAAAACGTCAACAACAACATAACAGAAATCAAGTTATAGGTACAAATTGTTTTCGATAGAAAATTTTATTAAAATATATCAATATGAACATTCAGCAAATTGTTTAGTGAATATTGTGTAGTGATTTTAGAGAATTTCACAAAACACCACCATCGGAAGACGACACGACGTGCCTGATGAGAATTGTATCTTGTATGAAGTATTCTCCGTCGTTGGTGGTGTTTTTTTTAAATTCTCACAAATTGTTCGAATTGAAGGAACTCCGTGAATTATTGGGTCCTTTTTACAAAATTAAACTGCTTATTCGTTTTATTAATGATAATAAGCACTCATTGTCACTATCACTACACAATATTCACTAAACAATTTGCTTCAATGTTCATATTGATATTTTTTAATAAAATTTTCTATCGAAAACAATTTGTTTGTACTTAACCTATAACTTTAACTTGTTTTCTGTTGTTGAAGTTTTAGAAACTCACCCCATGGTTTTTTTTTCTTTTTTTTTACGCGGACAATGAATGATACACAAAAGAGAACACGAAACACAATGAATGATATACCAAAGCAACAACCAAAATTGAGGGTGTTGAGGCGTGGAACGTACGAAAGATTTTCCTCTATATAATATATTTACTCTATGGGGTAGGGTAATAAGGTGACCAGACTTGACTAACATATTCAAGAAGAGGTCGGGCAAATGTAAGCTATAACACATTGTATATAGACTGCTATAGTACTATCATGACGACCGGTGGACGGTGGCGTTCCAAGCGGCTCTAGGGAAAATTAACTTGGTAAATTGAAAGAGGCGAACGAGTCGAACAAAGAGAATTCTAAGAGAAAGTCTGTGAACATGTACTTTACTCTTTGCAGTTTGCAGTTTACATATATACAATGATGCGAGTATAGTTTTTTTTTGCACAACTGGATTGCTTCACACAAGCAGGGCGACGAGATGGCTAGTTAAAAGGATTGACAAAAAAGAAGAAAAACGACTTTTGTAAATGAATGGTGTCTGGGGGGTGGGTATATGTTTAAGCTGGTTGATAAGTTTATTTTGAGTTTTATATTTTTTTCATATAAAACATTCGAGGGTAGGTAGATATTTAGGTATGTACCTACATACATCCCTACATAATGTGTGTATTTACGTAGGTATACTTGTTATATTATCTTTGATAAAATGTTCAGCTAAATTCAGGTCGATCGGTCGGTTGTCGGTGTGGTAGATGGTGTGAGCGAGGGTGAGGGAGATACTAAAAAGGAAAACTTAATAAGCACATGTGTATGTGTATTGTGTATATCCTGTTCTCGGTGACGGTGAAAAACGAAGAGGATCGACAATGATTTTATTTTTTGAATTTTCATTTCATTGGCTTCGTTATCGTTGATGTTGAATTTTATGCACAAGTAGCTTTGTGATTATAGGGACTATGAGTCAAGTTTAGGATCGCGAACATAAAAAAATTGTGATAATAATCAAACATTACATTACGATGATAGAGAAACATATTTGAGTTGCTGGCAAAATTCTGTCCGTCTGTCTGTAGGTCTGTCTGTACGGATGTATTTTGGACTATAGCCTAAACCGATGAGCCAATCGACTTCAAATTTAGAACTTAAGGTTATTTTGACATTTTACACAGTTTTTTTTTCAAATTTTACTTGCGATTATAGGGACTATAAGGTAAAGTTTAGAATTTGTGAATATAAAAAAAAATTTAGATAACAATGAAACATGACATAACGATCATAGAGAAGTCTAAAAAAGTGATCGACAAAAAATGACTGTCTGTCTGTCAGTAGGTATGTATAACGAGCTGCAGCCTAAATGGCTTAAGCGATTATCTTTAAACTTGATGTGTGTGTTTATTTTGGCATTCCCCAGAGGGGATATTGAAATTTAAATTGTAGGCCTACAAGTAAAGGAAGTGCCATATGACCGTTGAGTTGCGTTGTTTTCTTGATTGGAATTTTTGCATTCAGTAGGTAATCGAGTATTTTTTTTATTTGTTAGTTGTTTTTGCATGTTTATGTGTTTATCATAGGCGTCCTTATTATTTATTCTGTATGCTGTATGCTGTTACGATCATAAAATGCTTTAAAATAAATAACGATAAATAAATAATAATATAAATAACGAAATTTGCTTTCATTAGACTAGTGGCTAGGTCTCAAACGAGCAATATAAAACAAAATTTGGGGGAAAATATTATTTGTTTAATGAAATCAAAAAAAAATATTCATAACGTTTTTTGGAAAAAATGTTGTAAGCCATCTTATTTCTCTTGCTGTTTTCTATTTTATAAATTTTTCATTTCAAAATCGTTCGACCAGTTTTTTGAAAAAACTTTCGAAAACATATATATACATTTTTTTGGGTATGTCAATTTAAAGAAATCTATAGTTTATACTAGGAGAAAAAATTAAAAAAATCTTTGTCAAAATATTCAAAAAACAAAATAAGTTAAAAAAAAAAAATTAAAAATTAAGAAAAAAATGTTTTTGAAAATTTTAATAAGCAATATTATTTAAATCATAAAAAACTACATATTTTGAAAATTTTATCAAAATCCGTCGATTAGTTAACGAGAAAGTCTAATTTGAAAAAAAAAACCGGTCACATGGGAGGTACCGTTATAAAACTTTTTCTCAAAAATCCATTTAAACTAAAAGATAGATTTTGCATTCTAAAAGTTTTATCAAAATCGTAGGAGCCGTTTTCGAGAAAAATAAGTTTTTCATTAAAAGTTATATGGCAGGTGCCGTTAGTTTTGGAGCTAGAATGCCAATTCCAAAAACTGTCGAGTAGAGCACTCTAAAAATACTATGTACCAAGTTTGAATCAAATCGGCCTAACTGTTTAGGCTGTAGATATCGATACGAACAGACAGACAGACAAACAGACAGACGGACGGAATTTCCGTACCCACTGTTTTGACTTCTCTATCATCGTAATGTCATGTTTGATTGTTAGATTTTTTTTTACGAATGCATAACTTGCCTTATAGTCCCTATAAATCGCAAGTAAAAAACTATTCGATTACTACTGAATGAAAAAATTTCAATCGAGAAAACAAAAGCTTACACCTGCCCCTAAATAAACAAATTAGCACACACGAGCAAGTACGTGCAAACCAGTCGTGCCTTTTATATATTTATTTTTTTCTGAAATTCTTTATTTAAAAAATAATATGATTGAACAGACTTTTTGCTTTAAAAAAGGTATAGCACATTATTTTAAATGTTGCCGTTATTTTTAAATATACCTATATAAATATATTTTAGTGTAAGATTACTTAGGCTACTTACATTTTCCTTAATATCAATTTTGGTTGTAATCGGTTACCTAACCAGTTCTCAGAAAAGTCGATGCCAAAAAAAAAACTCCTATGGGTGGTGCCAGTTTTAGCCCACCGTCATATTTTTTTTAACCATAATTGAATGCACATTGATTTTTTACATACAAAATTCTTGGAGCTGTTTTTGACAAAAATAAGCTTTTACTTGACGGTTATATCGCAAGTATCAGCTAAAAAAGAAATTAAAAAAATCCTATGTCGAATGTCAAAATAAACTTATATTCCAAATTTGAAGACAACTGGCCAAACCGTTTAGTAGACGGACAGAATTTTGCCAAATATGTGTCTCTATCATCGTAATGTTATAGGTATTTGATTGTTATCTCAAATTTTTTTTTCTGCATTAATGCATAACTTGTACTTAGTACCTACCTATAATAATTGCAAGTAAAAATTAAACAATTAGGTGTTACAAATGTAAAAAACCCGTGGTATTTTTAGCAATTCTATAGAAGATTAGTACAAAGAAATATTTTGGTTTAACTATAAATTTCTTTCCCGCAAGCTAAGCTGGGTGGGTCAACTAGTTCCTATTATATAAACCTCAAACAAACAAAAGATCTTTGTTAGTATAAATCAATAATATATAATCAATCAATAATAATATAAATCAATTTACAAACAATTTTTGATTGAATTTCTGCACATAGTTCATTCAGATAGATACCTACACATACATATCTATGTACCTATATGTATATGTTGGTACCTATCTGAATGGAAAGTAAAATTCAAAACAAAAATCCATCCATTGCAAGGGCCTTTGTACCTTTAAATAAATACAGCAAGAAGTAAGTTTGTGTTTAAATTTCAAGAATGAATGTGTACACTATTTGAAGACGACAACCTTCATAATAGAATAGTAAAAAAATTGAAAATCCTAAAGAATTCGAATCAAAAGTCTGGTCAATGATGTATATATGTACAAATATAACAAATATGTATGTAGGTAGTGCTCATACAAAACTTGAAAATCCTAAAAAACTCAAATCAAAAGTCTCGTCAATGACGTACGCATGTATAAATACTTATGTAAGAACCAGTTCTCATATTACATATTCCATATAAAAAAACGTAAACAATGAAAATGTTGGATCTTGTATAAATCCTTACAAAAAACTAAGCCTCAGCTAAGCGAAACCATTATATATTAACTTCAAAACTGCCAGCAGTTTATACACATATATACAATGAACAAAACAAGATACTGAATTATTTCATGTTCTCCTCCGGTTTTTTCTTGCCTCACATTGTCACATTGCAGTTGCACATGCGCAGGAAACTAAGCACAAAGCATAACACTAAAAACCATGCTCTTAATTCTCTCTCACTCAAATAAAATGTCCTACACTAGCACTCCAAGCGGCTCTAGGGAAAAAGATTTTTTCTCGTCTCATGATAGTACTATAGGCAATGTATATACAATGCTATAACATAGGGATCGAAAAATTCTTTATAACATTGTTTTACGAATTAGCCCTCTTAATAGATTTATCAATGTGAGAACGAAAGTTTAGTTCTCTATCGCAGGTTTCACCAAGATCGGGTTTTACGGGAGTATGTAATAGCATTTTTTTAAATTAATTAATTTATTTATTTTTTTTAAATTTAGTTCAAGGAAGTTTTTTTGACGCCATATACAAAAGTTATTCAAATCATTTTGAAGCAGTACTGAATCAATAGGAGAGAATATGCACCTAAAATTTTTCCTATCATCGGCGTAATTTGATATGGATGAATTTTTGATGACAGCGTCAACGTCATTAATTGTAAGAATGAAGATTAAAGGGTCAAGATGGCTACCTTGGGGAACACCGGAAGTTGCAAGGTAGGGATTAGATAAAGACTATTTGAAAAGAACTTCATAAAGACGATCTTTCAAATAGGAATTAATCCATTGAATGAAATCGATTGGAAATCCGAGAGCTTTTAGTTTAAAAAAGATCAATGGGTGGGAGATTTTTTCGAAGGCTTTACTTAGGTTAATTGCAATGACATCAACTTCATAATGACTTTAGCTTCCCGAGCACTTCTCGGAACGTGTTGATGACATACATCGGCCCGATTCCAAACATCGCATTTCACTAAGCCCTAAGATGTCAATTTTGTATAGGATAGATTCTCTTTGGCATTGTTGGGACCTTCGTTTCCTGCGTCGATTAGCATCCTAATATTCCAGAAACCGATCTTTTTCCGAGAACTTATTGTGGATAATTATTTGTCTGGAAACCGAAAAAAAATTGTAGAACCGATTTAGTTTTCTTAACTTAAAATAAACATTAGTTAGACATTAATAAAACACACATACTAGGTGAGGATCACTTAAAAAAACCCTCAAAAGTCATTTCTTACCCAATTACTGTGATACTTACGTTTTTCTTTTTATAAGGGTTTTTTGTTTAAAAATAATTAAAAAAAAAATAACAAAAATGACACAAAATATATTAATCCTTTTTCTGTTCGTTAAAAGCAATATGACAAACTTTTCCTTCGTTCCCACAAAAGTCATCCCCTTCGGGGTATTAGCATAGCATGTTGAAATAAAAAAAGAATATGAATCCCCAAAAGTAATTTCTCCCGCCATCCATTACAAAAGTTTTTGGTCCACAAAACTTTAATACCTACCATGGCTCCAAACTAAAGCCCAAGTGGATTAAAAAGCAGGTATATTATACTATCATGACAAAGAGCATATTCACACGCTTGTTCAACAGGATTTTCCAGGACATTGAACCGACAATTTACTTGTTTTCTCAAAAGCTGCGTATGGCTTAAAAGTTGGAATCAAAGTTCAGTTAAAAAATTTCCAACATGCAAGAACTTTTCTATATTAGCTTGGAATGTATTTTTTGACAAGTCGACTATAGTAGCTACAGCATGCATCCTTTTTGGGGCGAGTAATGGGGGCTTCTATATGTACCAGAATAAGCGTCGTGGCCAATAAGCTTAGAAAACTTTTACCCTGCTATGTATGCGCATATGTATTTACATATGTATTATGCGCTGACGATTTTTCGTTGGGAAACTTTTTGCTTGCATGTCACACTTTAGAAAATATTGAGTTATGGTAATTACTGCTGCACATGTCCTTATTTTTTTTTTGTACATTGTTACTTCCAAAAAGGACACACACAAGTACTTGCACAATCCACCGACACACCGATGCAGGGACACATTATGTTAAGTCGTTGCTAAACATCCAGCAGAACATGCTCACCAGACGGTTCCCTGGAGTAATTAATGAATGTTGAATTCCTCTATGAGATTGGGAGGCATCACACTCTGTTGCATCTTTTGGATGACGGGTATACAATGATTCCAGTGAATTCAAAACAAAAACTGCAACGAACACGTGTTGTAAATTAAGGTTGTGTTGTTTATGAAAAGAGCAATGGTGTTCATGGCGGTGCATTTGTAGAATTAAATTCACGTTTTATTGATTGAACTTTTGCAAAACATAATTAAATAAAAGTTGCTCAGTATTTATTTACATGAAAAAGTTTCGATAATGAGTGTACGGCTTTTGCTTATTTATTTAACATGCAATGACGAAAGAGTTAGTTTTTTGACATTTCAGTATGTTATAGGGTGAAATGGGGGCAAAATGCTAAAACGGCAGTTGGAATTTTCTTGGTTATAAATGATTCAATTTTAGAGTTCTGTCTGATATCAGATCAACAGTATAACAATTTTTCCAGTGACTTAGAAGCTTTCGATATTTTACATAATTCTTAAATTAAATATTGATCAGCGTGTCCATGGCCTTGTAAATAAGGAATGTTAGGGTGCGTGTTCATTTGATAGTAAGAAGGCTGCGAACAGCTCTCAAGATACTCTCGAGAGAAAACTCTTAAGTGGACACAGTCTTGAGAGGAGCTGTTGGAGAGTTGACTTTTTACTCTCGAAATTTCAACTTTTTGGCAGTCACTCGCCAATGGAGACAGGTTTTTTCACTTTCAAGGATAAGCTAGCACAATTCCAACAGGGTTCGTATTTTGCGAGTAGCTGTTGACAGTTTACATGGCCAGCAGTGGACGGTCTTAACTCTTAACAATTGTTTTAGTAAAAACGGAGTACGCCGTCATATGTCTTAAGTAATAATGAATTTTTTAAAAAGTATTTCGAAAATTGAAGGACGGATTTTGATAAGATTCTGTTTCATATTTAGTATATTTTTTTGAAAACAAAATTTGAGATTTTGGTTTTTTAGAATGTATTAAAATACAATTGATTATAAAATTAAAAATATTTTTTTATTATTTTTAAAAATATTGAATTTTCAAAAAATAAAATCAAAAACCATATAAATAGAAAAAAATAATTATTCAAAAAATTGGTATGCAGAATTAATTCGACTATCGAAATCTGCTCAAATGACAGAAACCCATTGAGCAGTTACAGAGAAAGTCGAAACGAAAGGTACCCTTAATTGACTTGTACGGTAAATTTGATTTTGACCAAATGGTAACCAATACTTACAAAAATACTCTCAACAATTTAAAATCGTTCGAGCGGTTTTCTAGAAAATAACATTTTTTCTTAACGGTTATGTGTTATTTACCGTTATTTTTAGTCCTAAAAATAAAATTTAAGAAACTGCAGCTCATTATACACCATAAGAGACAGGCAGACAGACTGACAGACATTTTTAGTCAATAACTTTTTTTTTATACATTCTTCTTCGCTAATTTTAAAATTCGTGAGAATACATGTTTCTTTCACTATTTCCAACGGATAACTAACAGAAAAGAAAAATCAAGTGGACACGGTTTATGAAAGTATTCTTGGGAAGTAAACTCTCAAAATTCTTCCGAGAGCTCGCGAGTCGCGATATTAAAATGTCCAAAATATTACTCCCAAATTGACAGCCAGCCCAGAGTAATTCTCGAGATTTTAGTAGTGAAAGTATTCTCAAATGGATACGTACCCAATGGGGGGCAGGAAGTGATACCTTTTATTGAAATAGGCTTGACAAATGTGTTCTCCATCTTCTAAGAAAGTTTTCAGAACAGTAGAGGTGAAAAAAAGCTTACGCAGAGGATTTGGCCAGTTTACAATTTCACGTGAGAAGTGTTGCCAATAGTAAATTATTCAAATTGAATCCACAAGGCAACCACATAGGCCTCTTTTATTCTCCTTGCAAATGATGTTCAAATGTCCATCAAATATGTATCTTTGTGGACGTCAACATTTTCTCTATCTACCGCTTTTAGAATTACAAGACACACAATGTTTCAAAACTCCCAAAAATATTCAAAAACCCCGCAAACCCTTATTAACAAACACTTTATATTATTATAACCATTAAAAATGCAATTTAAATAATTTTACCTTTATACTAAATCCATAAAGAAAGTCTATCCGCATAAATAACTAGAGTAGGGTTAATGAAAAAACATCTTCCTTCCACAACCATTCGATAAAATCACTTTTCATAATTCAGCATAGTTGGGATAGTGCCCAGTCCAAAAGTCCTTCTACGTCTTTCTATTTCTTTTAATGTTTTCTCCTAAATTTTTAATATGAAATGGGGTCAAGTTTGGAAAAGTTCCAATAACTTGCTTAATTCGTAAAAGTGTTCATATAAAAAAATATTCCTTGGAATTCAACTTCAGAAATGCATAATGGAAACAAAGGATTCCGTGAGGGAATATTTGGCGTAAGGAAATTTGTATACGACTGAAAAGTTGGAAAAAGGATCAGGTTAAGGATGGAAAATTTACATTTTGTTTTGTTGAAAAAAAAACCTAACAAAACAGTATACAAATCGGGACGAAATGTATATGAATTGAAATAATTGTAAGAAAAAAATAAGAAATATAGAATTTCAGGGCATCCCTAAATTGCTGTTGGTTGAGGGAGAATGCAAATAAAATACCAGAATACGAAAGAGGTTAATTAGGTAAACTGTAGAGTTGCTTGCCAATTATATATTTTGCGGAAAAAATCATGAAGGTAAACTCCTTAAACGTGTGCGTTTCTTTTAATTTCATTAAGGATCCATTACCTGGACAAATAGTGCCTTTTTAAAAGGCTTATGGGGCAAAATAATGTTTTGATTTAATAAGCCGTTTACCATCGTACAGAAAAAAAGTAATTTTTTAATTTATGCAGATTTTTAATTTTTTGGCTCTGGTAATAACGAAATACAAAATTTGAGAGACTTTATAGATTTGAGCCAACAAAGGCTTTCAAAATATAGCTCGCAGTTCACATATATATAACAAATAAAATATAATAAGGGTTCTCTTATTATAAATATAAAGTTTACCTAGGTAATTGTTTTTGATGTGGGTTGACTAATCAGAACATTCAGCGAGAAAGTACAACCGACACAAGACCATAGGCTAATTCTTACTAGCACGAACACACGAACAAAGTAATAAGACAAATATTTAGATAACGAACAACTATAGTAAATACACATAAGGAATGCGAGAGACAAAGATGAGAAGATCGTCTCCTCCATAAATCAAGTTATTTAAAAAAATTAGTGCAATGCAAAATTGATCTCTGTGCTGGTCGGTCATCGCTATATTATCATTACAACTTTCGTATTGTATAAGTTATTTAATAAAATGTTTTAAAAGAAATAAAGTTTAAGTATTTTATTGTAGATTTTTCAATCCTACATTCATATAAAAACCCTGACAACTTAAATCAGACTTGATAGTTACGGCTAAAACACAATCACCCTTCAGCTTTGGCTTCATCATGTTACATTTCACACGCTTTGTGTCCGCTTTGAATGACATTTTCCAAATTTCGGTTGTTGTTTTTACTTTTTTCTGTCAAAGCGAACAAAAGTTCAACCAGTTTCTACTTCGGCTTTGCGTTTGAGTAACGTAACGTCAAAGCCAAAGCGACATTGTAAACGTCAGGCGAAACCGAAGCTAAAGCGTGATTGTGTTTTAGCCATTAAGCTATTTGTATTTTTGACAGTTAAAGGGATTTACGTTGGTAAAGACAACGCGAGTTTCAGCAAAAGGAGTGTGCTGATAAGTAGATGCCGATGCGAACGGATGTAAAGGGTATTTCAACAGGGACGCAAACGACGGCATATTTCTTGCCTTTCTTTTAACATTTCTCTTCAGTAAGGTTTGCCATTTTATGATGGAAAGAAATACGAGCCAACAATGAGTCGGAATTATTAAAATTTACTACCGAAATTCGGAGTCAGTGGCCTCAACGTTAAGAGCGCTACGTCCAATTTATGGTCGTCATAATCGTCCTAGCAGATCAACAATTGAGCGTCTAGTGGAAAAATTTTAATCCACAGGCACAGTACAAAATGTTCCCGTGCCAGTGAGACAAAGAAGTGCTCGTAGTGTCGAGAATATTGCTGCCGCTGAGGCTTCAGTTGCAGAAAGCCCAAAAGTGTCTCTCTCACGTCGTTCTCAAGCGTTGGGCATCTTTGTGACGTCGTTGTGGCGAATTTTGCGAAAAGATCTTGGCCTACATCCTTACAAGATTAAATTGATGCAAGAACTGAAGCCACTTGACCACCAAAAGTGTCGCATGTTCGTGAATTGGGCTGAGCAACAACTTGAAAATGATTCGGATTTTCATCGAAAAATCATCTTCAGCGATGAGGCTTATTTCAGGCAGCAATCCACACGTACTCCATGAGTCATCATTGCATCCCGAAAAAATTACGGTTTGGTGTGGTTTATTGGCCGGCGGCGTCATTGGGTCGTACTTCTTCCGTGATGATCAAGACCGGCACGTTACTGTGAATGGGGATCGCTACCGTTCAATGATAACAGAATATTGGATGATATGGACTTGGGGGACATGTGGTTCCAACAGGACGGCGCCACAAGCCACACAGCGAGTGTCACAATCAATTTATTGGATACCAAGTTTGGAGAACGTGTTATCTCACTAAATGGTCCAGTCGCTTGGCCGCCTCGGTCGTGCGATTTGACGCCGTTAGACTATTTCCTGTGGGGCTACGTCAAGTCTATGGTCTGTGCCAACAAGCCAGCGACGATTGATGAACTTCGTACGAATATCGAACGTGAAATTGCAGCAGTATCGGCTGATTTATGCTTGAAAACCGTCGAAAATTGGGTTCAGCGTCTGGACTTCTGCAAGAGTGCCCGTGGTGGCCATGCAAAAGAAATCGAGTTTCATACATAATGGCATCGAACGTACTTTCACAGGAATAAAGAATTTCATTGATATCCAAAACCATTTTTGTTTTATTTAAAAAAAAACTTTTGTAGTGCTCTTATTGAAAAACCCGATACATTGGTTTCAAACTTCAGAACACTGTAATGGGATGGTAAACTAGAGTTGGAAAAAATATTCCACATTCGAGTTGAATCTCAATACTTACGGGTACAATCGAAATAGGTCTCAAGAAAGGGCAAAATGGGAGGCATTTCTTGAAGCGCTAGTAACAGGTAGGAATTTTTCCAGAAGGGGAATACAATTTAACGTAGATATGTCAACGGCCAGCAAAATCAGGCATCGTTGCGCGTGGTTAGTGGAAACATGGGGGACCGTTCGAAAACCAACTGCGTGCTGTTGACATGTGTTATGTGTTTTCTGTTTTTCCGTTCTCTTTCTTTATTCTGTTCTGTCCTGTATCAATGTCGTCTTGTGTGTTGTCTTGTAGTTGTCTGAGCCGATGGCCTCAGTAGCCAGTGCTCATAAGTGTCTCTGCTTCGTAGATTTATCTACGGAACAGATCAATATGTAATGTAACGTAGATATACTTGTAGGAAAAGGAGATATGTACATACCTGAAAAATTTCATCGACGTAAGAGTGACGTAAAGGTTCTTATGGCGTCCATCATTTCCAATTATTTTGAATGCTTTTCTTTGAATACCATCCGAAAGACTCAAATAAATTTGATAATGCTGGGAAGATCAGAATTTAATGAGCTTTATATACTTTACCCTTGAAGATTAACATCCGAATAACAGGAGTGTGAGTCCAAAAACTAATGCACTGTTATTGGTGACGCAGTTTAGTGATTAGTGGATTAGATGTTTCAGACAGGAAATTCATAAAACTGTTAAATAGAGTCGGAAACATAACGCACCGCAGCATTTTATATATTTTGAGGGTGGTTTCAAATCTAGCTAAGGAGGGAAAATCAATTTCGAATGTGCATGCGTTTTCGATAAGAACACTAGTGAACCTACTGCTACGAAGCGTCATTATAAAGTTTTCGTTCATCGAGATATTTCGTGAGCTTCAATTGATCAGCGTTTTCATGACCTTGAAAAGAAGTGCCGTAAGTGTAATCGGTTGGTAGTTTTAGGGAGAGGATACGCCTTTTTGGGTATAGGCTTGAAAAAGGATGTACTCATTTTGCCTGAAACGAACGCTGAGAAGGATAGTTTGAGATACAGTAAAAAAGGGGGAAAAAATCTGAGTTACCGGATTTGCGTAAATACATATGTCGAGATTTTTCAAGACTCTGACGGTAAGAGCCTTACCATTGTACAAGTGCGAAGGAAAATTGGTCATTTATAATCATTTACGCTGTCAAGTACGGGCGGGGTCTTGAAACTCTCTGACAACATAGCATTAGCAGTAAAATGCCTAGCAGAAAGGTAACAAATTGAGTGTAATTGTGGACAAGCATTGGAACTGTGAAGAAATTTCTCATATTTTTTATATATAAACAAAAAATTTACAACTTTTGGGATATTGTAGAATTTGTTGCCTACATTTTTGATCATTTAAACATTAAGTTTTTCGAATATTGGCGTTGCAGGTATTCCTGACTTCACTGAAGTTTTTCCAATTATCATCAGTAGGGTTGGCCTAATAACAATGGATACAAACACCTTAAACCTGATAACCTCTTTACAGCTTGAATTAAATGATGCATTTTTTATTACGTCTGATGCTTTTAACTCTTTATTTGGGAAAGAAGTTCTCATTTTTGAAAGAATAAGGTGTGTGACTATATTTATACTTGAGCCTACATAAATCATTTTCGAAGAAGCTTTGTGACCAGTTAATGATCCTACAAAAATCATTGAACCATGAAACTGTCTTACTTTCAAACGGTTCTCTTAGGAGCTCTTTATCTTAATGTGGACTCTTTTGACATGAAATAATAAGCAGATATGGATCAATATTAATGGCAGTAATAATCTAACAGTGCACTTATTAGGGTCAGATGTATTAGCCATAGCCAAGGACTGCAAGAAAAATAATTAAGACTCTAAATTTAAACCTTGAAGGATGAATTCCGTTGGTTCTGAAGCCTCTTCTACCTTAGTTTCACTCAGCGTCAAAACAGCTGGTCCCAAAAAAAAATTAATAAGAAAAGAATTTGGCAGCCATGTTGTTTTGCTGACATATGTCAAATCGTATTTATCAAAATGACGTTGCGCCCATTTTACGGTAGACGTGGTGATCCTACACAGTCGACTCTTCAACGTTTTGTAGGCAAATTTGAGACAACCGCTCTTTGTAATTAATAATAATTATCAATTTCCTGCCCAATCAATAAGAAACTAGTAAATTTGCTAGACTTCAGGAACAGACAAAAAATTAATGGGCATATTTCCAATTAAGTTTTTCTTTAATTCAAATGTGCGCAGTTATATTCCAGATGATCGGAGTGAAACGTTTAGCAAAAAAACAAAACTTCAGAACACCCTGTTCTTGACTTGTGTTTGTTGTATTAATTAACACCGAAGCATCTCTCTCACGTCACTTCCGGATGCAACAAATGCAAAGCAAACATATTTTACACAAGTTCTCCATGTCATAAATGCAAGTGAGTTTCCGATGCAAATTTCATTTTCATCCAACCGGAAGTATGGGAATGCTCATGATGGAAGCAAAGCCTTGCTGCCTTTCAATTTATAGAAACTGACATCAGGATTGGGAAGGATTAAGTAAATAACAAGGATGGCTCTGTCACATAGCAAACACAGATGATGTCGTTTAGCTTCAATGTTTTATACACAAATGTCATGAATACCAAAAAGCCATAAGCTTAATGACTATTTATAGATGTGGGTCGAGCTATATTGGATTTAACTAATACCTAGAGGAAGCAATAACCTTCCCAAGTAAACTGGCATTTACGAAGTTTTTTTTTATAATGCTGCGGTTATTACTTCTCCGTAGTGGATGAAAATGTCTAATGGATTAAATAAACTTACCACGATAAAGAAGTCCACAATTTAATTGATCCTTTGTATCGAATATATCATGGTTGACTTCCAGTTGAATGTGAATTCTCCTCGCTTCAGTTATCATCGCTTCTCTGGTGGCATTCTTTTCATCCATAGCCATCGCATCCACATTGTCCTTATCGACAACAATGGCGTCGTTCAAGAACTCACTTAATTCATTTACACACGGCTTAGTGCTGCCGCCGCTAACACCACCGTCGTTAGTCCTATGACTCCAACTGCCACTGCCATCACCTGTTGTGGATTCACTGAGTACATTTATTGTATCCAAATGGGGAATAAGCTCTTCGTCCTCGAGCAGCGATGGTGGCAAGTCATCCTCGTTGGGTTTTATCTCATTCAATTTACTCAATTCAGAATCACTGGAGTATTCACCGACGGCGTCACTGTCGTTGCCCTCGCCGTTGTCGTCATTGTCGTCGACCTCAGTAGGATCCTTGGTTAACAATAGTGTTGTACTTTTTATACTTCCACTTGAGCCATGCGCATCGTCTTCGATGGTCGTTATGCCAGCGGGTGGTCCCGGCGATCGACCTGGCGCTGGATCACTGGTCATTTGGCCACCTATCTGGACCGTATATAAGCCAATAAATAATAGGTAAATAACTAATTTTGTTGCCATAGTCCCTACAGCTTTTGTGGTTTCGAGTCAAGCGTTTTAGATTGGTTGCCATAGACCATCGATTGGCTCTATGCTTGTGGTGTCAGAAAAGTTTGCTATTTTCTTTATTTTAAAACGATTACGTCACGGGGTTTTGTGGGTTGTGTTTTTTCAAATGGATGTTCATATTTGATTTTATATTCTGAAAAGAAAAAAATTAATTGAATTATTAAATAATTCAGTTTTTTTTTGGAAATTATTATAAAAAAGTAAGACTTTGGACATATGAAATATAAATAATATATAAGTTAAAAAATTGGAGGCAAAAACATGAGAGAGGAATTCTTCTCTCTGCTAAAGAAAGAATCCCTTTATTTATTTATTTATTTATTTGACTATAACTACAGATACATAATTGATCACAGTTATTTGGATTATACAAATAATATTACATTTACATAATTAGTGACGATTTAAATTGAATAAAAGTATAATTTGTTTAAATTTCAATGAAGTAAGATTAAAATCTACGAAGGAGAGAACGGTTTATTATTTAAGTAGTTTAAAGTAGTTTCATGTGTTCACAAAATTTTATAATTTCGACTTGGACGGAATGGCACATTTAATTTTATTAAGGAAAGCAAATAAGGAGAATTTATATCACCGTTTAAAAGTTTAAATATGAATGCAGCATTGAGTGATGACCTCCTATCCTCGAGCGTATTAAGACCAATCAGTAAAAGTCGCGAACGATATGGTGGAAGATGGTGATGATTATCCCAGTTAAGATGACGGAGAGCAAATAATAGAAACTGTTTTTGAATGGATTCAATGCGGGCAATGTGACAGGAGTAATATGGGCACCAAACTTGGCAACCATATTCCAAGATCGAACGAACCAGTCCAACAAACAGGCTCTTTGTCACATAAGGGTCGTTGAATTCTTTTGACCATCGTTTAATCATTCCTAGACGAACAGAAGCTTTTGCAGTTATAGAATCGATGTGTATTCTGAAGTCTAATTTTGAATCAAATATTACTCCCAAGTCTATAAAATAATTAACTCTTTCGAGTTTTGAATTATTTATAGAGTAATAATTAAAGAAATAATTTTTAACTCTAGCGAAGCTCATTACTTTGCATTTCTTAGAGTTCAGTGTGAGATCATTCTTATTACACCATTCCTGCAAATGATCAATATCAGATTGCAGTTGAAGGTAATCAGCATTATTTTTATATAAATATGAAATGTTCGCATCGTCAGCATAGAAATGTATATCACAGTATTTTATCACAGAGGCTAAATCATTTTTAAAAAATACGAATAACAGTGGTCCCAGGTGGCTTCCTTGAGGCACGCCAGACTTGACATCTATTGCGTTGGATAAATGAGACTTGAACTTAACATATTGAGTACGAGATGATAAATAACTTGCAATCCATTGCACAAGTTTTGGGGACCAGCCGAAAAGTGAAAGTTTTCTAACAAGCAGCTGATGATTAAGTTGATCGAAGGCTTTGGAAAAGTCAGTGTATATTACATCCGTTTGATGACCATTCATGAATCCTTTTGGTATGCATGATGTAATTTCCAACAGATTTGTAAAATTTGACGAATCCATGCTGTCTGTCCGATAGATGCGATTTTACACCATGTATCAACTCATGGACTATTATAAATTCCATCATCTTGGGAATAACGCTGAGTTTTGCTATACCTCGGTAGTCACGCATGTTGCATCGGCTTCCTGATTTAAAAAGTGGAATTATAAATGAAGACTTCCAAGCATGCGGGAAAACGGAAGACGACAAAGATAGGTTAAACAAATAACATAAAGCACTAGCCAAGGAATGACAGCAGTTTATTAAAACACAGGAAGGAACATTATCAGGTCCAGTAGAAAATTAATATGTTAGCTTCTTTATTGCACTTGTCACATCGTTTTCTTGAATAAATGGCAAGTCATTTGTAATGCTCATGTTAGAGGTGATTTGATGCAGCCCAGCCAACCCATTATTAAATTTGCAAACATATCACAGATCATTACCATATCATTTGAAGAAATTTGATCCAAATTCATATAGGACGGGAATTCAGCTATTTTTCTCTTATTTTTAACAAATTTCCAAAAAGATGAAGGATTCCGTAATTCCGGAATTCCTAGCAGTGTAGGTATTATGGTTGAATCGTTTCATTGAAGGATTGCAGCAGACTATTTGGCTACAGCATTGTTTTTCATAAACCATAAAATAATGAGTTCCAATAAATATTACAATGGTTTTCAAAATTTTTTCGTTTATACGGTTGTCTATTATTTTTAAAGCTCTTATTTGAATTCTGTCCAAGAAACTCAAGTGAGTTATTGTAGCTTCTGCCTAAATATGGGAGTTATACTCAAGTTTTGGGCGAATGTACGCTGAACAAACAATGGCCAGATAAAACAGGATGAAAAATTGTTTGAATCGTGAAACCAGGGCCAGATTTGGAGGTTTGAAGGCCTTAGGGCAACAAAGGAATAGAAGCACCCTAACCCCAAATTATTACCAAATAATTTTTTTGTGTCAATTGGTTTCATGGATAAAATTAACTGAAATTCAGTTCCCGGAGTAAATGGTGTTCAATGCTGAGCATGGATAGCTATTTTAGACGGTTTTGTCTATCGTAGTTCAAAGTCTACTTTTTCGTAATTTTCATTTTTAAAAATAAGCGCTCTCCGGTGCAATTAGATGCCATCAAAACCAAATACATTCTCAATGCAATTTCAATTTTGGGAATGTAGCTCTGAATTTTAATCTGCAAGAATGTGGTGCTAAAACAATAAAATCTATTAATTTTTTTAATCAACTAGCTGACCTACCCAGCGTTACTCGGGCTTACCCTAGATATTTCAGGATACCGACGAAAGCGAGGTTCAATTATAGCTTAAAATAAAATGTTACAAAATGTTGTACAAAATCGGCCAAGCCTTTCAAAGTTAATGTTGGTTATATGAAAACATATATACATATATGCGTGGGCTGTAGTACTACTAAAGCATTAACGAGCATGTGAGTGACATTTTTGGTCATAGCTGCGGTTCTATATGCACTCTACAAACAGGTCCTAAGATTTCCTAAAATTTTCATTTAAATCGATCGAGGCGAAAAAAGAAGTTAGCGCATATACATACATATAAACCTAACCATCGACAGTTACTGTAACAACGTTTTCTTGAAAGAATTATGGCCCAATCCATGCACCTTGATGAAACTGCACACCACACAGTGACTCGCTCTGCGTGCTGTGTCATCTCATGGAGCATTTCCGGATTGGAGTCACTCCACATATCGCAGTTTCGGTTGTTTACGTTGCCGTTTAGAAATAAAAGGCACGACTGGGTCGCACGTACTTGCTCCTATGTGCTAATCCTTTTTAAGTGCCGGCGTCTTTTTGACAAAGATTTAGTTTTAATGTTTTTTTGACGTGCAACTTCTTTAGAATCGTTGGGGTTTGAAGCTCGAACGAACATGCATCACGACAAAGGGATAAACACATAAATATGTAGGATTGTTAGCTTTTGCAGTTTTTTAGTGTATCATCTTTCCACTTGTTGTTTACTGTTTATAATATAATTTGCTAATATCTAGAAAGATATAAAGGACTTTTTTCAATTTAATTTTCATTTTGTTATGGAAAAATTTGAACAACTGGCATAAAGATTCGTGGGAATCAGCAGTAGGGCAATAATGCTAGGTATAGATACCTATATAGGTCCCAATAAGAATAATTTACTTTTTGAAATCAAATTAATTTAAATAGCTTAATTATGTTTGATGGATCGATAAACGTATGGTGTGGGTAGGTATTAATGGAATTTACTAAGGATATTAGGTACCTCTACATATAATAAGGTTGGAAGGAAGGTGGGTACTAAAATTAAGATACACATTCCAACTACATACTGTTAAGCGAGTGGGTATAGACAATATTAAAAGTAACACAGTGTTTTTGTTTATATATAGGCAGGTGTAAACTTTTGTTTTCTCGATTGAAATTTTTGCATTCAGTAGTAATCGAATAGTTTTTTTTATTTGTTAGTTGTTTTTGTGTGTTAAAATAGGCTTCCTTATTTATTCTGTGTGCTTTTATGATGATAAAATGTTTTAAAATAGGTAGGTTGTCACCCTCTTTTATGACTAATGGCTAGGGCTTTGCCGAGCAATATGAAATAAAATGTTGGGGACAAATTTTTATGAAATCAACAAAACACTATTCATAACGAAAAAATGTGAATGCGAGCTTAGCAAAAAAATAATCTACATTTAAAAACAAAATTAAATAAAAGGCACGACTGGGTCGCACGTACTTGCTCTTATGTGCTATTCCTTTTTAAGTGCAGGCGTCTTTTTGACAAAGATTTTATTTTAATATTTTTTGTATGACGTGCAACTTCCTTAGAATCGTTTTGGGGTGAAGCTCGAACGAACATGCGTCACGACAAAGGGATAAACACATAAATATATAGGATTGTTAGCTTTTGCAGTTTTTTAGTGTAGTATTATCTTTCCACTTGCTGCTTACTGTTTATAATATAATTTGCTAATAGAAAGATACAAAGGACTTTTTTCAGTTTAATTTTCGTTTTGGTATGGAAAAATTTGAACAACTGGCATAAAGATTCGTCGGAATCAGCAGTATGGCAATAATGCTAGGTAAAGGGACCTTTATACGTCCCAATATGGGACCAATGGAATTTATAAAGGATTTAGGTACCTATAATAAGGTTGGAAGGAAGGTAGGTACTAAAATTAAGATACGTGTTCCAACTACTGTTAAGCCAGTAGGTATAGAGACAATATTAAAAGTTAACACAGTGGTTTTGTTTATTTATAGGAAGGTGTAAACTTTTGTTTTCTCGATTGAATTTTTTGCATTCAGTAGTAATCGAATAGTTTTTTTTATTTGTTAGTTGTTTTTGTGTGTTTATCAAAGCCTTCCTTATTTATTCTGTGCTTTTATGATGATGAAAAATACTTTAAAATACGAAAGTATGTATGTAATGTAGGTTGTCACTTTCTTTTATTTGACTAATGGCTTGGCTAGGGCTTAGCCGAGCAATATGAAATAAAATGTTGGGGAAAAAAATTTATGAATTCAAAAAAACACTACTCATAACGTTTTTTGGAAAAATGTTGTAAGCCATCTTATTTCTTTTGCTGTTTTCTATTTTATGAATTTTTCATTTCAAAATCGTTCGACCAGTTTTTTCAAAAAAATGTTTTTTTTGAAAAACTTTTCGAAAACATATTTTAAATTTTTTTTTAGCATGTCAATTTTAAGAAATCTATAGTTTATACTAGGAGAAAAATTTAAAAAAAAATCTATAGATCCGTTTTCAAAATATTCAAAAAACAAAATATTTTTTTAAAAAAATTATTAAAATTTAAAAAAAAATGTTTTTGAAAATTTTGATATACAATATTATTTAAATCATAAAACACTACATTTTTTGAAAATTTCATCAAAATCCGTCAATTAGTTAACGAGAAAGTCTGATTTTAAAAAACCGGTCATATGGGAGGTACCGTTATAAAACTTTTTCTGAAAAATCCATTAAAATTAAAAGATAGATTTTGCACAGAAAACATCATTCTGAAAGTTTAATCAAAATCGTAGGAGCCGTTTTCGAGAAAAATAAGTTTTTTAATAAAAGTTATATGGCAGGTACCGTTAGTTTTGGAGCTAGAATGCCAATTCGAAAAACCGTCGGGTAGAGCACTTTAAAAATACTATATACCAAGTTTGAATCAAATCGGCCCAACCGTTTAGGCTGTAGATATCGATACGGACAGACAGACAGAAAGACAGACAGACAGACAGACAGACAGACAGACAGACGGACGGAATTTCCGGACCCACTTTTTTTGACTTCTCTATCATCGTAATGGCATGTTTGATTGTTAGATTTTTTTTTTTTTTTTTACGAATGCATAACTTGCCTTATAGTCCCTATAATCGCAAGTAAAAAAATCCATCTAGCCGTTCTTAAAATATTGATTTTTGAAAAATTAAATTAAAAAAAATACATTAATAATACAATAAAAAAGGTTTCCGAAAATATTATAAAATAGAATTACTTAAATTACCAACATTTTCCTGAATATCAATTTTGATTGAAATCCGATGATTAGTTTTCGAGAAAGTCGAAGAGAAAAAACGGTTCGATGAGAGGTACCGTTTTTAGCCTACCATCTTGATTTTTTTTTTACCAAAACATAACCCACATCTACAATATTACACTGATTTGTCTTCATAAAAATTCCTAGAGCCGTTTCCGAGAAAAATAAGCTCTTACTTAACGGTTATATGACAGTTTATATGTGCCGTAACATTGTAGAATAAGATTTAAGAAAATTAAAGTGAACATCAAAGCATTTACATATTCGATTTTTGTGACTTTGGATTGTTCGAATAAAGTACTTTAAATTGTATTGAGTAAAATAATTTAAACGCCATTTTTTTTTTAAAGAAATGTAAAAACGTGTGATTTTTTTTTTCAAAATCTAAGGAGCGGTTTTAAATATTTTTTTAAAAAATTAAAAAAAAAAAGTAATTAAAAAATACAAACTTAAGCACAAAAATAACACATTTAAAAACAAAACTTAAAAAAATTCACATTGATTTTTTCATTTTTTTTTTTAAATTATATAAAAAAAACCAAAAAAAAGTGTTGGAAAAAAATTATAGCGAAATTACTTAGTCTACCTACATCGTCTTGAATACCAATTTTGATAGTAATCAGATCACCAGTTTTCAAAAAAGTTGAAGAAAAAAACCGGTCCTATGGGAAGTGTCGTTTTTAGCCCACCATACTAATTTTTTTTTCTACCAAAATATAATGCTCCACTGATTTTTGTCATAAAAATCCTTGGAGCCTATTTCGAGAAAAATAAGCTTTTGCATAACGATTATATGACAGGTACCGTTAATTTTTGAGCTAAAAAAAATTGAAAAATTTCCTCTGTACAATATCAAAATAACCTTAAGTTCTAAATTTGAAGACGATTGGCCCAACCGTTTAAGCTATAGTCCAAAATACATCCGTACAGACAGACAGACAGAATTTTGTCAGTAACCCAAATATGTTTCTCTATCATCGTGATATCATGTCTGATTGTTAGAATTTTTTTTACGAATGCATAACTTGCTTTATAGTCCCTATAATCGCAATTAAAAAGTAGCAGGCAAATAGTGTAAACTGTTTAAGAGAGTACAATCCCGGGCAATAAAAAAACTATCCCGGATGTCCCCCGCATAGGCAAAAAGGAGTACATATCCGGGAAAACCTGGACGGATGGCAACGCCAGCTGAAGCGTGCAAATTTTTACAATCCATCGTTTTTATGTGATTGACAAATAAAAATCTCAAATATCGAACGTAAAGTTTCATATGTATGCAATCCATCAATAATACAAACACAAACAACATGCATTCTCAACGAAAGCAAAGAATTGAACAGCCGATTAACAAGACTAAGGATATGTAGCTGCCTTTTCAAATAAATTGAGAGAACGACCACAACCATAGAGTAACTGTACTATTTAATATATTTACTCTATGACCACAACTTAGCGCAAATGCCGATAAATTATTTTTCTCCAAAATAAGAACCAGAACTACATATTTGCATTTACCTCTTATGGCTAAAACACAATCAAGCTTCAGCTTTGGCTTCGTTACGTTACATTCCAAGTGACATTTTCCAAATTTCGGTTGTTGTTTTTGCTTTTTTCTGTTAAAGCGAGCAAAAGTTCAACCAGTTTCTACTTCAGCTTTGCGTTTGAGTTACGTTACTATATCTTGTACGCGAACCAAACGTAACGTCAAAGCCAAAGTGACATTGTGATAAGATGTATTGATTTACTGTGGTTGAACTTATAAACGTCAGGCGAAACCGAAGCTAAAGCGTGATTGTGTTTTAGCCATTATGTTTGCAGTAATTGGAGTGTTGTCGTGTTGGCCGTGACAAAATGTTTATTTGATATTCACCTAAAAATTGTATTAAAACGTTTGCGATGCGGATGTTTGGTAAAAAGGTGGCATCGATCTTTCATTATATCGAACAACTATAGTTAATTGTTCAATTTGAGATTCGTAGGGAGAAGAATCAACTGACACCTAATAATATTTGGATTTTCTTATTCTATTTCAGTTAGCACTTTCCACCCATAGAACCGATTGGTTCTTCGCAAATAGTGGACCAAAGGTTATTGACATGGGCACTGTTTGTATGCTCTCTCAAATGGGCTGCCAGAATTGTTTCATACTGGGCCAGAAAATCCGAAATTTCCGGAAAATTTCAATTTCTCGGTGAATCAATATTTTCATTATCACCTCGAAAGGCTAGTCCGCGTTTTTCCTCGGTGAAATTATCCTGACCGGATAACATCTTAACAGTGCGAACCGAAACACTAGTTATCCTTGTTTTGGTACTTTTTGACCTATTCGGGATGAAATTTCTCATTTTCAAAAAAACAATATTTTTTACCTTACCAGCGATGGAGCCTCTATCGAGGAACCATAGTAACTTATTTACGCAGTTAAAGGTCCTGATGAAATTATTGAGACCTTATGTCAATAGTCTTGGCTTCGATTAAGGTGTTGTTGTATTGTTCTTTCTTTCTTCTGTTCTGCATGTCTTTCTCTCTTGTATCGTCTTGTTTTGTATGAGCCGACGAACTCAGTTTGGAGAAAGCAGAAATAATTGTAATGATACCAGTCCAAAATATCACTTTGAATAGGGCACTTGAAAGTGAAAACATTCCGATTTCATCAATAGAAATCCTTTGACACGTCAAGAGCTTAGTAACGATATTTTGTAGCGGTTGACGGATGTGCATCCCTAAACGGATGGCCTTTCGCGATGGCCGTTGGAATCGGAAGAATGCCCTGATGAAATGTATGACATCAACAACAGGGATCGGGTTGGGGTCTTATCCAACAAGTTTTTTCATATACATCCCGATGGCTGGCCGACGTCGTCCAGTTTTGCACCGAAGGCTTCGTGCGTCCTTCCATATTGAACAAGGTTTTCCACCATGCTTTCAATCAAAAAAAGAACCTCAAACGACATTCCTTATCGCTCATACAAGCTAGGTGCCCGGCACACCAGAGTCCGTTTTTTACACAACATCTGCTTCGAGGTAGATTCCATACAATTCATGTTTTTATCTTCTCCGGAATCGTTCTCCATCGCAAACTGGGTCAATAATTCTCCGCAAGGTTTTCCTCTCGAATGCGGTTAAGAGACCAGAGTGCCTTTATTAAGCACCCAAATCTGGAATCCGTTTATGAGTAGTAGTAAGACAATAGTCTTGTAGTAGCAGCTTTTTGTATGTTAAAAATTCTGGATTGGAAGAGCCTCAACAGACCATAGTAGGTTCTGTTGATTTTTAGCAGCCACCCGCATATTTCTTCTATCATCTTTTTATCGGCTGCTGTTTTTGACACAAGGATTGAAATACTTCATATTCATGCTCCACTACCCTGATTGTTGAACCAACACTTCTTGCAGATCTTGGTAAAGGAGTCTTTTTCTTAGTTATCTTACTTACTTTACTTAAGACCCAACAAAGAAAAAACAGGAAAAGGAGAAGTGTAATTAGTGTTTCCATCAGAGTTCTTGCGTTGGTGGCAAATACCGTTGTCAACCCATGTAGGTAAAAGCCATCAATATTTCCCCCCAAACCAAAGCAACACAGAGCCTCTAGTAGTAATGGGAGCAGTAAATACCATTTGGAGACCTGTTGTGATTTCTTACAATAGCCTATCAAAGTCAAAGCCTCTTTCAAGCTATAAAAGCTATGCCATTAATAATTTCTCAATTTTATTTGATCCGTGTGTGTTCCTTTTGTGTTAGGATGTATGTATACACTTAAGCAACTGTTATAATGGGCTTTGCAGTGTCCTCCTAACTTCGATCGAAGTGCTCCGCCCAAACTTTGTTCTAAAAGGATGTTTTCTTAATTTTACTGCTTGAACATGGAATGAAAAAATCCATTAGGCGAAATACGTTTTGACTTGAGCGGGAATTTCAATTTTTTTTTTATTGTTTGTATCTCTTGATGAAGATAAACTTGTGTCGACTGAATGAACATACAGCCTTTAGGTCAGTACCTACTCTCCATGAATTAATCCGAATGTTTCGATTTATCGATTTAATATTTAATTTGTTGATTCCAACTCCCACTTTAAAGGAGGATTGGCAATTTTGACGTTTTGTGTACTTTACTGCAGATGCCGGCAAAATTGCTTACCTAATGGACTTATCAGCTGGCGGCGGGAAGGATGAAATTTATTTAATCGCCTGAAGATTACTTTGGAAAAGAAGATACGATTTTTCTTTTATTTATGAGAAGAGAAGCTCAAATTAGAAAAGTTGTATAGATTGTAAGATGTTTTATTTCTTTTGAATTCAATTTAAATGGATTTTGCTAATGCATTTCAATCGGGAACGAGGCTTTATTCCTTTTTTTTCAGACGTGTTTATTGACAGATATTGATGCTTTTCAGGTGTTTTGTCCTTAATTATTTGTACTGTCTTTTATGAAACTGATGCATTGTTTTTGTTTGGTATGCAACATGCCTAGGTTCAGACGCAAACCCGTAACTTCGATCTCTGCGACTACTGCCTAAGATGTTTTAAGCAACTTAAAGAGTGACCATTTTTCATCTGCGCCTGGCTCTCTGTCCCCAGGACTTCACTACTTCGTTGCTAGACTTTTCTAAGAAGTACTATTTCTACTAGTTTCACGAAATAGTCAAAACTCATAGTGGGTGTAAGAACGTGGGTACGCAAAGATATTTAAAGGGTGTTTTTTTTTTGAGGTATAGACCTTTGAAATCAAATAAAACAAAGATGAGTTTTTAAATTGACATGAAATTTACTTGATTCCAAAGATAATCTTCTGGCACTATAATTTAAATATGATTTCTGGCATACGACCGCCACGACTGGCTCGGATGTAGTCTAATCTGGAGGTCTAATTTTTTGACCTCTCAGTGGTTAATCGATTCGGGGTTATCGGCGTAGATAATAGAAAATAGTCAAGCGGCGTTAAATCGCACGATCTTGGAGGCGAATTCACGGGTCCGTAACGTGAAACTATATAAATCTTGTTGAAACCACAATTCCTTCACATCAATTATTCCACCAACGATTGATGGACGATTATGCTGACCGTAAAATGGACAGAACCATGATTTTCAAAATTAATTTGCACAATTCGGAAGCGTTGTTTAGACGTCAGTCTATTCACATTGAATTGCCAAACCAAACTAAAAATATATCATTTGACAACTGAAAAACTGGCTGCCAGTTAAAATAGTGTTGCCAACTTAAAGTTCTATACCTTTAAAAAAACACCCTTTAAAAAGAAAAGAAAAACATTGTATGTGAAATGGAAGGAAATAAAGAGCGAGGTCCGCACCAGTCACGGAAGTTTTATCAATTCGCCAGAAACATATGCTGTAAGCACCATGATACAAATACTGTAAGTATGGAAAAGGAAATCTGATCACCGATCCTGAAGGCATTCTGGACCGATGGGAAGTTTACTTTAAGAAATTGTTGAACCGTCAGCTTACGTAAGAAATAGAGACTCCATTATTTGAAGAGGAAGACCTCATGCTGCAGCCACCAAGCATTGGGGAAATACAAAAGGGCTATTAATTGGCCTCGGGAGCCGATTGCATAACTGCCAGGCTTATAAAATAGGGGAAAAACATAATCGGAAACGTTCAATGTGGCTTCAGGTAAATCAACAAATCATATCCTTACAATCAGATGATGGCAAAAATCTAAAATTTAAAATTCCAATCTACCATTTTTTTTTTATTTAAGGCCCCCTACGATAGCATAGCCAGGGTAGAACTTTATAAGGCCATTTGGCATTCCAAATAAATTGACACAACTATGTAGTCTGACCATGACCAACATTATATTACAAGCCAAGTAAAAATAGCCGGTTTGTTGTCCAGACCAATCAACATCTGTAATAGACTCCGACGAGGGTTGATTGTGCCTGCACCCTCTTGAACCTGGCGTTGAAGAAAGCAATGCGTGATTCTGGAAGAGGAAATATCGTCACCAAGTCCAGGTAGATATTGGCATGAATTTGAGCTAGTGCAGTCTTTTAAATACCTTGGGTCAAAAGTCGCAGCCGATAATAATATGGAGGAAGAAATACGCGGGCGGCTGCTAAATTCCAATTCCAGTCTTAACACACCGATCCGAGACATGAGTGCTTAATAAAAGACATTTTGATCTCTTATAACGATATTTGAGAAGAAAGTCGTACGGAGTATTTTTGGCCCGTTTTGGAGGGAAAACGATTCAGAAGAAGATTCAGTCATGAACTGTATGAAATCTACCTCGAAGCAGAAGATGTTATGGAATAAATAGAGCTCATTTGAATTTTATTGTTGTGTAATCTTCCGATTTTTTGTCCACTTCAATTAAGTTTCGAATGAAATAAATTTAATTTTATTGAATTTTTTACTTGCGATTATAGGTACTATAATGCAAGTTATGGATTCATGCAAACAAAATTCTAACAATCAAACATGACATTACAATGATAGGGAAGTCGAAAAAAGTGGGTCCGGAAATTCCTTCCGTCTGTCTGTCTTTCTGTTCGCACCTCTACAGCCTAGGCAGATGAGCCGATTTACTTCAAACTGGGTATTTAGTATTTAGTATTTATTTCGGGTGTTTTTCATTTTTGCTCTAGGTCGAAAAATACCGGTAGAAGCCATACAATCTTTATCAGAAAGTTTGACACTCTCGAAAACGGCTCTAACGATTTTGATAAAACTTTCAGGGTGCTATTTTTACAACAATACATCTTTCAGTTAGAATGAATTTTTCGAAATTTGTTCTATACCGGTACGTCTCATAGAACCGTTTTTTCAAATGCGGTTTTATCGTAAACCATTATCCAAATTTCAATTAAATTTTGCACACAGGCATTTATAATTCAATTAATATTGCATTTCAAAATTTTCAAAAACTTTTTTTTCGATTTTTTTAAATTTTCGAAATATTTTGAAAACCAGTTGATTGAATATTTTTAAAATAATTTTCCCAGATAAAAAACTACAGATTTTCTTATAATGCCACACTAGACAAAAATTTCAAATATTTGTTCGAAAAGTTTTTCAAAAAAACGGCTTTTTAAAAAAAACTGGTCGAACGATTTTCAATCCTTTTTTTTGCTTCGATAGACATTTAGTTTTAAAATTTTATTGCATACCTAGTTTTTCCGAGAAAACTCTTAAACTAATTAAAAAAATGAAAGAATTTTCGAAATTTTTTTTTATTTTAATATATACATACATAGTCAGCCACTAAGCAATTATCTAGCATAAGACATAGTGTTAGATAGTGTTATTTTTCTACGTTTATGTTACTTATTTTCTAAATTTTCTTCGACGATGTGGCAAAGTTATCCGCTGCGCATCTGGATTTTACACGCATTTTAAAAACAACAACCACCTGGCGATAAAAACATTTAGCTGCCCATAAAAGTAGATGTTGAATTTGGTCGGAGATAGAATATTTGATATAAAAAGATTTCATTCACAATAGATCATTTCTGTCATGATATATAAGACTTATATCATGAAATGAAATGCATGTGTATCTAAAAGGCTTTGTTCATAAAGTAGATTATGTGATTATAGGTACTCAAACAAGCAAGATTATGGGAATTAGGAGAAATACTGATTATGTTCACTTTTATTAAATAGAATTTCGTCTGCACGATAGTTTGATTCGTTTGGATGACTCGTTTTGTGAGTTTAGTCAATTATGGTAATTTTACATATAAAGGAATAATATCATTAAGTGATTATTTGATACTATTATCGCATTTAAAGCACTTACGTCCATTAAGTTAATATGATACATCGTCATCCAGTGCGAGTTTTAACAATAGTAGTATTAGTATATAGTATTTTAACCTCTTTAAATGAAATGGTTCATGTGTGTAAACGGCAACATACTATGTACATAAGTTTTGAACAATGCTATGAATACTCTTTATGGCGTGAGATAGATTCACATTTCTCCCTTTCGTTTAGTAATTCATTAATTTGTAATTTTCTATTGCTCTTTCAAATCCACTATGAGCGCCATCTACTGGATGTTTATTTTACTGTGCCTATGACCTTCCCATAGGCTGACAAAGTTTCATAACAATTGAACAGTATGGCAGCGCATCACACACGAAGAAAAAAAATAAATTTAAATTTTGTATACATATATTAGATGTAGAATATTGATTGAAAAAACTGAAAGATGAGTCAAGATTGAATCAAACAATTTTGCAGATGAACATGTTTGTCTTTACTATAATCTGTAATCTTCATGACTTGTATTTCCTATAATCTGGAACATCATTCCATCTCTATCGAACAAGAATGATTTTTGTATTTTGTATCCTTTTTTTAGATGTTGACATGCAGATCAGTGAAAAGCTTTTTGAGAATGTAAATGTTGAATATTTAAGACAGAGTACAATAGTATATATTAGCATATATCGTATCTCCATAAAATTGAAGCATTGTGAATTAAGTATTTGTAATTTCCAAATCAAAAATCCTGCTGAGAACGTCAATCTTTACTATATTGCCACCGAGCTGATTTTGTCAAATAATTTACAAATCATGATAGGCGTTTCCACCAAACTATTACGTGGTTAAGTTTGATTTCGTAAATAAAAATTTGAAAAAATACGAACTTGCATCTTTTTTCAGTTGTTTTTGTTTTTAGTCATTCCAGACAGCTGTAAAATAACTTTTAATCATAAATAGTCAATAAATCCGATGAATAAAGTGCTGAATTGTAAAACAGATATCAGATACAATTTAAAATGAAACGTGCTTAAATTGTGTAATATAAATCATTGAAAATGTATGACAAATTACATAATTAACTATACGATTTAGCAAAATCAAGTGGATTTAACCAAATCACGTCGGTGGGAATATGGTATTAAAATTATTCAATTCAATTAAAATGAGGAGAACGTTTCAAAAAATATTTTATATATTATTTACTATTTACAATAAAGCGCAATTTTGCAGCTTTGAACCTACATAGTTGCGTATAAAATGGATTTTTGTAACAAATCCCGACCACCAAGCACAATAGTCATTTCATCCTCCATAAACTTTTATGGCAAATACCTGATTCTACGAACAAATCCCGTAGCCTTAAGTAGTTGAGATGTTAATTTTGACATAAGGCAGCAGGCGCATATGCATCTTTTTAAGAATCTAATTTTCACTGCTCATAGCTTACCCCATAAACACGGCTAATATATTACAAACAAAAACAGAAAAGGACCTAAAAGGCTTCCCTAGGGTACACTAGAGTGAGCAATAAAAACAGTTTACTTGCTGTAAGTAGGTTGAAATAAGGCAAATAAGTTCTTGTTATGGGAGGTCAGAAACTTTTTCATGAGATCCATCTTCAGAAAGAACCCATTCTATGTGAGGTAGATAGATTGATGTCTGCTAGAAATAAAACGTCTTTATTTATATCAGAAGCATACAATCATTTCTGTAAGGTAAGAAGTTTTTATTGAAAAGTTCCGTGTCCAACAATTGAGCTAGCTTACTGTCAAAGCAAAATTGTCATGTGTGAAAACTTAAGAGTTAGACAAAATTTCTGTCTTCTTAGCTCTTGCATATTGGTAGCAGAAGCAAGTCCTTTTGAGTTTTTTGCAGTTAACTTAAAGGCCTTGGGTAATCGGTGGGATTGATTATTATTTTTCCTGAAAGATTTGGATTCTTTCACAAGTGTTTCTGGTAGTCAATTGCTAGTATTATACAATTAGAATTAAAAAGTGATGGTTGAAGGTTAAGCTACTTTCTTGAACGAGAAAACAAAACTATTATGTGTATTTATTTTTGTACAATTAACGCTGAAAAAATTGGAAATCGTTTTGAAACTAATGAGGAACTTTATCATCCGCAACAACCTTTTAAAACCACAAGAGTAGCGTAATAAAGATAGATTAAGGCTAGGCAATTGATACAATTCTATTCTATAAAATGTTATTTTACAATTTTCCTTCTTATTTATGTAAAATTGTCCAAAGTTTTCTGTCGAATAGATGTTTTAAAGTTCATGTTAATGGTAGTGTCTCTGAACTGATATGTTTTAATTACGGCGTTCCTCAAGGCTCAGTCCTTGGGCCAATTTTATATAATTTATTTACATGTGACTTTCCCAAAATTCCTGATTGTGAAGCAGCAATTTTTGCTGACGACACAGCAATACTCTCCTCGCATGAGTTTGGTCTCAATATTGAGATGAACTTAAAAAATGCGATTAGAATATTGGTAGATTATTACAATAAATGGAAAATAAAGCTTAATGCTGATAAGATGCAAGCGATCTTTTTCACGCGAAAAAGAAAAGCTTGTTATCTTCCAAGCAATCAATTGCAATCCTTGGAAAAGCTGTTTCTTGGGATCGTCAAGTCAAATATCTTGGCATTCATCTTGACACAAAATTAACCTTTGACCATCATATAACACAAACAATAAAAAAAGTTAATATAGCCATTAAAATGATGTTCCCATTCATCAACAGAAAATCCTTATTGTCAAACGAAAATAAAATAATAATTCATAAAGTTATTTTCCAAGCTATTCTTTGATATGGTTGTCCTGTATGGAAGAATTCTGCTAAGTATCATATACAAAAATTACAAGTTTCTCAAAATAAACTTTTGAAAATGATGCTTGACCTTCCTTGGCACCACTCGACTTCAGATCTCCATAGAAGGGCGAATGTTGGATTGATATCTAAAAGAATTGTTAAATTAACAAATAAATTCCTAAATCGCATTGAACTTGCTGATAATAACCTCATAAATCAACTCAATAATTAATATTCAACTAAATGAAATATGAAGATTTGCAAACTGTGATAAGAACTACCTGATTTTGTATACGATGTTTAATTTATTAAAATGTTAATTTATATTTTTTTGTTAATATATTATTTATGTTGTTTTATGTTTACTTATTTATTTCTTCATTTCATGTACTTATTTATTTATTATTTATTAACTTGTTATATTTATTTATTTATTTTGTTTCAATTTTGAAATTTACCATTTGTTTATTTGTTTATTCACTAATTTATTTATTTATTTACCTAATTATTTATTTATTTATTTATTTATTTATTTATTTATTTATTTATTTATTTATTTACTTATTTCCATGTTATTTATTTATTTGTTTATAATTTATTTACTTATGTTGTTTAATTATTTACCTTACTTACTTAACTATTTTATTTATAATAAATTCTCTTTCTTCTAGCCACTAGTTTTAAGTTATCTTAAGTTATAATCTTATAAATATTTTTTTTTGTTTCTTTAAGGGAGGTTTTTAAAAAAAATTATCATTGAAAGGGTTTTTTGAACAGAATAATAATTTAAGGTTGTCTGGTTATTTTTGTAGCCTTTGACTCTGTACTTTAGTGACCTGAAACGTACATGTGCAACATGTTTTCTGAGCTATAAGCCCTCTTCATTAGGTGAGGTTCATTATTTCGGCCCAACAAAGGACCAAATGTGTAATTCAGTGATATGCATATTGCAAATCCTTTCAACAAAATGCTTTTTCTTTTTCTTTTTCTTTTGTACGGGAATTTTCAATGAAAGCTCATTCTTTATAAGCTGTACACAAGTTTTCCATAGTACAAATTTCTAAATACCTTTGCAATTCAAATGAAGAAAGGACTAGTGGTACAAATTAGTAATTTATGACATAGTTGGTTGTCTCCTTATTCATACTTGTATATAAGGACATTTTTACAAAAAAAAACTTACAAACGCACTCATACTTCCATCTTTATATTTCAACTTTTGCATTCATGTGGTTTGAGAATTAAGGATCTGCAAGATAGTCAGTCCTTGAAATCTTTTGCAGTTTTTTGTCTTTTTCTTTATTTTATATCGCTGCTCATCGCAATAAAAAACTTTCATTTTATTGTCCAAGTGTATATTTTGTCCTTTTTTTTATACAATTGCGTTTGGTATAATTTATCATCTTGAAGGGCATCATTTTCCATTTGGTTTTATGGTCCTTTCATAGGGTTGTTTATAGCCTGGGAGTATTAATGGACCTTTGTGTTTGTTTTTTTTTCTTGTTTTTTCTTAAAGGAAAACTATTTTGTTGCACAACACTGACTGACAAGGTTGGAAATATATTAAATGGACAATAAAAAATTTAACATTGTTTCGACAGCAATTTGTTGATTACATGACACATGAATGAGTCTACAAAACAACGTCAAGGATACGACATTTATATAGAATGAATGTCAAAAGTTAAAGACGTCATAATGAAATTTATAGTAACGAAAGTTTATATTTCATGAAAGTGGTGTGGTTTTTTAAGTTTTTTTTTATGAAGCGTTCAAAAATTAGTCTTTAAGGATCCATTAAAAACGAGGTTTCAAGTTTTTTGAAATTGTTTTTTTGTTTTTTTGTTGGTCTTTGAAGATGACAATCCGCTCTAAATTATAGTTACTAGTTACTATGCCACCGTGTTGTACCTACATTAAGTTTAAGTAACAAGACTACGAATAAAGTTACATATTTTATAGAAATTAATTAAAATATCAATTTATTTGGCAATTTTAAAAAACCTTTTCAATGTATGTGAACCCAACTCGAAAAACATTAAACAAAACGGTGAATTGAGTCATAAATTTAAGCCCTCTCGTCTCTATCCATTCAACTTATTCAAAATCAGCCTTAATTTCAAGAAGAAAACCCAACTTTATTTAAGCACCTTTGCAGGTCAGCAATTTTTATATTTCCACACGAAATTCCACAAAAGAGATATAAATTCTTAAATGCATACACACTCACCTAGAAAATCAATATCCTGGTTCCTGGCCGAAGGTATGTTATACAGACACGGCACGGCACACAATAATATAAGAGTTGCCTCTACCAGCAAAATATTCCCAAGCTCAGCAGGAACCCAGAGTGGAGTACACAGTGCACCCTCCTGCTATCAAAACGAATCGTGCCGATGAAGCTCAACCAAATAGAGATACTCTTACCTGAAGAGGATCTGAATAACTCTAGAGTAGCCAGTGGGAGTGTATCTTTCATTTGTTTGGAAATTTGTGTTTGACATTCTTCCATTGTAATGGATTCAGGGCAGGGATTCAAATGCAGCGGAGGTTTTGGATTAGGGAGTCAACTGTAAGAGCTTTTCCTTTGTTACCTATTAATCACATTCAACTAGCTTTTACCTCTAGAAATATACCACGATATTAGGTACATTTTCAGATATTTCTAAGCTCAAGCGTTGGGAGCCAAATGCAAGATAAAATGGGTTTTTTCAATGTGTGCCATGGCCATTATGTTTCGCATGAGATGATCTTAAGTGCAGCACAAATAACTTTGCTAGCCAGAAATCGGAAGAGAAGCTTAATTTTAGAAACCGTTCTTTAGGAACTTTTGCTTTATCCCCAGGACTCATAGACAAATAATAATAGACTTTCGAAATTCGCAATGATTTTGCCTAAGTGAACAAATATTTAGAAATTCGAAATGGGTTCCATTCCCTTTCAAAAAAAAAAGAATAAACAATTCAAAATTAAAATTCAGGCCGAAATTAATAAACTAAAACCAGAAACACTCAATTATCACGAGCCAGGTAAAATTCAAGAATTCTTCAGAGCCAAATGCATTATTTGTCAACACGATGGCCAGCATAGCCAAGCAATTTATTTGATTGTTTTTCGAGCCTAATACTACCAAGTTGCTAATCTATTTATACGGAGACCGAGAAACCTCGTATAGCTTGAACCAAATCACTTGCCCAATGGTCGGTTGCATAGAGAGAGGATATAAGAGAACAAAATGGTGCTCAATTGTTATTTTTTGCTTCCATATAATAATATAATAATATACATACCTATGTATATAATATAATTCAAACTTAATTTACGAAAGTGTCATAGAAAATTACGAGATCAGTTAGCAATGACAGTTTTTTTTTCAATTTCAGTGGCTGTAAAAGCTAATGATCAATAATCACATCTACCTGTCAAAATATATGAAAAGGTTTGACATTTAATTGTGCATTATTTTATAATTTCCAAACATGTAGAAATTTGTAAAAAATATTTTAGATTTTTAGGCTCGTTTAATGCTCAACATGAGTTTCGTAGTTCGCATACAATTTGCCGTAAAAAGGACAAAAAGAGGTGAATATTCAGAACCACCAGAATCACCACCGGCTTATTTTATGATTGGCATGGGGTTTTCAATCGTATTGAGTTAAAAATAAATAAATTCCCCGGCGCAACAGCACCTTAAAGACCCAAATTCTATCAACTTATACTATAAACCATTTCTATGTGTGCGTTGTGAATCTGCAGAAGCGAGGGGGACCTACAATTTACAGGCGCGTCCGAAAGGTTTTATGTATGAAATGCACTTTTTAATTTCCTCGCAAGTGGGAGTATCCCAGAAAAAAAGATGACTTTGACCTGGAATCTAACCGCGACCCTTTTGCACAGCAGTCCGAAAATAATCACTTAACCACGAGGCACTACCATATTGGATTGTGGTGAGGAATAATTAAAGCAGGACCTTCATAGAAAACGCCATGAGTTCGCTAATTGGGTGCTGTAAATTTTGACCGGATATCCCAATTTCGACTCTAAATAATTTTCGACTAAACAGTTAAGGAGTATTCACTATTGGATCGACCAGCAACCAACTTTGTTTCCAATTATCTGTTTACCTTCGTAAATAGTTCAATAGACAAGTAGTTTCAGATGGAAAAAGGTCGGAACTAAATAAAGCCTTAGAATGTTGCTCAGGGATGCTTAATTAATATTTATCATGTTGTAGACCTCGAAGACCTGTGCAAAAAAAGAAGTGCGGGAAACTGCAAAATTTTCGACCTTAGGTTAGGTTTTTCGTCAATAACTTTTTTTTCCATTACTTACTAGTGAACAAATATCTCAAATTTCCTACAATATGAGTGACTACTCATTCATGTTTGTATGTCAATTTGTTACTGAGATATGACGTTTCAAATTTCACTTAAATTTTTATTTGAAATATCTAAGTAGCCAAATTAATTACAATTTTGAGTAATTATTTTTTTCTATTTTTAATTAATTTTAGAATTTTTTTTTAAATTCCAACTTATGAAAAAAAAATTTAATATTTTAAAATCAGGTTTAAATTTATAAACTCTAAAAACTGCATACCAAAATAAAAAAAAAAAAAAATAAATAAAAAAAAATTAAAATTAAAAAACAGTATTTCCTCAATACCGGTCCTAAGATTTTCGAAATACTTTTTTATTTAAGACGTGTGATGGCATACTTCATACCGTTAAGTATTGTGGTTTTGATACCTTTTTTATAAGTTCAAACTGTGTTACTTTCCCTGATCTTGCCAATGTAATTAGGCACATAAGAGCAAGTACGTGCGACCCAGTCGTGGTAATTTTATTTTAGTCCAGTCGCAATGTCAAAAAAGACTGAAATGGAAAAATTAATTCGTAAATTAGTAGTCTTAGTAGTCTAAATTTCGGTTTTCTGAAAAATCATGCTGGTGCTTCAGCCGTCATTTTGAATTTAATGAACGTTTTATTTTGGACAGTAAATAACTTCGCCATTTTTGATTTCTGAAGGAAATTCAAATTTTCTACAACTTTAGTTTTATTGATTTTTTTTCAAAAAGTTGCCAAAAATTTCACTCGAAGTAGCCAGTTGCGTTCCTCCCCTTAAAAGTTTCTCCCGTAATACTCGTCTCGCAAGGAATGCTCATCAATTCACCCTTGAGCCCAATTTCGGACGTACCGTGAAATATAGGGATTCTTTTTTTTAGCCGAAGAACATTTTGATTTGCAAGCATTCAAAATCAATGTTAATCAACACCTTCTGTCCTTCATCTCCCTAATATCCTAATGCTCGCGTAGGGTACTTACATTAAAAGGAAAACAAATACTTTCTTGTGTGAGCGTTAATTATTAAAAAAAAAACAATTACTTTAACTTTAACTTTAACTTTATTTCATTTCATCAATTAGAGAGACATAATCTCTTACAGACTTATTAAATTGGAATAAGTACATTTTTGTAGATGGGTATGAATATTATACAATAAATACACTTAAATTTATACGCAACTGTTCAATAAGTAAAATAAATAAATAAATTAACAATAAAGCACAGCAACATGCGGGACATATTTTAAATAATTTTTACTAAAATTAAATAAGGTTAAGAACATAAGAAGTATTGAAATCAATTATAGAGCATACTGCATTAGCTTCTCTGATCTCTGATGCAACGGGAAATGGGCTCATTGCGCCCATAATTTCTGTGATGAAAATGTTCATATATAACAAATCGATGGCGTGTAATTCTCGAGGGTGCCTTACTTTCATAGAATAAATCTATAAGCGGAGGGCATGTAATGTGCCTAGTTATTATATCCCGGACTAACATTACTGGGGAATATTTCCGGCGAGTTTCCAGTGATTTCATACCAAATAATAAACACCTAGTTTCATAGGAAGGTCTAGAGATTCTTAATCTCAATTTAATAAAAAAAGCATGTCTCGTAAAATTTCTTTGAACATTTTTTATTCTTTTGACGAATTTGAATAATATGGATTCCAAACTGTACAACAATACTCTATCACGGATCTTACCAATGAATTATACTATGTTATAAGGGTATAGGAATCATTAAACTCTCTGGTGTTTCTTTTAAGAAAACCCAGCATCTGATTAGCTTTGTTGATCATATAATCAAAATAAGGTTGAAATGACAGATTAACGTCAAGAATAACACCCAAATCTTTTTTTTTTGCGTCACCCTTCCTAATTTAATGTTATAGATGCCGTAATCAAACATAATTGGATTATGGTTCCTTGACATTTAGCAATATTAATATCCAGGTAGTTGACCTTGCACCAAGTGGCCAATCTATCCAAGTCGGCTAGCAGAAGACTACAGTCTGAATTGCTGGATATCTTTCGATAAAGTTTCAGGTCATCCGCAAAAAGGAGACAGAGTGAATCTTGAAAGATAGTGGGAATATCATTGACAGATGGAGGAGTGGCTTAACGTGAGCACCTGCCTATTAAGGCTTAATCTCACGGTGGGCCTACCCACCTATGGAGTTCCCTTGGGGCGTACAAGACCCCTAAAGTGGTTTACCAGACCACACTATCATCTAGAGTGGCTCTGCTAAACCACTCTAGTAGCAAATGATGAATTTCTCATGGAAAATCCATCCTCCTTGCTGAGAAGCAGGGCCTATCATGCACCCCTAGTATCAAGGTTAAATAAGACAATGAACACACGCTTCTTTCGAAGCCGTGCCATCCTCCCAGAAACCAAAGATACCTTTTCGCTTCCGCATTTGGAGTAACCATCAGCCCCCGTGAAGCTCCCACTAGGGGGCCTACCTCAATTTTAACAGGCGACTGCTACCGAGACAAGCTCACGTAATCAGCCGGGGCACCTGTTAACCCACGGTACCTAATTTAGGACCCTAGGTGAGGCTCGCCCGTCTCTCATGAGACGCACTTGTGGTTCGACTCCATGAAGTCGCTAGCCCACCATCCAGTAAGACAAACAGTTCATAATCCAGTCAACTAAGGTGAAGACTAGGACACTCCCTGAATGCCCGCCTAGAAGCATGGGTTACAGCCTCTTATCCTTGCGGAAAAAGTGGTGATCGCTTAACTAGGCTAGGTATTGGAAGACTCTTACTTCCGCTAACCTGAGCGTGGGCCTATTCTCACACCCCCGCACCCACAGGGAGAGGAATATCATTGACAAAAAGAAGAAAAAGCAGTGGTCCCAAATGACTACCTTGGGGGACACCTTTTACAACTTGAACTCTTCCAGTCAAATAAGATTTAAGCCACAGTAATAGTGATGAATGAAAACCAAAACAGAAAAGCTTATTAAGTAGAATTTTGTGATTCACTCTGTCGAAAGCTTTTGCAAAATCGGTAAAGATTATATCAGATTGATATCCTTTTTCAATATTAGATATAATGGCATTAGTCATAATCATTAAATTTTTTGATGTTGATTTGCCCGCTACATAACCATGTTGAAAAACTGACATTTTGTCTTGTATAATAAATGAAATTCTATTATAAACTATTTTTTCGAATAGTTTTGGAATAGCAGAGATCTTACAGATTGGCCTGTAATATGTTATTTCGTGTTTAGATCCTGATTTGAAAATTGGAGACAAAAACGAAATTTTAAACGATCTCAAGAAATTGCTTTTGGAAAGGGATAAATTAAAGATCAGCGTTAGCGGCTGGGCTAACGCGATTGCACATTTTTTCAAAAGTATGGGAGGAATGTTATTGGCACCTTCGCTTGTTTTTACCCAAGATCCACACATTTACTCACCACTGGAAGCTCCTGACTTATAACAGATTCAGAAGAATAGACTGATTGAAAGTAATCTGCAAATAAATTACAAATTACAGATGTTTAACTTGCAGTTGTATCAATGTACTTCATGCAGCTTGGTAATCCAATAGACTTTCGTTTAGTGTTTATAAAATTCCAAAAGCCCTTGCTATTACTTTTAAGTTCGTTTTCAACAGAAAATATGTAGTTACGATATAAAAATTTATTCAAATAGTTAAATTTTTTTGACAATCCAGATTGCTGATTTGAAGACTAAGGTCTTGTTTCTTGTTTTTGTATAACTTATATGCTTTATTTTTTGATTCTTGAGATTGTCTTACCTCCTATTAAACCAGACAGGGTTAGAATTCTGTTTTAAGTGTTTTACTGGTACATATTTTTCAATAGCGCTTTGTAAAATCGATGTAAATGCCTTATAATCATTTTCTAAATCAGTACCGGTAAAAATATTCTGCCACGAAAAATACAAAAAATACTCAACTATTGCATCAAAGTTAGCTTTTAGATAATCATATACAAAAGTGTTACAAATATTTCCATTTTTTATATAGTTATAAGAATTTATATCTCCCTCAATTGCGAGGTGGTGTTGTATGTTGCCTACAACGGGGAAATTTGACTTTTCTATAGAAATATGAAATTCCTTATCAACAAATACTAAATCGAGGATCCGATTGAGATCGTTATGTTCATGGTTAATTTGGACAAAATCATATTGGCTTAAAAAATCAATAACAGATGTTTCAATTTCATTTGTTACTTAAAAATTAATTAAATATTTGTCTTCTAAGTCAAATTCCCAATTAATATTACCAATATTAAAATCTCCAGCAAATATTACATGCTGTAGGTTATTCATATTATCTAAAATTGGTTTTAAATTTAACAAATGAAAGTTGTAGAAGTCTACTGAGCTCTTTGCTACGACAAATAATTGTGATTCATTTATTTTTACACAAAAAATAATCTGGTCAATATCTTGGTAAGGAGCTGAGCAGTCTGACTCCAATTAAATTTCCCTCCATGGCAGAGAAGCACGAACCGCAACCAATACTCCTCCACCCCTATCCTTTCCTGTTTTAATGTTGCATCTATCTTTTCTAAATAAAGTATAACAATTTGAAAAAAAATTCTGAAGTGAAATGATTTTCAGACAACCACGTCTCAGTAAGAACAATAATATCATAATTACGTACAGAAAAAGAAACAAATACATTATCAAGTCTACTACCTACTTACCTACATTTTGATAATAAAAAGATGAGCTTTTGTTTCCATAATGGAAGGATGATGATTCTTCATATAATTAAGATGGTGGCTTAAGTTCCAGCAGTATTTTCACGAAAATCGCTATTTATACTACTACTAATGATCCCCCAACAAACTGCAAGAGAAAATTGTACGAATTAATATTTTCAAGCGCCAAAACAGTTTTTCGTTAATATTTCGCCAATGGTAACTTTTCTGAAAAAAAAAATAAAACAAAAGTTGCAGAGAATTTAATTTCTTACAACCTTTACCTTTATTATTTTTATCAGAAATAAAAAATGACGAAGTTATTGGCCAAAACTAAATCTTCATTAAATTCAAGATGGCGGCTGAATCTCTAGCATTATTTTCCCGACAACCGAAATTTAGACTACTAATAGCCCTGAGTCTGCCCTCTAAAATTGAAAGATGTTAAAAAGTTCATTTTATTTGAACCATTTTAGGAAATCAAAACAAACCTTAATTCGTTCTAGCTAGTTTTACAGCTTTAATATTTTCCAAAACAAAAGTGACATTTTACCTGCAAACCTACGTTTATGGTCAACCTTGTTCAAGGTTCAAGAGATTAGAAACTAACGACTAGTTCCCATTACGGCAAAACCTTTAGAAGTTGAAATTTCAGATTTCTAACAAATTAATTGAAGTAACTTTTCAACTTTGTTAAATTCTTGTAAAGTAACCGCAGTCAAGGCATTTCTATTTAAAAGAAACTCCCGAATTTTCTTCTTCCTCACAGTTTTCCCCCATTTTCATCAGTTTACAAGTATTTATTTGTCTATAATGTACGTGTAAAGTTGGGGGAGTATTTTGTAGGTCACAGTACACCCCTGTTTGTAAGTGCAAGGCCAAAGAACTTAATGACGCCGTTTTCTTGAGGCAAAGTGGGGGTTGTCGTTTCGTTAAGAATAAAATAACATTACGTTACAGGGATACTGTGCAAATGTATGTAAATATGTGTGTAGACATATATTTTGTTAAAGTTTCAGATAATCCCCAATGACGACGTTTTGATGGAGTAACCCCCCATGACATTGAATCGCCAAGCTTGGCTGTGTCGTAAAGGTGTAATGAGTATAATGGTTGTGCAGATTATGGTCGTCGAGGGTAAGTTGTTTAAAACGAGCATAGATACATACGTACACGAATAATGGGCACGTTAAAGGGAGAAAACAACGAATAAAAGTTTAACAATCAATATCCACAACAAGTTATTTTATTTTTTTGATATAAAGTTTGTTTTAAAGCTTTTTCGATCTTAAATTTGTAACTTTTACGCTTAAGAGTACACCCACCCACATTTACTCTTAAGGATAAGTTGGTGTGTTACGAAAATACATCGAATTAAGTTAATTCAAAAATTATTTTTAAAAATACAGATTAATAAAAACAAATTAATAAAAAAAAGTTAGACGAGTCGAATTTTTCAACCAAAGGTACAGTAGAATCTCGAAAACATGAACGGTTTAAAACATGAACAATTCGAAAAGATGAACGCTTTTTTCCACCGTTGCAGTGTTCTAAAAGATGAACGGGTTGAAATCTGGGCACTCGAAACATGAACACTATATTTCTAATTAATTTTTTAAACCTTTAACAAAATTGTGCTGTGTTAGAAGACCTAAAATAAATAAATTATCTTATCGAAACATTGCCAAAAAATATGGAATCGCTATATCCACGATTGTGTGAATAAATAAAAGGCACGACTGGGTCGCACGTACTTGCTCTTATGTGCTAATCCTTTTTAAGTGCAGGCGTCTTTTTGACAAAGATTTTATTTTAATATTTTTTGTATGACGTGCAACTTCCTTAGAATCGTTTTGGGGTGAAGCTCGAACGAACATGCGTCACGACAAAGGGATAAACACATAAATATATAGGATTGTTAGCTTTTGCAGTTTTTTAGTGTAGTATTATCTTTCCACTTGCTGCTTACTGTTTATAATATAATTTGCTAATAAAAAGATACAAAGGACTTTTTTCAGTTAAATTTTCATTTTGGTATGGAAAAATTTGAACAACTGGCATAAAGATTCGTCGGAATCAGCAGTATGGCAATAATGCTAGGTAAAGGGACCTTTATACGTCCCAATATGGGACCAATGGAATTTATAAAGGATTTAGGTACCTATAATAAGGTTGGAAGGAAGGTAGGTACTAAAATTAAGATACGTGTTCTAACTACTGTTAAGCCAGTAGGTATAGAGACAATATTAAAAGTTAACACAGTGGTTTTGTTTATTTATAGGAAGGTGTAAACTTTTGTTTTCTCGATTGCAATTTTTGCATTCAGTAGTAATCGAATAATTCTTTTTTATTTGTTAGTTGTTTTTGTGTGTTTATCAAAGGCTTCCTTATTTATTCTGTGCTTTTATCATGATGAAAAATACTTTAAAATACGTAAGTATGTATGTAATGTAGGTTGTCACTTTCTTTTATTTGACTAATGGCTTGGCTAGGGCTAAGCCGAGCAATATGAAATAAAATGTTGGGGAAAAAAATTTATGAATTCAAAAAAACACTACTCATAACGTTTTTTGGAAAAAATGTTGTAAGCCATCTTATTTCTTTTGCTGTTTTCTATTTTATGAATTTTTCATTTCAAAATCGTTCGACCAGTTTTTTCAAAAAAATGTTTTTTTTGAAAAACTTTTCGAAAACATATTTTAAATTTTTTTTTAGTATGTCAATTTTAAGAAATCTATAGTTTATACTAGGAGAAAAATTTAAAAAAAAATCTATAGATCCGTTTTCAAAATATTCAAAAACAAAATATTTTTTTAAAAAAATTATTAAAATTTAAAAAAAAATGTTTTTGAAAATTTTGATATACAATATTATTTAAATCATAAAACACTACATATTTTGAAAATTTCATCAAAATCCGTCAATTAGTTAACGAGAAAGTCTGATTTTAAAAAACCGGTCATATGGGAGGTACCGTTATAAAACTTTTTCTAAAAAATCCATCAAAATTAAAAGATAGATTTTGCACAGAAAACATCATTCTGAAAGTTTAATCAAAATCGTAGGAGCCGTTTTCGAGAAAAATAAGTTTTTTAATAAAAGTTATATGGCAGGTACCGTTAGTTTTGGAGCTAGAATGCCAATTCCAAAAACTGTCGGGTAGAGCACTCTAAAAATACTATATACCAAGTTTGAATCAAATCGGCCCAACCGTTTAGGCTGTAGATATCGATACGGACAGACAGACAGACAGACAGACAGACAGACAGACAGACAGACGGACGGAATTTCCGGACCCACTTTTTTTGACTTCTCTATCATCGTAATATCATGTTTGATTGTTAGAATTTTTTTTTTTTTTTACGAATGCATAACTTGCCTTATAGTCCCTATAATCGCAAGTAAAAAGGGTAAGTTAATCACTTCGAGAGTGTGTAAAAAATCGATTTCAGGTATCAACACCAGCATGAAATTCGCAGAGCAATGTGAGGGTTATGTATCCTAACCTTTAAGATTAAGAAATTTGCGAAAGAAAGCCGTTACGACTCTTTCTTCCAGACGACAATCTGGAACACAAAAGAAGCCACAAAATAAATTTCAATAGAATACACTAATATTTTACCACAAATAATAAAAAATCGGTTTAAAAAGAAAACTACAACAATTTTACAAAACTACTACAGCGTAAACAATTATTTGACAACAAAACCAGCACAGGTGTCTACAAATTGACATGCAATGATTGCCAAAAATTATATATTGGACAAAGAGGGAGAGCATTCATTGACAGGTTTAAAGAACATAAACCAAACAAAAACCTGATAGAGGCAAAACATAATTATACAGACTTCGAACATAACCTGACGCCACTTAACTATTGCAAGAAAGGGAGATTACTTCACGTCTTGGAAGAATATGAAATTTACAAATCACACAAGATAGAGGAGGATAACACATTGAACGACAAATTGATCCAAAAGATCAACCCGCTATATGACACTGCACTACAATACATTAAATTAAAAAGAGATAACAGCTAATAAGAATAAATAACACCAATAGCAACAATTAATCCATACAATTTAATGCACCAAAAATAGAGCTAAATAATACAGTACATCCCAAACTTTCGACTACGCCTGATGAGGGAATTTATTTCCGAAACGCGTTGCATTTAAATATAATAAAAACTGTGTTAATTTTTTTTTTTTATTTAATTAAATAATAAAAAAATAAAAAAAATATTTGATTTGTGATTAAAATAATTATTTATTTAAATGTTTTTTTAACCCTTATGACGAACTTTTGTATGTATTTCTGTTATGTTTTAAGTTTTTTTTAAATTTTATTTTAATTCGTTAATTTGATAGACGCAATGTTTGTATGTATAGCTATATATTTTCTTAAACTAATGTTCGATGATTGAAAATATGAACAATTCGAAAAGATGAACGGGGCCTGTTTTATATCTGTTCATCTATTCGAGATTCTACTGTATTCCTCTTTCTTTAATCCTTTAATCTATAATCTTTCTTTAATAAAGAGATTCGCATGAAATATGAGAAAACACTAGAGTTTAAAGCCACATACAATAATCTTATGAAAGAGTCAGGTTTTACAGCGCTCTTTAAACAGAACGGGTTATTTTTCAGGATTTTCAAGGGGACAGAAGACCACCAGCTTCTAGTTTCACTAACTTTTCTAATAAAAACCATAAAAGCAAGTATCTGCGACCCATTACTTACACTTACTTAACAACATCATAAATCCCAAACAGCTTGTCCGTGTGCAAGCTGTTTCGCATTCAAATTCAATTCCTTATTAACAGTACCATCAACATAAAACGGAAGCACACGCAAGCCCATCGATGGAAATGTACAACAATCGGCTCATATTGAGTGAAAAATTGTGATTTCGATGTAATCGCTTGGAAGCATTGTAACACTCGAAAACGTATCAATCAAGTGGCATGAATGTGTTTGTGCTGATACATTATGTATCTGTGTTGTTCGGTTTTTTTAAATATCCGGACCGGGACCATCAGGACATGTTAGGCTGGAAACATAAACATTGCGTATACAAATTGGGAGAAGTGTACTTTATGTGGCAAATTTCTAAAGAGATACCCAGATAAGTGAATTTTATGTGAATTACGGTTGGTAATATAATTTTTTTTTGTGAGAAAAAACTCAGCCTCTTAACAAAAATTTTACAAATTTTCATCTCTCTTAAATCACTTTAAAGAAGTATGTTTCGAGAAGCTGTTATTCAAGTCCATTTTGGAGATATTTCTCAAACATAATAACCTCAAGTCAAGGCTCCAATTATTGCAAAGTTTTAACTCGTAAATTAAACCATTTAGACTAACCAAGCTATATGCAGACAAAGTTATAGTGCTTAACCATACCGCCAAGGACAAGGTCCTTGAAAATAATAAATTTTGATCTCGAAATTGTTATGCTAAACAACTTCAGCCAGAAAAACAACTACAATAAAACAACAACGTCTAAAGAACGTTAAAAAATTGTTATTCCTAAGAAAACTACATAAATTTGAAAACAGTTAAGGCTATTTTATAAAGCCAAAGGAAAATAAACCAACAAAACTCGCTACAAATATCTCTCTCTCTCTCTCTCTCTTCAGTCCCCTTCACCATACTTATTTAGAGGAATTACTTCTGCAATAAAAAATCCTGCTCCAGCTCCTGCTTCAACTACTCTTGCAATGCAGGCAAACCACAACCGCCATCTATGCTGTATGATGGGAAAAGAGGTTAGAAAGTGGGTGGTAGATTTTCAGTATGGATTACCTTTAGCGAGAGGTGAATTTTGGATGAGGAATGGTTTTTCTTCTGGCAAATCAACCAAATCCAGGTCAACCCCAATCAGAGCCTCTTTGCAGAATGCCTTAAAAAATCAAGCATTAATCAGTCAATTAGATTGAATGGAAGGGAAGGCTTGAGAGTTGAGAAGATGAGAATTGAAATTCTATTCATTTCGTTGGTGCTCGAAAGGCTAAGTCAATGTTGTCAGTGTTGCCACATTTAAAATATTTATATCGTAATTCATTTTTACTTGTTATATAGTATAGTTATAAATACATACAGCAAGTTATAGCATTACGTCTGAATTAATTGAAGATAGATCGTGTTCCTTTACTTAGCGTTCCCCAAAAAAATGGGATTAAGGATGTTAAAGTTTTTTGTTTAGTTATGGAATTTTCGAGTTTTCTACTATAGTCATAAAACTAATGTCTACTTGAAAAGCAGGTTTGTATTTTGAGAGTATTAAATTATTCAACAAATTAAGAGTTACAAAAAAATAATATTTCATCAAAACCAATCCAAGATTTGTAAGATTTTCGGTTTTGTCATGATTTTATAAATGTTTTGAAATACATTTTTTCTAACTGCCCAAACGAAAGGAAACACAATCATCAAAAAAAACTAAAAAAAGAACCATTTGCATCTATGTGGCAACGCACACTCCTTAACAACTATGCCGCCTACAGTTAGATTGGTGAATAGGGTGTGGAAAATTGGCAAGGGTAATCAAGCCAGCACAATCAGCAAAACCATTTTAAACCCGAGTATTAAAGTCCGTGTCTGTGTGTGTATTAGTATTAGGGCCACACAAAAGTTTTCTCGTGTTAGATACTTAGGATTTCCATTAAAATTCGTCGAGTTTTTATAAAAAAAACATTGGGAGGAACCGATGTAATGATGATAACGTGATGATCAGGTAATTAAATTTTAGTAGAGGATTTTTTAATTTTGCAATATGGACCATCATAGTATCTATTGAAGAGAACATTAGGAGTCGCCTAGAGGTTCATGCAAGGAAAGCTTGCATATTGTACAGAATTTAATGTTGTATTCAATAATGGGGTTGTTGGGGCGGCAAATGAAACAAATTCAATCAGGATAGTTTTAGTGGATCTACATTTGAAAAACCCATGCTGATTAGGGGATATGTAAGTGACTTACAAAGAAAACTCATACATTTATGGAGTTTCAAATATTTAAGGAATGTAGAAAAGATTGGCAAAAAATATTTTACGTTATTTTAAGCGCCGTTACTTGAATCGGTGCAACAAATAAATTTTTCCTACCGCATACTGAGCAATGTTTGTAGAAATCTAACAAAATGCGGGAACGCGATGGGAAGACGGACATAATGCCGAAAATCAAAACCCTGAAAAGCCAAAATCCAGGAAATCCAAAACTCCGAAAATTCAAAAATCCCGAAATTCCAAAATTTTAAAACCCCAAAATTCCGAAAATAAAACCAAATTTAGTTTGTAATACAAAAATTGTAAATTTTTTTTTTGTAAATTTTTTTTATCGTTATTTTTGTAATTGTTTATAATACGAAAAAACAAAACTAATTTCGGGATTTCCTTTTCGGGATCTTTTTTCCGTATTTTGGATTGAGCTCAGAAGAACGGAGAACAGATTTCAAAGACAAAAAAGGCAGCCTGGAAGAAATTGTGAATTGTGAAATAGTGAGCAAGTTCAATATCGGGTGCGGAAGTTCTAATATTCTATCCGCAACATGTCGCTAGAACGAAGAAAATAATATGATCACCCATCCTGAAGGAATTCCGGAGCGAAAGGAAATGTACTTCTATTAATTATTACATGGGCAGCTTCTGGAAAAAATATAGAGATTCAATGATTTCAAGAAGAAGTCCTCATGCTGCAGCCACCAAACATTGAGTAGATGCAAAAAGCGATTAATTGGCTCAAACATGAAAAGGCCTCCGGAGCCGATTGCATACCTTCCGAGCAATTTAAATACGCAGATCCAACATTGAATGATGAAATTCATGAGGCACATCATGCATCACAATTTACAACAATTATAGGGCATCCCTATTTATTTAACATCCCTTTTTGTGTATACTAGGTGACCCAACCAGCGTGACTTGGCTACAGCACACATTTTCTGGATCCCAACAACTGCGTTACATATCGGTTCCAACAGTAGCTGAACACCACCAACGTAATCATGTTTAATAAATATACATATCGGGTCAAAATTGTACCAAAAGCTTTCTTTTAATTAATTTAAAATGAAATATATTACAAATATTGTGTGATTTTTAGTCAAATCGTTTCATAAATAAGATCAAAAAAGCAACCTCAGATTCATTTTACTTGAGCGTAGTTTAAATAGCCAGTCATTTCTTACAACATAAGCTATATCTGCATGTGATAGTCCCGTCAAAATCGGGTCATAAGTAGAAATAAAAAATACGACCCCAACGCCACATAGTGGGTAGTTAAAAAGGCATCAGCTATCTGCCAGTGAAAGTTTTGTTGAAATAAACTTCTTATGTTATTATGATGTTTGGTCTGCTTAAAGTTAACGACTGTTGGCTAAACAACGGAACATCAATCTTGTATACAAATTTTGAGACAATAACAAACACAAAAACAAAAAGATGGGAGGAGAGTGGAGAAGAAGATACAATGAAGAACTTTACCGGCTGTACAGCGACACACACCTAGCCAAAAAAGTAAAAATTCAACGTCTCAGATGGCTGGGTCATATAGAGCGGATGGACATCAATGCTCCGGCCCGGAAAATCTTCGAATCCACCCCAGAGGGACGGCGCAGTAGAGGAAGACCGAGACTCAGGTGGGGCACACAAGTGGAAGAGGACCTCAACCGACCCCACGTGCGAAACTGGAGACAGCTAGCTTGTTGGTCGAGGCCCAGGTCTACCCCGGACTGTAGCGCCACCTAAGAGAGAGAGAACAAACACAAAACAAAAAGAATTATCCAATTTAGTCCAGCCATGCGGGAGTTATGCGCGTTCTAACTTTTCATGGACTCGTTTTTATTTATATATAAGAAAGAAGATAGAAAGATAGATAGATGGAAATGTTTCTATGTCTAAATGTTTAGATGCTTGAATGTTTGTTCCAAAATCACGCCTCAATGGGTTAACGGATTTGGATGAAATTTGGTAGGATGATGGATGAGGTGCTGGATTGAATTATGAGATTATTTTTTTTGTTTATTATGTTTTCATAAACTGCGCAAATTTGTGAAGTTGAGTAGTTGAAAGAGTTATATGATTCTCTATACTACTAAACAGGCCATTTTATTCCGAAAAAATGGATTGTTCCGCCGAAGAAATCTGATTTTTATATCAGGTATTAATTTAAATAATGAAAGTTATTTAATCTGAAGTCTACGCAGACGAAGACGTGGGTAGAAGTTAGTTGTTGGACAAAATAATCTTTTCAGATATTCTCAACTATAAAAGTGCTTTCCTACTAAGGCAAATTAGCAATTGATCAGATCACTACCACGCCACGTGACGAAAAAGACAAGAACATGGCATTCCAACATATCATCTTTTAATACAATTTTAAAATAACTTGCTTAGCATAGCTGGCGAAGAACTTAATGAGTTCAGGAAAAACTTGGCCATCTCAAATAAATTGATAAAACCATGTGGGCCGACCATTTGATCATGACTTACATTACAAGCCAAATTAAAGTAGCCGGATTGCTGTCCAGACCAATCAACATCTTGAATGGATTCCCAAAAGGTGATGACTTGACCTGCATTCTTTTCAACCTGGCTTGGAAAAAGCATTCTTTGTCTCTGGCACGTCAAAAAAAAGTAGTCACTACCATATATTGGCTACCAGATGTTATCGGAAGAGGTAAACAAGCTGTACAAAATTCCATCATTCAGATCTGGCAGCGCGTTCATTAAGAAAAAAAAACAAGTACAAGGTGGTTGCATCTGCGACAAGCATTGCTTCAATAATCAGCAAAGAGCATCCGATATTACTACAGAAGACAAAATCAAAGGCTCTTCACCAATAAAACTAATCTGCTTCGGTAAAAGACTATTGTCTTACCATCACTCAAATAATGCTTCGAGATCCAGACCGGACCGGATACTGGTTATTTTGGCGATGACAGTGATTAATGTACATAGTTTTATATTATATTCAAGAATAGTTTTAAAAGCTTTTTAAGGATTTTAAGTAGAAAAACATATAATTGAATAAAAAATCTCATTTGAAAGTAAACTAATTCCACTTTTAATTAAGAAAAAGAAAAGTGTTAGGCAAATGTCATTAAAAAATGTATTTAGCAAAATGAAACCATTTACTATCCGACAAAAAAGTCATAACTTTTTTACTGGCAAACCTATCTCAACCTCAATCAAGACGCTAAATAATTAATTTTTTTGAATACCATTTACATCTTTTAAACCAGAAGCTGAAAGACAAAAATTCTTCCAAATGTCAAGACGTTCTTGTATAATTATTATTTAAATATTCATACCAAACACATTACAGATTCTTAACAATTGTCAGATGTTCGTCAAAGACTCCACACCAAAACCCTTTTAATTGTCATTGTCTTTACCAACAGACACTGTCATCGTCAGTCTCAACTGAACCTTTATGGTCACAAAATGGCAAAACAAAGAAAATAATTTTAAAATTAAACCCAAAAAGAGGTTAAGTAATTAAAACCACCACCATAAACTTCTTAATAAAAACCTCTTAAGGGTTTGACGCAGTGATCCATTGACATACTGAACAGAGAACACCCCAACCCAGTGATTCTATGAAATTAATATTTAATTACAGTTATAATGATGATTCACACAATCATTCACAATAAGAAAATAAAAAAAACGATTTATTTCTTATTTTATACGTTTCATCCTTCCCACACAACAACGTCTTGAAGGACTAATGAACCTTGCACCGAGGTCAAATGTTTAAGGTTAAAGCTCACTAATTTGGTCATTAGGCTCAAGTTGCTTCCCCTTTGGCCGTCACTGGGTGGAAAAGCTACACTACGAGGACTTAACAACACCATGCCAACCACCACCCTTGGATACACCAGCTAAGCAGCAGCAAGCAAATGCGATTAAGTGCAAACGTTGTTAAAACGACACATTTCATTGGAGCGACTAAGAGGAGCATAATGGGGGACGTAAACGACTAATGTTGTTATTTTTTTCTATTCCCTAACTTTGACATTAAGCCTAAGAGTGACAATTTGATTCCTGAAGTGGTGACAACTGGTAATGGCAACGCACTGTTCTTAGATAGAGAAGATATGAGGGATATTCACAGGTGAATTTCTTCAGCTAAATTGATCTTTAAATAAAAAAAAATATTTTTGTTTATACAAACCACATCAATACCAACCTGTATACCAAAAATCAGCCTTTAACTATTTTTTTTCCTTTCAAAAAGTGAGGACTATATTGCGATTAATAAGCAGCGTTTTCACAAGTGAAACTCTGAAAAACTATGCTATGTGACTCCCAACTTTGTTGCCCTTATTTGTTTCAAAATTCACAATTCATTAAAAAGGAGAATTTTGAGAATTTTGTTATATTGCTTCAAAGGAGAAATTCTGCTTCAAAGGAGAAATTCATTCTTTATCAAGGGTGTATTAATACGTACAATATCGAGAAATATTAAGTTTTCTTAAAATAACACGATTTGGGCTTTTGATAAACCTTTTCAGGACAAGTTTAACCATTAAAATCCCAGAAAATGTCACCGATTCCAACAAACTCAAGGAACATGACAAACAAAGTAATTTCCAACAAAGTGCTTCAGAAATGAGAAATAACAAAAATGAAAAACTACTGTCAACGTTATTTTCAAAAGATACTTCCGTGGTTAGAGAAAATAACATCTTCTTTATGAAAAAAAACATTGACTACCAACTTTTTAAACCACAGTGAGCTACACCTACACGTTCTCCGTAACATGCAATTAGTGGTAGCTTTTGGGAAAACATATTTTCCATTAAAAAAATTTTATCAAAAAAAAAATAAAAGTCCCATCCAGAAAAAACCCCAACCAAAGAAAAATTATTTCAAACGATTTTCTCTTTCCGCTTCTGGTACCGCGCAAAGGTCTGGTGACAGTTTTCCTAGGAAATATTCTTGACATGTTTTTTTTAAAGTGCAGAAAATAAAAACTGTTTTGTGCGCGCAATATCCTTATAAGTGTTTGCTTAGCGGAAAGTTTGGATATGCATACTGCATATGCACGATGCATGGAAAAATCTTCTCGCAGAGAGAATTTTCAAGGTGTTCGATGTTGATGGAGTTTTCTTTGGAAGAAGTTTACGTTGCAGTTGATTTGATTTTAATTAACGGCAGGTTTCTTTGTCGGAACACCTGATTGAAATGTGTGTGGGAGATATAATTACATCCTTTAATCCTTTTGTTGAATTTGCGGTTTTATTTGAGAAAAACTTTGGTTTCTTACGTCAGAACAGCATAAAGTATTTGTGCCAGTCAGGTTGTCAAAACCAAAAAACAACACCAAAACCAAGGAATTTCGTGGTTTTCCAAAATGTAATTTATATCGCGTTTAATCTACAAAAAATAGTTGTATCTTTCAGTACAAAAAATTTTGTAAGAACTTTTAAAGGATGATACTAAAAACTTCTGAAAACTTTCCTATTATAATTTAACTGAATAGAAAAAATAAATGAAAAATATTATTTAAGCATAAGGGTTTGTCATCTTATTTTTACTTTACTTGGATATATCAGTGGCGACGAGGCGGAAACAGAAGCTACGTATTTAACATACAATAAATGCAGACCAACTCAAATCTCTTTTAGAAACTATTACAAGGGCGGTTCAGGGCACTAACGTCAGTCAGCCGCAGATAGATGGAGTCCATTTAGAATCCTTCAACGACGAAAATGAGAATTGGGAAATTTTCATAAAAAGGCTGGAGAATTTTTTCAGTTTGAAAAATCTTACAAGATCGAGTAAGGAAGTTACAGAAAATAAAAGAAACTGGTTAATTCATGCGATGGGTGCAAAGACTCTGAAATTACTTTGCAACTTAACAAGTCCAGATGACCCGAAGACTAAAAGTTATGACGAGCTTGTTAAAATTATTAAAGACCATTTACATCCAGCACCCAGCGTTATAGCAGAGCAAAATAGATTCACGAAACGAACGCAACATGAAGGGGAGACAATATCCAACTTTGTTGCAGATCTAAAAAAAATGTGCAGAAATTGTAATTTTAAGTGCACATCTTAGACAACAATTCATAAGTGGCCTTCGTAATGCACATTGGTTAGAAAAATTAATTCAATTAAAAGAACCGAATAACACATTTCAAGATTGCGTCACTGCCACTCTTGCAATGGAATCTGCTCAAAAAGACTCAAAAGAAATTCAGAATTTGCAAGCAATTTCCCTTAGCAACCATCAAAATCAGTTTCATGCACTTCCACTGACTTCAAGAAACAAGAAAATGATTAATAAATCATCAAACTCAAGCTTCTGTTATCGATGCGGAGATAAAGATCACCTAGCAAATTCATGCAAACACCATCGAACAGTTTGCTCGAAATGTCGAAAAGTAGGTCATTTAGGCCGCGTTTGCATGAATTCGGAAAAATATAACAGCAGCGATAACAAACCAAGACTCCAGCCACCTGTACGCAAGCCTAAAAGAAAATTTGATAAGCAAAATCAACTACACTCGATAGCATTACATACAGAAGACGACGACGACGACGATGAAGAAGAAGAATACTATATGAATCAACTAGGCACGTGCGTTATTTTGCCTGAAGAAAAAAGAAAACCAAGAAAATATATGATCTCCTTAGTTCTGGACGGTGTTTTGAAGCAATTAGAGCTGGATACTGGTGCAGCAGTTTCATCAATTTCTTATGAGGAGTTTATCAATTCTTGGCCTTCAAAAAAGATGTACGAATCAAATGTTCCTTTTCGAACATACACCGGAGAGATCATTCGGCCTATTGGATATTCGACAATGCACGTGACATATGGCAAGGAAGAGGTCAATGCCAACATATACATCATGCCAGGTAAGGTAGATGCAATTTTCGGAAGAGAGTGGATTAAACTATTTAAAATTGAATTGCCAACACTCAATCAAGTAAGTAGTACGATTATGCCTTTAAACAAAGAAAACTTACTGCAGACATTAAAAAATAAATTTAGCAATGTATTTAAATCTGGTGTTGGCAAAATAAATAATTTTGAGGCAAAATTATATCTCGAGGAGCGGGCTAAGCCGATATACATTCCTGCTCGAAAGGTACCATACGCGCTCCAGGCGAAAATGAATATTGAAATCGACCGTCTAGAAAAGGAAGGCATTATTACGAAAATGCAATACAGCGAATGGGGTACACCGGTGGTCCCCATTATCAAGAAAGACGGATCACTCAGACTTTGTGCCGACTACAAAGTAACATTGAACAAAGTGCTCAAAAACGACCATTTTCCAATGCCGCACGTTGAAGATATTTTTGCAACTTCCATGATGGGAGGTAAGATTTTCACAACATTGGATTTGAGTGAAGCTTATTTACATATGCCAATGGACACTCGAAGCGCAGAAATACAGGCGATATCAACCATCAAAGGTGATTTCATGGTAAACAGGTTAATGTTTGGAACAAAAGTTGCACCTGCAATTTGGCAAAGGTATATAACGCAGACATTGGATAACATACCAGGAGTTTGCGTGTTTTTGGATGATATTAAGATCCAAGGTTCTTCTTTTGAAGGACACTCATCTCGACTTGAAGAAGTGCTTCGACGATTAAATAAGGTGGGACTTCGTGTCAACCTAAGCAAATGCAAGTTTGCCGAAAGCTCCATCACATATTTGGGCCACATTATTTCAGAAAAAGGACTCGAAAAAACGAAAGACAAAATTCACGCTATCATTGATGCACCGACTCCTAGAAATATTACCGAGGTCAAAAGCTGGCTAGGTTAGTCAACTACTATGGGAGATTTTTCGATAATCTTTCTTCAAAACTGAATCCTTTATACAATTTATTGCAAAAAGGCCAGGAATTTCACTGGAACCAGCAATGTGAAAAGGCGTTCAAGAACATAAAAGCAGAAATTTCTTCCGATGTAGTGCTCTGTGCGTATGACACAAACTTACCACTGTCATTGGCCGCTGATGCGAGCCCATATGGACACGATCGACCAATCGCCTACGCTTCGCGTTCTCTTTCTTCATCGGAAAAAAAATTACAGTCAAATTGACAATGAGGCAACTTCAATTTTTTGGGCACTAAAAAGATTTTTTCGATATCGCTATGGTCGTAAGTTCACTCCAATTACTGATCACAAACCTTTAGTTGCTATTTTCAGCCCCAGCAAGAGTTTACCATCCATGGTTGCCACACGCATGTTGCACTACGCCCAATTTTTACAAGGGTTTAATTATGAAATTGTGTACCGCGCAACAAGGGACCATGCCAATGCAGATGCACTTTCCCGTTCGCCCCTACAGTTAGATGAACAAAAAGATCCGGATCAAGTTACTTACTACCAAATGCAACAAATTGATATCGTTCCTGTGACTCAAAAACAAATTGCAGTCGAAACAAGTAGAGACCCAGTTCTACGAGAGGTATACAACAATTTATCGCTGGGAAATAAACTAGTGAATTCCGGCTTCGAAGGTAAAGATTTTGAATTCTCTCTTAACAACGGTACTATTCTTAGGAATAATCGAGTGGTGATTTCGCAAACGTTACGAGATGTGATTTTAACAGAGTTGCATACGGCTCACGTCGGAATCGTTAAGATGAAAGCACTAGCTCGGAGTTATGTGTGGTGGCCCCATATTGACTCTGACATCGAAGAACTAGCTTTGAAGTGTTTGGCTTGTAGGAGCGTTCAAAAACAATCTTCGAAAAAAGTACAACACCCGTGGGAGTACCCAACATCCCCATGGAATAATGTACACATTGACTTTGCGGGGCCATTCTTTGAAAAATATTTTTTTATTGTGGTGGACGCATATTCTAAATGGCCCGAAATCTTTCAAATGAGAAGTATAAAGGCCGGGAGGACCATCGAGATACTTCGACCTGTTTGCTCGTTATGGGTTGCCTTTGACATTGGTCAGGGACAATGGGCCTACTTTTATTTCGTTAGAGTTTAAACGTTTCATGAAAGAGAATGGTATTAATCATAAGTTTACTGCACCATATCACCCAGCTACGAATGGACAAGCTGAACGATTTGTTCAAAACATGAAAGTAGCTCTTAGAAAAATGATCAAAGATCCAGGTAACATTGCCTATTAACTTATAAATTATCTTATGCGTTGCAGGAAGACGCCGAACTCTACAACCGGGGTTGCACCTTGTTCACTATTTTTACAGCGTGATATACGTATCAGATTGGATTTAATTCGGTCCAACAACATCGAGACCGTAAGAGGGAAGCTGGATGGATCATATTCAACTGGAACTCAATACCTGCCGGGGGATAAGGTTCAAGTAAGAAACTACAATGATAAGGATAAAAAGTGGGAGTTTGGCAAAATAGTACGTGCAGATGGACTTTTGCACTATTTAATCGCTGTTCATGGGAAGCTCTGGAGAAGGCATGTTGACCAGATACAAAAATGCAACGTCGACATTGATCAACCACAAGCGCTAAGAGATAATGACTTTGAGCTATCACCTCTGGTTCCGGAAACTCGTCACAAATGTGATAATTCTACTGTTAATACGGTGAAACCATCTTCGGAGGAAGGACCCATACCACCCTTGACTTATTTAATCAACGAAGCTTCACCGAAGGAAGATGTACTTCAGCCGGTCAAATCTAATGAACTTCAAATTGAAAACGAAGACACCACTGAAGCACCAATAGTTCGAAGAAGCAACCGCATCAGGGAAACCGTGAAAAGGTTGTGCTACTAAGCGATTTAGGGAAGAGGACTGTTGTGTATTTACGAACACTGACCTATGCCACCTAACAACGTCAGCGCTACCTGTGAGTATTTTTGTCATGTCAAGTTGGAGGCATTTCTGATGTCAAAAATATGTGGGATTGAAAACCGACGACGCGACGTGACGAGACGAGACAAACTCTACCAGTAGCACTGGTGACTAATACAAACACAAACGAAGAGCGGATAACGTGGGAAGCTCTCTTCCCACGTTATCCGCTCTTCATCCATTTCACAAACCAGTTTCACTTCACACTAAAGTTATTCAAGCTTTTCATTTTTGAAGAATTTGAATTTAGTGTTCAAACTCATCTAGTAAAGATCGGTCGCGGTCGCTCGCTACAAATTGAAAAGTAAACAAAGTGTCTTATAATTTTTATCAAAATAAATCAATTAATTTTAAAATTAAATGGAAATCCTACATATGTAAATACCATACAAACATTTCTTGTGTTTATTGTCCACAAGAGGTTAGCTTTATTATTTACAAATAACTCTGCCATAAATTGACTGCAATAAATTAAGGAACAAATTAATGTTCAACGATTGTTCAACAATGGGCGATCATAAATAACGATATTGGGGCCTATAGATGAATTATGTGGAACGTAAATTATGTTTACTGATTCACAAAAGGACACAATTCAAATTAATATTACGAAAACAATGAAATGAGCAAACACACACAAAAAATTATAAATGACGTTTTTTTCAGAAAATGATGACAAAAAGTAAGGAATTATATTATGAAGAAAAAAAACCTAAGTCATACGAAAATCGAATGAAAAGAGCGATAGCTTCAAGCTAATAAATCACATAAATTGGTTGTTGGATGAACATTTTTTTTGGGTAAATAAATAAAAAAATTGTAATGAAAAAAAAGCATAACTTCCACAGCCGAAGTTTTGATTTATATATGGCAGCCATGTACCATATAAACGGGAATAAATTATGGAAATATCGTTCGCAAGTAACTGTAAATTGTCTGCATTGCGCCATATTAGATTTCAATTTCCCTAGGCTAAGAGGCCGAGCAATGAGCGTCATAGGACAGAATGGTATAGCTGCAGCCAATATGTTTAAGCTGAATGGCAGAACTATTTTTGTATAATTCATGTGTTAACCGATGTTAAGGTTCGTTAAGGTTGTTTCTGGTTATCGCACGCACGAAAACACTATCCTTAAGCATTTTAAAACCAGTTAATTCACTATGCATTATTCACATTATCAAACAATTAACTGTGGTGGAAATATTCACTGTGGTGATATATGTATGACCGGAAAAAAATTTATTTTCGAAACTCCTTCGAAGGAAGGACTTAATCGAAACGAGCTTAAACTTCAATGAAGTACTGGAAAGCAGTTAATTTAATCAGTAGTAAAAAAAACTACAACTACTCCAGTTTTGCACAAAGATCAATTTTCAATTTTTGAAAGATAAGTAAATTTCAACTTTAGATTTGAATTTATTCTGCGCGATTGATTAAAAATTACAGTTCCGGATGTTGTTCTGCATTAAAAAAATTGAAAACAAAAAAATAATGACAGAAAAAAATAATAAGTTCAAGTTGCCAAAGGCGGTATATACCTTAGAAGAAAGAAGACCGTCTTGTTTCAAATGCTTTGCAATACAGCCATGTTACTAAAAATTTAAATAAATTGCACGACTGGATCGCACGTACTTGCTTATATGTGCAGTCACATCGTCGAATTAAATTTAAATTAAATGCATCACTGGGTCGCACGAACTTGTTCTTATGCTATATAATTGCTTGGTGGTTGCATATGTATGTCAATATTAAAATAAATTATTTTTTTTTCGAAAATTCTTTAATTTTTTTTATTATGTAGTTTAAGAGTTTTCTCGGAAAAAACTAAGTATGCAATAAAATTTGAAAACTAAATGTCTATCGAGGAAAAAAATATTGAAAATCATTCGACCATTTTTGTTAAAGTCGTTAAAAAAAAAAAAATTTGGAAAAAATATTTAAATTTTTTTTAGTATGTTATTATAAGAAAACCTGTAGTTTTGATTTGGGAAAATTGTTTTAAAAAATTCAATCAACCCGTTTTCAAAATATTTCGAAAACCAATTTTTTTAGAAAATATAAAAAATCGAAAAAAAAGTTTTTGAAAATTTTGAAAAGCAATATAATTAAATTGTAAATGACTTTCTGTGTGCAAAAAAATTTTGAAATCGGGATAATGGTTTGCCATAAATCCCATTTAAAAAAAATTAAAACCAGTTCTATGAGGGGTGCCGTTATAGAACACGTTTCGAAAAATTCATTCTAACTGAAAAATGTATTGTTGTAAAAAAATATAACCCTGAAAGTTTTATCAAAATCGTTAGAGCCGTTTTGGAGAAAATCAAACTTTAAAAATTGTATGGCAGGTACTGTTATTTTTCGGGCTAGAGCAAATATGAAAAATACCCCCCCCGAGATACTACCAAATAAATACTAAATACCAAGTTTGAAGCAAATCGACCCATCCACTTAGGCTGTAGAGGTGCGAACAGACAGACAGACAGACGGACGGAATTTCCGGACCCAATTTTTTCGACCTCTCTGTCATCAAACAATCGTTTGATTGTTAGATTTTTTTTGTACGAATCCATAACTTGCCTTATAGTTCCTATAATCGCAAGTCAAAACTGAAGGAGGGGGCGGCGCAACGAAGCGTGATAATGAGAAGACGTGAGGAGATATTGCTAAACAGTTCAATATCGCACCCAGCTATAGAAAGGTTTGTTCAAATTTAATTTAAAGTTTTTTCCACCATTATTAAACATTTTTCGAGCCCGACACATTGTATATTGTCTTCTTTAAATCCCCATAAACTCTTCTTCTTCTTCATCGCTTCCAAAAGCAGATGATGGAAGATTTTCCCAAAAATTATTTTCTCGAAACATTTTATGAAAAATAATTTTTATTCAAACCGAGAATTTGCTAATTCAACTTAAACTGTTTTCGGAAGTTGATAAAATCGGAAATTGATAAGTTCGAGAGTTGAAAATCGAAAGTTGAAACTGTCAACTTTGAGTGAAGAAAATCACAAGTTGAGAATAAAAAACCTCAAGTTGAGTTCAACTTGCAATGAAGAAAATGGTTAACCTAAATAATGCAAAGCAGCGGCCTCAAAATTGACTCTTGTGGGACGCCATGTCTCACTTTTTTTCTTTTGGCTTGAGATGTATATTTGCTTTCAAATGCTTTATTGGTGTTAAAGCTTTTTAAATTGATATAGCGGATCACGATTTTTCCAGCGTTTTGATGAGTTTTTGGCTTCGTTATATTTCAAAAGCCTTTTTTAAAATATATGAAAAGCTTGCTGGTATTTTTGTCTTTAGTAAGACCAAATTTATTTTAAGTCTTGTACCTTTTTTTTAGCAACTCTATGTTCATTTGGAACACATGACAAATCTTATCTGCCTTTGATTCGGAGTTTACAGAATATTGTGCTCGCGCCGGTATCAAGTAAAGTATATAATTTACATAAGGCGTATAGATTGGTTTGAATATATTGTACATATACAGGCAGCATTCCGAAGAAGGTACAATCATGAATGGCATTAAAATTTACTTCGAAGCAGATGTGATGGAAAAAGAAAATCTCTAGTAAAAAGCACTAGTAAAAAGGAACCAGTTCAGAAAATCTTTTGATTTTCTTTTTTCGCTTGGCAAATTTTGCTAATGTTGAGGACTGCCATAGACAAGGACGCTTAAAGCAATGAAGAACAAACCTGGATATTGTCGGCTAACAATCAGGATGGGGATGTAACGGGTGATTTTTTAAGAGCTTGAGAACTTTTTTTTTAAAAAAAACGCATAAAATTTGCAAAATCTCATCGGTTCTTTATTTGAAACGTTAGATTGGTCCATGATATTTACTTTTTGAAGATAATTTCATTTAAATGTTGACCGCGGCTGCGTCTTGGGTGGTCCATTCGGAAAGTCCAATTTTGGGCAACTTTTTAGAGCATTTCGGCCGGAATAGCCCGAATTTCTTCGGAAATGTTGTCTTCCAAAGCTGGAATAGTTGCTGGCTTATTTCTGTAGACTTTAGACTTGACGTAGCCCCACAAAAAATAATCTAAAGGCGTCAATCGCATGATCTTGGTGGCCAACTTACCGGTCCATTTCTTGAGATGAATTGTTCTCCGAAGTTTTCCCTCAAAATGGCCATAGAATCGCGAGCTGTGTGGCATGTAGCGCCATCTTGTTGAAACCACATGTCAACCAAGTTCAGTTCTTCCATTTTTGGCAACAAAAAGTTTGTTAGCATCGAACGATAGCGATCGCCATTCACCGTAACGTTGCGCCCAACAGCATCTTTGAAAAAATACGGTCCAATGATTCCACCAGCGTACAAACCACACCAAACAGTGCATCTTTTGGGATGCATGGGCAGTTCTTGAACGGCTTCTGGTTGCTCTTCACTCCAAATGCGGCAATTTTGCTTATTTACGTAGCCATTCAACCAGAAATGAGCCTCATCGCTGAACAAAATTTGTCGATAAAAAAGCGGATTTTCACATTTCGAACCGAACACTGATTTTGGTAATAAAATTCAATGATTTGCAAGCGTTGCTCGTTAGTAAGTCTATTCATGATGAAATGTCAAAGCATACTGAGCATCTTTTTCTTTGACACCATGTCTGAAATCCCGCGTGATCTGTCAAATACTAATGCATGAAAATCCTAACCTCAAAAAAATCACCCGTTATGAAAGAACTTTTTGGAGGCGGCCCAGACCGGATTCTGGTTGGTGCGTTGGTGATGATGATGATGATCATGTTTTCTCATCAATATATTGAATGTATTTATTTGATAAAAAAAATGTGCTTTCATATATTCTTTTATATTTATTTCTACTTTCTTAAACATATAAGTAGAAATAAATGTAATATAATATGAATTAAAAAGATGCAAAATAAATAAATAAAGATATAAATAAATTCCAATTTCTTCTAAATGAATCTAAATATATAGACAGGAGCATTTGAAATTTTGTAAAAATACATAATTTTCATTTTATTTAAATTGCTTATCACCTTGCTTAGTAATAATTTACATATATTACTTTTAAATTTTTTTTTGTTAATTTGTGTTGACATTTCGACAATTGAAAATTCAAGCAAGTGACAATTTGCAAACCTCATCTTTTAAGGTCCTAAGCGGTTTAATGTTTCTTTCAGTTGTAATTTCTTATATCAAATCAACTCTTGCAGAATATTCTTTAATATCTGTTTGTCTGTTTGATATCGTTTTGCTGGCTAATATTTCTTTTTTTACTTGTTGACGTGGAAGCGGCAGGACCTGCCGCAGCATCATTCCAATTTGGTGCATCCATTTGTCTTTGATTATCCTTTAAATCTTTATAGTCTTTCAGGTTTTCGACAGAGATCACACTTCCATGACTTCCACAAAATCAAAGTTATCATATTGATTAAAAATCACTCTTTAAGCTTGTTTAAAATGGGTTTTAGAAAGAGAGATAAAACTTTAACCATACACAAAGAAAAATAAAAATATTGAAAAAGCTATTCGAACACTTCCAAGTACTTTAAAAAAAGGAATGTATTACTTAACAAGAACATGTATATAAGTTCCGATGGAATTTTAATTTAATTATAACCAATCTTACCTCTAACACATCCCGAAATATGTTTATTCTCTTCCAATTTCTGATGACAAATTGAATGAACCAAACTTACTACATATCTTGTCCGAGAAAATGACAACTCTCGAATTCTCAACTAGCTCAAGAAAAGAGCATTTGAGTTACTAATCTAATCATCCTCACTCTGCAGCCAAGTAACTTATAAATGTTCTTCCAAATATTTGTTGGCTAGCTCCATATCACTTACATCAGAAGTTCCAAAACGGAACTTTTTCATAAATTAGTCCTCAGCATTAATTTGAACGCGCCCTACCTAATTAAGCTCAAGGTTGCTTAAGAATTTCTACAATTTTTGGCAACTAACTCTAAGTCCGCATTCCAGCAGTTGATTTCTATCAACCAGGTGGTGGCAGTACTCCAAAATCGACGATTTATTGCATGACCATCCAGAACGATAAAACATCTCAACCCGACTTCAGAGCACAATTCACTAATCCAAAAGATAGAATTGCATAATAAAGTGGTGTTTTTGTCGGTTTAAATGGCTCAGCTTGGAGCCCTCATAATCATTGCGCAGTGAGTGGCCTTCATATCAACCAGCACCACAATCACACCCACACTAAAACCTTGATAGTATGAATGACATTCAGACGGAAAAAAGGGCCACACCACACACCGCCCACCACCTCAAGAACATAAGCAACCTCAACATCAAACACGACAAGCCATACAAGGGATGTATAGGAATCAGAAAAAAAAGAAAAAAAGAAAGCAGAAGAAAGGAAGAAGAGGAAAAGAAAAACATTGCTAAAATGGAGCCTCACTGTGCTATTGATTTGCCATAAATTTAGATGCACAGTCCCCCACATTGACAACCGCTACCATACACTTGCCAACAACATGTACATTGGTGGTCCGAGGTTGTAAGGCGCCTGAATGATGCATAATTGAAATAAGGAGCAATTAAAATCAAATTTTCCTACCAGCAAAAACTGAAAAAAAAATTGTATCTTTACAGAGATACTTGGCAGCATTCTTTGCTGTGATCATTTCACAGAAAGTTGTCTGTAATGCACATTCTTTTAATTTGGTTTCTGAGATGCAAGTGCATGGATAGTTGAAAATCAAAAAATTAGATTTGTTGTTGCAACAACAAGAGTTAGTTGATAAATATAAAAGCAAGAGTATGTGACAAAACGGAGCCTGAGGCACACTAGCATTTATTTTGTGATTATTGAACTTGAAACTTAAGGATAATTTTTTTCCAGTTTGTTGGATATTGATCACCAAAACACCTACACTTCTTTAAAAAGCCTTTCGAGATCGTCAAGCGGGAAATTGTTTGGCGTAGGAAGTACATCTTGGTAGCTTGTCAGATGAGTTCGAACTCCAATGAGGAGTCAGACAGGGCTCAATATTGTCGCCTACAGTTTTTATTGGTATTAAGCGAAGTTCTGAACACAGTCTTGACAAGAAATGGAATGATTCGGTGGGCTCTGACATCCTACCTGAAACATTTTATTCATTCGTACAACCGATGACAACAGTGAGCTTATTTGCTTTCTTGGAAATGCAACTGAAATCGTTCTGTTCAAAATCAAAAGCGACAAAACAAAGATCTTCAGCCTCTGGACGGAATCATCTTCTCTAAATAACGTTTTTCAACAGACAGTAGAGAAATTACAGAGCTTTGAATACGTTTGGAGTATCATCTCTACCGCGAAAGCAAAGGATTCTTGCGGTATGTTAATAAATTGCACAACTGGATCGCACTTACTTGCTTTTATGTGCGGTCACAGCTTCGAATAAAATTTATGAAATATTGAGGGAACTTCAAAGTTTTTTTTTGGATTTTCTGACTTTTGAATGTTTGAAAAAAGTACGTAAAATAGTTTTCAGAAAAAAAATAAGCTAAAAGCCATTTTATTTCGTTAAAAAATTTTTTAAAAAGTTTGATTTTTTTCAAAATCGTAGGAACCGTTTTTATTTAACAACTTTTTTGAAAAATTAAAAAAAAAAATAATTCAAGAATGCAAACTTAATCACAAAAATTATTTACATTTAAAAACAAAATTAGGAAAAAATGCACCTACCTATTCCAAAATATTTGTATGTCAAATAGCCAAAGTTATCTACACCTTTCTGAATATCAAATTTGATTGTAATCGGTTAACCAGTTCTCGAGAAAGTCGAAGAAAAGAAAACCGTCCAAAAACCGAAAACCGAAACTTAAATTTTTTTCACATCTTAAAATTCTTGGAGCCGTTTTCGAGAAAAATAAGCATTTAATTAACGGTTATATGACAGGTACCGTTAATATTTGCGCTAAAAAAAAATTAAAAAAAAGCTGTTTGTAGAATGTCAAAATAATCTTAAGTTCTGAATTTGAAGACGATTGGTTCAATCCTGTAGTTCAATTGACGTCCATACAGACAGACAGAATTTTACCAGTAACTCAAATATGTTTCTCTATCATGGAAATGTCATGTTTGATTTTTATCTCAATTTTTTTTATCTGCACGAATGCATAACTTGCATTAAAGTACCTATAATCACAAGCAAAAATGGATAAATAATTCTCTCAGCTTAAGGACGACTCTTTCGCTTCAACGAACAATCCCAACTGCTATGCAATATGTATGCAGGACTTGGGAAGTTACATGAGTTGTCATGAGAATAAGAAAACTGCACACAATCGCTACGTTCGTCTACGAAAGAAATAATAATAATAAATAATAACCTATTTTTTTTAAAGAATACAGACTAATATCTTAAATCGGTTGTTTTTCATCCGTATAAGCCTCTGTCAAAGGCAAGTACAATCAAGGAAACTCATCGCAAAACTTCTACTTTCCATCGAGAGATGGGCTCAATTTAAGGCAGATGAAGACCTCCTTAGACGTGGTTCGATAAAGATTGTTCGGAAAAATGATCTTTCGTCAACTTTGAACAAAGAAGGACATTCACAAATTGCAGGAACTGTGCACAATAACACTCCGGTCTCCAGGATCAATCAAACCTAGCCCTCTATTAGATGATCACTTCAACCATACCAGAGGGTACAACTCGAGACAGGTATAAGAAAGCCTGAAAAAGCATGTTATTTGAGGAATATTTTTTCCTAAAACTGTACAAAACGTTAATTGAATTGATAATATAATAATTGTTTCTTTAAATTTCTGTAAATCATGATTCACGAAGTTTGTCCATGACCCGCCCTTCAAATTTAGGCGCCCCAACAAATACATCACTTTGCCCAAAAAAATACTCCAACTATGACCACATCGACCGAACGTTAGCCTATGGCTCACCTTGAAGAACAGGAAAAGATAACAATAAGTCAGAAGGTTAATAAATGGGGTTGCTACTCTTTCTCCTATACAAATATATCTTGTATGCATTCTACAAGCTTCTATGTCAAATTGGAGGACTTCCAAATTTCCCCCAGTTCCAGCAGAAAGGATTGCATAATCCCTTTGACCAGACCAAAGCAAATACTTAAAAATGCCATTCACGGCTCTGGCAAAGGAATCCTTTTAAAACATTTCAGGACTCTGTCATGTGTTATTTTTTTTTTTTGTTCTGTTCCTTACTTCATTCTGATATTCGAACGGTTTCGGTTCCAGTTTACTCTGCCAAAGTGAGATCCTTCTTCAATTGAATAATTTTCAAATTAACATGATTTCAATTCAGCAGCGCATTTGGTTTATATCCACTGCTGGCACTATATTGAGAAGAGAATTTTTATCTGGTTTATTGCTTTTGGCTTTTAGACAGAAATTGTTTTACAATGGCTAAGGCATGGCAAGGCATCCTTTAAAAAGCTTTATTATTGAACACCAAGCAATGGATGGGTTTGTGTATGTGTGTCCACAATGGGAGGGTGTGCCAATTTAAATTCAATTTTGAAGCAATATGGCAGCACTTGGTGCGCATAATCGTTTCGATAACATTATCCTGAAAAGCTTATATGTTTAGCTTGAAGATTTTTTATATCTATTCGATATAGAGTTGAGGCAAATTGTGTGTGGTTATGGAATTAAAAGGCAATTTGAATTGTTATTAAGTTGAAAAGATGGCTTTAACAGTTCTAAATAAGTATTTGCGGGGGCAGCAAACATAAATACAAAAAGTCAATACAAAAAAAAAAGATTTGGGGACTACCAGTGTGTTTTGAATTGCTCCATTTGGGGGCTTCTAAGTGGATAAGTGGATTAATGGTTGCCCCATTCGATGGTGTTGGAGTGAATGAAATTTTTTCAAAGCATGTTACACAAATTAGATGATATGGCATCATAACTATAAACTGATGTTTGATATTTTTAACGGAAGTAATCGATCAAAATTAAATTGCACCAAGCTAGAATCATTTCTTGTCTTATTTTTATTATTATAAATTGAACCAATTCACTATACTTCCATGGCCATGGGGATTGTGGTTCCTTGAAAAGGATGCCACTTCTTTTTTACTTTATTTTACCTTACTATTACTTAACACTGACTGACATATGCCAAGCTTTTTGTCTGTAATTTGATAAAAAATACATTGCACGACTGGATGGCACGTACTTGCTCTTATATACCATCACAACTTCGAATAATATTTGAAAAACATTAAAGGAACTTCAAAGCCTTTTTCGATTTTCTGAATTTTGATTATTTGAAAAAAGTACATAAAATAGTTTTCAGCGGAAAAATTTAAAAGCCATTTTATTTCGTTAACAAATGTGATTTTTTTTTAAATCGTAGGAATGCTTTTTAAATAAAACGATTTTTTATTAAACAACTTTTACATTGCTTACATTTAAAAACAAAATTAAGGAAAAATTCACCTACCTGTTTTCAAAATATCGATTATTATTATTAAAAATACAAAAAAAAAAGTTATTCCAAAATATTTTTATGTGGAATTGCTTTGGTTATCTACATCTTTCTGAATATCAAATTTGATTGTAATGATTTAAGCAGTTCTCGAGAAAGTCGAAGAAAAAAAAACGGTCCAATGGAGGGTACCATTTTTAGTCCACCAACTTACTTATGTTTCACCAGTACATATATACCACACTTACAAAAGCGCACTAATTTTTTTTTTTCATAAAAATTCTTGGAGCCGTTTTCGAGAAAAATAAGCTTTTACTTAACGTTTATATGACAGGTACCGCTAAACCGAGCTAAAAAAATAAAAAAGGGGAATGTAGAATGTCAAAATAACCTTATCTTCTAAATTTGAAAACGATTGGTAAAGACAGACAGACAAACAGAATTTTGCCAGTAAATCAAATATGTTTCTCTATCATCGTAATGCCATGTTTGATTGTTATCTCAAAATTTTTAATCTGCACGAATGCATAACTTGCATTAAAGTACCTAAAATCGCAAGTAAAAATGTTGGCTATGCTGCCAACTATACCACTATACGTACTATATTTTTACTCGCGATTATAGGATTGGTGCATATAAAAAAAAAATTTAAATAACAATCAAACATGACATTACGATCATGGAGAAGCCTAAAAAATTGATCAACAAGAAATGCCTGCCTATATGTCAGCCTGTCCGTCTGTATGTATGGCTAACTGCAGGCTAAACGGCTGAAGCGATTAACTTCAAATTCGGTTTGTGTTATTCTTTTGGCATTCCTCAGAGGGTAAATTGAAATTTTATTTTTAGGGCTAAAAATCACGATAACTGACATATAGGAAAACCTTTTTTTTCTCGAAATCGTCTCCAACGATTTTGATGAAATTTTATTTTGTGGGTATTAGCTATTTTTTTTTATAATTTACGGGAAAAGTCTATTAACGGTATTTTTTATGTAACGGTTTTTTTAATTTTCAACTTTCTCGGCAATGGCTCATTCGATTTCACCAAACAGTAGAGATAAAACTCCTCCTATTAGCCATTTCTGAATTTTCAATTATTCACGTTTAAGACAAACAATCTATCGAGTTGGAAAGTCCTGGATTGATGTTGTCAGATTCCAGTGTTTGCAAATGGCACTGCCTGCCCAGGTAATGATATTGGCTAGTCTCTTAAAGAAGCCTACAAAATTTGACATAACTTTCCTCGTCCTACCGTTATTTTAGACTCAATATCAATAGGATAGTTTCAAGAGGCCGCAGACAGCTAAAATTAAAGAGATTCCAGTCAGCAAGTTCAATAACATAATTGGCTTTATTAAAAGCCTTCTTGAATTTTTTTCATTTTTTTTTTTGCTTAGGTTAGACAGCTTTTGGGTATGGTGATCCCATACCATATGGAGGTTGAAATTAAATTTTCCAATGTAACTCTTAGTCCCAATGCACATGGACTTCTCAGCGATGCGATGCGAATCGGCAACTTGTTTGGTTTCAGTCATACCATACCCTTTGTAATCAAATGGGACGATGCACACGTTTCTGGTTGAAAACTCTTTTGCGATTCACAAAAAACGAGTTTGTTACCAGTCGTCTGTTGATTAGCATGTCGGTGATTTCAGTTTCTAGTTTGCCTTCGCCTTCGCAACGATTGCAAATCAGTTGCAATTAAGTTTTGTTTAAAACAAGTTTCGAAATATTCTTTTTTAAAGACAACAAAATCGAATTAAATTTGTCATCTATGTAGACCAAATAGAATTTATCTTTAAGGACGTCAATCCGTAAGTTACAACTACTTAGGTATTCTCGCTTCCAAGTAAACTTCTTAATTATCGATTAAATTGAACAACTTATCACAATACTAATGCAATTAAAACTGACTAAAGTCCAATGTTTATTTTGTATATACTCAACCAGGCACGCGGTTGCATATGTACAATGTACACACATGTGTACATTCGTTGATTGCATTAGGTCACTCCAATCATTTTTCACTCAAAGCAAATACAGAACGTTGTGTTGGCATGAAGTTGCAACCAATCGAAACTAAGAGTATTCAGTAGGGTTCACTTCAGATACAATCAAATACACACACAGGTGCACGACTTCACTGTAGATATAACCCGTGTTGCACATATGGCCCATTGCAAAATCAATAGACTGAACTCTGTCACTCTAACCGCATTTACTACGTAGCGTATACACAGTCATCCATAACGCCATACCCAACTAACCATGCACTCCAGATAAAGGTAAATGCTTTAAAGCACTTAAATATCTGATCCTCCAGGAGGTAAAGCAAGAAATGCAGGAATAGTTAAGCAGGAAGCACGACCTGCATAATCCAGCTGGCAATTTCCATTATATCAAGAGCTTTGCGGTCTTCATTTTGATATGCGGCACAATGACGGTAAGGGATTGACTAACGAATTTGCGCTATGCAGTAGGTAAGGGAGCCTTGTAGCGGGCTTAAGGTGAAGAGCTATGATAGCAGGGAACAATATGTAATTAGAAGTTTTTTTTTTTTGAATTTTTAAACAGATGCATGAACATTTTCTTTTTTAACTGTATACGCGACGCAGATTCCACCTTATGTTGGAAATTTCGAAGGCAGAGTCGTTTATTTTGGCTTCGCAAAATTTAGAATTAGGCAGGATTTCATGGGTTAAAATAGAAAACGATTTCACTGACTTCTAGGCAAAATATTGAAATTTTTTCTCTATGAAAGAGATAAAAAGCTATGAATATATAAAAAGAAATAAAGTTAATCTACGGGATGTTAAGTAGGGGTTGAGGGAATGTAAGAGAAGATCTTCATGTATTTCGACATTCAGAATAGTTTTTAAATCCGAGATTACCTTAGTTTCAAAATATAGCTAGCTCAACAAGGAGGAAATGGGGATCAAGAAAATTGGTCATTTAGTATCTTTATTTTTTATTTGCGATTAATGGCAAGTTAAGGATTCGTGAATATAAAAAAATGGAGATAAGAATCAAACATGACATTACGATCATAGAGAAGCCTAAAAAAGTCATTGAACAAAATTTCCGTCTGTCTGTCTGCCTGGGTGTATATCGTGAAGCAGCCTAAACGGGTTAAGCGATTGCCTTCAAATTTGGCATTCCTCAGAGGGGAAATTTTATTTTCAGGGCTAAAAATAACAGTACCGGCTATATAACGGTTAAGGAAAAGCTTATTTTTCTCGAAAACGGCTAAAACGATTTTCATGAAATTTTTTTAGAATATTTTTTCAATATTAGCTATTATCTAATGAGAACCAAATTTACGAAAAAAGCCTAGTAACGGTACCTTTCATATAACGGTTTTTTTAATTTTCAACTTTCTCGTTTTGTTTCTATTTTAATTAATTTTTGATTTTTTTTTTTTTAAATTCAATATTTTTAAAACTTATCAAAAAAAATATTTAAATTTTTAAATCAGATGTAAATTAATAAACTGGAAAAAACTGCATACCAATTGAATTTTTTTTCAAAAAATAAAAAAACAGAATTTTATCAAAACAATTTTCGAAATACTTTTTTCTTAAATCGTTTGTTATTTAAGCCGTGTGATGGCATACTTAAGTTTTATTAAAAACCGTTAAATATTGTGGTTAACTTCAAACTGTGTTATTATCAATGTAAATGTTACTTGTTTCTGACAAAGATCTTGCTTTCCAATGTAATTAGGCACATAAGAGCAAGTACGTGCGACCCAGTCGTGCCCATTTTTACTTGCGATTATAGGTACTATAATGCAAGTTATGCATTGGTGCAAACATGACATTACGATGATAGAGAAACATATTTGAGTTACTGGCAAAATTCTGTCCATCTGTCTGTCTGTCTGTCTTTCTGTCTGTAAGGATGTATTTTGGACTGCAGCCTTAACGGTTGAGCCAATCTTCTTCAATTTTTTTAAGCTCAAAAATTAACGGTACCAGTCATATAACCGTTATGTAAAAGCTTATTTTTCTCGAAAACGGCTCCAAACATTTTTATGAAAAAAAATCAATGTACTACTGTAGGTAAGTATTATATTTTGGTGAACAAAAAATTTATTATGGTGTGCTCCAAACGGTACCTCCTATAGGACCGGTTTTTTTCTTCGACTTTCTCGAAAACTTGTGATCCCATTACAATCAAAATTTATGTTCAAGAAGACGTGGGTAGCCTAAGTAATTTTGCATTAATTTTCTTCGAAAACTTTTTGTTTGTATCTTTAACAATTTAAAAAAAAAATAAATCAATAATCAAAAAAAAAACGGGTAGGTGAACTCGGCCACAACTTGGTGAATTTTGAGTCTTGACTTGGGCCTCCACCCGTACAAAATTCAACTGGCCCATGAGCTAAAGGTAAACGACCATAGACAACGACGTGTGTTCGCTGAATGGGCTCTGGAATGGGTACGTAAACAAACAAAATTGTCGAATTAGGGACGATACCAATCAACATGAGATCCAAGGGCGTCCAATGCATCCCGATAAAGTTACTGTTTGATGTGGAATTCGGGCTGGTGGCGTCATCGGTCCATATTTCTTTGAGAAAGATGTTGGCTAGGTCATCAATGTAAACGGCGAGAGAGATATGTCAATGATTAATAACTTCTTTTGGCACCAACGGCATCTGGTTTCGACAGTACGGCGCCACGTGCCACACAGCTTATGGCATATTGGACATTCTGAAAGAGCTATTTGAGGACATGGCCATCTCACGGAGGTTATATGAACTCACTACCGAGACCGTGTGATTTGACCCTATTAGACTTTCTCTTGTTGGGTTTTCTTATATCGCAGGTCTATAGGAATAGTTTCAGAGACAGTACTTTTTACTTGCGATTATAGGGACTATAAGGCAAGTTATGCATTCGTAAAAAAAAAAAAAAATTCTAACAATCAAACATGATATTACGATGATAGAGAAGTCAAAAAAAGTGGGTCCGGAAATTCCGTCCGTCTGTCTGTCTGTCTGTCTGTCTATCTGTCTGTCTGTCTGTCCGTATCGATATCTACAGCCTAAACGGTTGGACCGATTTGATTCAAACTTGGTATATAGTATTTCTAGAGTGCTCTACCCGACAGTTTTTGGAATTGGCATTCTAGCTCCAAAACTAACGGTACCTGCCATATAACTTTTATTAAAAAACTTATTTTTCTCGAAAACGGCTCCTACGATTTTGATTAAACTTTCAGAATGATGTTTTCTGTGCAAAATCTACCTTTTAATTTTAATGGATTTTTCAGAAAAAGTTTTATAACGGTACCTCCCATATGACCGGTTTTTTTAAAATCAGACTTTCTCGTTAACTAATTGACGGATTTTGATGAAATTTTCAAAATATGTAGTGTTTTATGATTTAAATAATATTGCTTATCAAAATTTTCAAAAACATTTTTTTTTTTATTTTAATAATTTTTTTAAAAAAATATTTTGTTTTTGAATATTTTGAAAACGGATCTATAGATTTTTTTTTAAATTTTTCTCCTAGTATAAACTATAGATTTCTTAAAATTGACATACTAAAAAAAAAATTTAAAATATGTTTTCGAAAAGTTTTTCAAAAAAAACATTTTTTTGAAAAAACTGGTCGAACGATTTTGAAATGAAAAATTCATAAAATAGAAAACAGCAAGAAACAACAAGAAATAAGATGGCTTACAACATTTTTTCCAAAAAACGTTATGAGTAGTGTTTTTTTGAATTCATAAATTTTTTTCCCCAACATTTTATTTCATATTGCTCGGCTAAGCCCTAGCCAAGCCATTAGTCAAATAAAAGAAAGTGACAACCTACATTACATACATACTTACGTATTTTAAAGTATTTTTCATCATCATAAAAGCACAGAATAAATAAGGAAGCCTTTGATAAACACACAAAAACAACTAACAAATAAAAAAAACTATTCGATTACTACTGAATGCAAAAATTTCAATCGAGAAAACAAAAGTTTACACCTTCCTATAAATAAACAAAACCACTGTGTTAACTTTTAATATTGTCTCTATACCTACTGGCTTAACAGTAGTTGGAACACGTATCTTAATTTTAGTACCTACCTTCCTTCCAACCTTATTATAGGTACCTAAATCCTTTATAAATTCCATTGGTCCCATATTGGGACGTATAAAGGTCCCTTTACCTAGTTCAAATTTTTCCATACCAAAATGAAAATTTAACTGAAAAAAGTCCTTTGTATCTTTCTATTAGCAAATTATATTATAAACAGTAAGCAGCAAGTGGAAAGATAATACTACACTAAAAAACTGCAAAAGCTAACAATCCTATATATTTATGTGTTTATCCCTTTGTCGTGACGCATGTTCGTTCGAGCTTCACCCCAAAACGATTCTAAGGAAGTTGCACGTCATACAAAAAATATTAAAATAAAATCTTTGTCAAAAAGACGCCTGCACTTAAAAAGGATTAGCACATAAGAGCAAGTACGTGCGACCCAGTCGTGCCTTTTATTTACTTAGGCAAGTTTAGGATTCGTGAATATAAACAAAAATGAGATAACAATCAAACATGACATCACGACCATAGAGAAGTTAGTGGCAAAAAATGTCTGTCAGTATGTATAACAAGCTGCAGCCTAAACGGCTTAAGCGATTATTTTCAAATTTGGGGTATGTGATTCTTTTGGCATTCCCCAGAGGGGAAATTGAAATTTTATTTTTAGGCCTAAAAATAACAGTACCATATGACCGTCTAGGAAAAGCTTATTTTCTCGAAAACGTCTGCATCGATTTTGATGAAAATTCACTTGATCAGAACTAAATTTACAGGAAAGGTCTATTAACAGGATCTTTCATATAAGGTTTTTTTTTGTTTTTGGCTTTCTCGGTAACGGCTCTTGAGAAGATCTAGATAGCCAAATTAATTTTGCATATCAAAATTTTGAATAACTTTTCTAATGAAAATTAATGTTTGAATTTTTTTTTTGAAAAATCAACATTTTCAAAACTAAGCAAAAAAAATTATTTAAAATTTTATAGCCGCATGTATGTATATAAATAAACTCTAAAAATCTGCATACCAAAATTTGAAAAAAAAATTCAAAAAACTAAAAAAAAAATAAAACAAAAAACATCAATTTTCGAAATACTTTTTTCATAAATTCTTTATTATACAAGACGTACGATGGTGTACTGCATTTTTACTAAAACCCGTTAAGTGTTTTGGTTTTGACACTTTTTATAAATTCAGATAGTGTTATTTTTCTACGTTAATATTACTAATTTTTTCAAATTTTATTCGACGATGTGACCGCACATATGAGCAAGTACGTGCGATCCAGTCATGCAATTTATTTCTTTTTATCTAAGTTTTTGTAATGTACATTGTTTATTTAGAATGCAACTGTATGCTGCACGACACTTGCTAGGGGAATTAGAAAGAAACCAAAGAATAATTTGTTTGGCACAGGAGAGCGCCTGTTTTCTCACTTAAAGCTAACGGATTCAAAGTGAAAAATGTATGCTTAAAAATTATCGCATTATTCTTCCACTTTGTTCTTCAATGCTCCTTAAAGAGGGACAATTGTCAACGTTATAAAAATAGAATCATTTTCTTAAAATATCCCACAACTTACTTTGCAAAAAATAAAAGAAATTAATGATTAATTTTAGCAAGCCCGCCTTTCATTATTGTAAAAACATCCCTTTTCAACCTTATTAACCACACTTGAAGAATTTTAAATTGTCTTTAGCGCTTTGTAAGCCCAAAGTGACATCAACTTTCGAGTTTCGACCCATTCCCTCCCAACCCGCAACCGATCACAATAGACAAAAAGTTAACCTTTATCAATTGTGTGCTCCGATGACAAAGTATATTCATTAAATTATAATCCCCTCCCTCCACCTCCCCTTCCATTCGACCAGCATCGCCTTGTCTCTCAATAAATGGCAAAGCAATAGTAGAAAATTTAATTAAAATAACCCAAAGGCGGAATACCATTACATCCCTTAGCCCCCGTAAGAATTTCCAGTACAATATCTTGCCTGTTTTATTTACGGCTTACATACCTAAAGCCATAGTGTCTCAGATGTCAATATAAATGTTAGCACAGCTGAGGCAGGCGGGATGCCTCGAATTAGGATGTCTCCAAAGTAAAAAGAAATTACTGGTGTAATTTCATTACCTGCTTAGAGCCAATTTATACATCTTCAAGGCTGTCGAATTTTCATATTCCTCAAACGTATAAAGTCGCTCCTTCATGGTAATGAAAGGAGCCATCTTTATGCTTGAATTTCCATTTCAAAAATATAATATAACTGACACCATTGGATTGTTCTGGTGAAGGAATCATTCTCATCCTTAATAATCTGAAGGTGATGAACCACCAATAAAAGGAGGATTTTGATGAAATTTAAGTACGCAGTGGGTATAAACATATAAAAATAGATTGATGAATGCAGATTATACCCCTCCCCTCTTCAAGCCTAAGGATGTTTTTGGGAAAAGAAAAGCCAAGCCAGCTTATTGCAAGCGGGAAGTCTGATGTCGGAATTTAATAATAATTCACTCTAGAGGTGGTGACGCGTGTTATATTCAGAAGTTATCCCTGGGAGCAGATATTAAATTATCGCCTAAAGTACGTAAAAGGAAGTGTGTATTTCATAAGTTGTTAAGATAAAAAAAACGAAGAAAAAGTAGGAAGAAGGAAAGTGCGTCCGCATGGACAAAGATGCGTATCTAGAGGCAATAGGATGTAGGCAGTTGCTCTTAAAAAAAAAGATTATTTTTTCACTTCCAGTCCTTAAACGTTTCTCTGTAAGCCTTACAAGACAAATTTTTGTATCCAACCGATACATTCAAGAAGATACTTCCGAAGTCCTCTTACTCTGAGATGAATTTAGCTTTTTTTGAAAGAAAAAAACGAAAAGTTAAATCTTAAGGAGCCTTTGATAAAGCATTTGACTGTGTGATTTCCGTCTGGAGTAGGAATCAAGGGATGAAAAGTGAAGGCTGACCGTCCTTCTGAGAAATGAGCAACAAAATACTGCTAGAGAATAATAATAAATCATTCATAGATGGATCATGGAAACTCGTGTTGGTATTTGAGAAGACAATCAACATGGTTTGTCAAGGATGTTTCGTTTATTTTTTTTTTATTTTACTTATTTCTTAATTTAACTGACAACTGATGCGTATGTAAGGATCACCGTGTTAACTTCAGAAATCTAGTGTCTTCCTATTTCTGAAAGCAGCTAATCGATTATATTTCTATTTTTACCTATATTATATTGCTAGGGAACTAACGCTATATAGGGTTTTTCACTCCACGAAGGGGAATTTTTCAATTAAAGATGCTAGCACAATTCTCCTTCCACTTTTTATACCCTATGTTTATGCAGTAATTAATTTTATCATCATAACGATGCAATTTTATTAATAATACACTCCAGATATTAAAATTTTCCAACTTGGAAAGCCCTTTTTAATTAAAATAAATGGCTAAATGTCTTGGTCAGCAGTAGATCAGAAAATAGGCAGCACAAGTATTAACTTATTCTTTGACTTTACGGTTAAAATATTAACCTCGAAAAATTCTTACCGTATGTGAGATGGGGCATATCCATAGAACATTCTTCAATAACATACTAAACGACACAAAACAGGTTCACTAAGTAAGACGAATGACGAAAATACATACAACAAAGAGCAGTCGCCTCTCTCCATTATTTTTGTCTTCTTTACTTTTGTGTTTGTTCATTCAATTCAATGCGTACCTTACCAAAGATTCAGTTCAGTTTGAGCCGCGCCACCGTAACAATCGCCTCGTTAGCCACATGGCTATACTATACAGTGTAAAGTAAAAAACTTGTTCCCTTACAGTTAATAAAGCTTAATCATTATAACTTTAAATGTTTTTATAAAGTCGAGTCAAAGAAAAGATTCTAAACAAAGCTTTACACCTACTTACTTTCTTCTATACTCTAAAGCAGGGACTCAAAAAGTCTAATAAAAATTAGTTATCTTAAGACACTTCCTTATTTCTTCCAGATTATGAATTTTGTTCTGTTCAATTACAATTGCAATAATGCAAAAGTAACATCTGTTTTTTTTCAGAATGCAAAACTAATTCTTGCAACTTGCAAAGATCAAGATACAAAGCGGGATATTAAATTGTTTTTGTATGACGTGTTAAAATTTAATCCAGATCCAGATTCCTTATATAATAAAACACAGCAATTATTTGTATTATTTTAAGATCCCAGTTAGGCATCTTTCTTTTATATTTCCATGATTATCCTCGCATTAATTTCTGGAAATTCTTTTCTTCTAATCGCTACCCATTTTAAATGCCTTTTTTCATAATCTCAATGAATCAATTATTTATATATTGGAGTTCGATATGTGATTATCAGCGACAAGTCTATAAAGATCTTAAACTTTCGACAGAATAATTATATTTTCCCGTTTCCGAAACCTGTTCATTGATCTTCATAGAGACGTCCACATTATTCAAAGGTTATCTTCTTAGCTTCAGGTATCACATTTGTGCGTTGGACAAGTTGATTACCTTCATTGCATTGATGAGGCAATCGATGCTTTTTTCAAACTTGGAACTTGGATATCAAAACAGTTAAGGGTGTTTTGTCTGGTCCAATCAGTTTACTTCCTTTGATGATTCTCACTTCATCGCTAATTTCTTTGAACATAACGTCTGGATATTTGACCAAAATAGAGAAGAGCTATTACAAGGTTTAGTACAATAAAAAACAAATACAATTATTTGCGATTTACAAAAGTGTTGGCTTTATCGACAAGAAAATAAGCCTTTTGTGTTGTTAAATAGCTTTTGCGAAAGAAAATTGTTGAAATTTATTTTTAAAGATTTTGAAGATGTTTATAATCTTATTGATAATGATTCCTGGTTGAACTTAATAAAGTTTGGTCTGTATCAAAAGCTGAGGTTTAAAATTTTCTACAAAATTGCTTCATATTTGTCACCCTTCGTTTTCGGTTATTTTCTGTAAACCGTTTCAAGAGTGCCTTTTAATAAAAACTCTCGATCATGCTCAGCCAAGGTCACTAGCAAACTTTGGTACCACGATTTTATTGACAGGAACCAACAGACCATTTTCAAGCCCCCTTTAATATGTGAATTTAGAAAATCCCAAAAATAATAACTGACTGAATCCATGAAAATTTTTGGTTTTCCATTAAGGGGGCGTTGTATCCGCCCATTTTATTATTATTTTTTATTATTTTTGGTCATTTGTAAAAAAAAATTACTAAAAATTCTTCTTTATCTTCGGCTTTCATCTCATCTCTTTTCATCGCCAAAGCCAAGCCAGTTGTTTATAATTTTAGAGAAGCCAAACCTACTCGCAGCCCATTTTGCTGCTAGCTCTACATTGCGCAGAGCGACATTGCAACTTTTGTACTTGAGAAAGTAATTTTTTATATGGAACTGTTTTTTTCAACACTATTACAGTAGCAAGAGTTTTTGAAGACTTTGATGTACACAAGTTCGCTGGCCCGTGTGGTATATCCCTTTTGTCGTTAAGATATATAGGAGCTCATCAAGATATTTCTACATTTTGTTCGTAAATTTTTGAAAAAAGAATACGATAGACAACAACAAGAACTAATTTGTGTTGCCGTAAAGAAAGGCAGAGAATCGCAAATTAACATGCGGATAAACATGGCCATGTCAAAACAAAGATAAGGGCCACAGAACACTACGGACCAGTGAAATGTTGCAAGTCCCTTGATCCCTTTGTCATAAGTAAACTCATGGGTATGGCATTTAAGCTCGAAGTGTATTAATTCTAGGCAGTCAATACAGTCTACGTCTTAAAATATATATATGTATATTTTTTGTCAATACTGTTGCTACTTTTCAGATCAGAAGTAGAAATATAAGCATTCAACAACCTCAAGATTATCATTTTTTTACTAAAATAAGATTTATAGCCAAGAATTACAATTAATTATTTAATTTATGGCTAAATATCTTAGTTTCGAGAGCACAATGATTTTTATGCAAAAGCGTTAATCAATTGGCCTGCGCCAAGTCCTTAGTCTATGCCAATAATCCAAGTACCTTGGACACCCTTGAGGCAACATTTGATACACTTTTGCTGAAATTACGACGAAATTTCTTGGACGAGTAATCGACAATTCGACCGACAGCGGACGTTCGAATAATTTGCGGTTCCTTTGAAAGACCATTAATGGGGCATCACAATGAAGCCAACAATGATTTTGTATATTAAACTGTTTTTTTGTTTTATTTGAACTTTTTGTTAAAGAAATAAATCCCAGTTAAATTATTCATTTATTAACTTATTTGTTTTATTAGTTTTCATATGTACATTTATTTATGTCAATAATTATCGGTTATTCAAAGGCTCCTTTAGACAACGCTAAGAAATTTGCGATTTGTATTTGTATTACTTTATTCATCCAATACTAAATGTTATTATTTTTTTTCTTCATAATTAAGGTTTTAAGTGCATAAATCATATTTTATAATTCCTTCCTAAAAACTCATTATAGTCACTCGGGCGTATGCGTACCTTTTTTTTTTTTTCATAGCCATACAAATAAACAAAAATTAGACACGAATATCATCATTTTCAGGTGATTTGAAATAAAATTAGTCTGCTTAACATAAAAGCGAATAAAAGCCCAATTCTGTACTGAGGAGTCTAAGAAAAATCATCTTTTCTGATATGAGTTTTGTCTGAGGTAGAAAACAGAGAAGAATAAAAAATATTTTATTCATATATTTTTTATTCAGATTTCTAAGACAAACGTTGGTTTTGTAAGCTAAAAGCAATAAAAATCTAACCCAAAAAAATATGCTAGCCAAAGCAGCGCCAGAATGTTTAATCGATCCATCTGAGTAGGAGCCCGGCCAAAACTCAAACCCATACCACACCAAAAGAGAAATCCAAATATTGGTAGAAGTTTCATTATTCAACGCGCGTTGAGCTTTCCAACATGACACATCACATTTTCCTGCATTTGTTCGGAGAAATCAATAATACGAAATTGCGGTCTCCATAAAGTGGCTGATTCATGGTGTGTTAAGGGTTAAACATTATTCCGATTCCATAATTAATAAATTAGTTAAAACAAAAATAGCCAAATTCTTTGAATTTTATGGCAAAACAAGTACAATTTTAAAGAGATGACAAATTTTCCAAATTTGTCGACCAAACCCAAGCATCCCTATTATTACACCCATTAGGGCATTAAGCCTTTTCAAGGGTTGCTGGCACATTGTTCTTCCCGCTTTCATGGAAAAACACTGATTTTCCATATAAATTTTCCCAAGACTGTCATAAAAACCCTCGTTTCTGCTACATGACAACATAAAGGATCCAGAAAACCGTGAGCTTATTTCTTGGGGTTCAAGTGAGACGACGAAGACAACGCAGACAAGGACAACGACGACGCCTTTTTTGATTGTGTGTTGTTTTATAGAGATAACGCCATCGCCATCGCCTGGCACCACGTCCCTAAAGTTTTGTTTATTATACGATGACTGGGTTTATTTTGGCGAATAATAATTTAAAGTGCGGTCCTGGCGGAGGGTGGGTAGGATATGATGGTGTACCTACTCTTCGGAAATGTCAAAGGCCAAAAGGCATCCCTCCAGCATTTTTGTCATCGTCAGCATTTCGGACGGATGTCGACAGCTGATGCGAAACGAAACCTCTGGCATTTAAGGCAAATATAAAAGTTTTACGCAGAAGAGTGTAACTTTTTGGTAAATATTTTAAAAAAAGGTTTTTTCTTGGGAGGGGGAGGGTTGGCAACTTGTTGAAGCTGTAGAAACAGCGCGTGGTTGTGGTGTTACAATCGCGTCTCTGGTTTTGATGTATGTTTTCGAGGCACCTTTGGGCAATTACAACACCAAAAAAAATAGACATTTCATTAAAATAAAAGGATAGACGAGGATAAGTAATCGGGTAAATTGAAAGATACATATTTTCTTTTGAAAGATAAAAGTCTTTTCTAAGAAGGATTGAAATTATGTTAACTAAGCGTGTTTTGAATGAATAATTGGCTTAAAAAATGTCTCACTTTGGATGAAGATAAAAATGATGATGATTAATTTAAAGAAGTCAGTAAGATGAAACCATTTGTATTTTCTTGGTCCTTCAATTAAAAATTAAAATTAAAAATTTAATTATTGAAACAGAAACGTCAAAAGCATTATTAAAAAAGGAAATAAATAAAGAACGTCAAAAGGGTGTGATTCTTTTATTTGTAGTTGGTTTTATATTTTTGAGGAATCCTCAAAGTAACATTATACATTTTATTAACATAACGCGTATTAGGTTAAATTGTTGAATTGATGGATTATGCAAATAATATTGAATCCTTTTTAAATATGAATAAAAAAGAATTCCCGAGGTAATAACGAATTAAAAAAGCCTTTGAATCGAAAAATTGATTTTTATTTTGGATATCAAAAGAGTTCTCGATGACACTCTCACAGTCAAGAAAGTTTAATTTCAATTATTCATTCAGGCAAAAAAAAAGATAAGTGCCAATAAGATATTTTTGGTGAAACAAGAAAGGGGAAACCTATTTTTCGAGAGGAAGAGACAAAAGTGAACACGAGAAGTGAACTGACGAGCTTATTAAGGCGTCATTTGGCAAGAGTTTTACTAGAGGGTATCTAGTAAGAGGGATCTTTCAAAGTTTTCAAAATTTGAGCGAAAAAAAATTTGTCCTGACATAATGGACAAAATATTTCACAAGACTGCAAAGATAAATTACCTGCCGCCGTGTTAGAAAATGTGAATCATGTGACATATATATAAAAATAATAAATAAAAAAATAAAAGAATTTAAAACATTTTCAACAATTATTGGGTTTCTAGAAGTGACATTACTGAAAAACAATTAATAATTAATTCAATCGGTAATGCCGCATTTTATTTTTATTTCCTAGGTATTGATAAATTGATTTTCAATTGAAAAGCAAAATTTTTTTTTGTATATCCGAAAGAATATTTAAATGTAAAAAAATATTTGTAAATCTCCACCGACAGCATGAAAAACGAATATTATTGATAAGAAAAAGCCTCCTTTTATGTGTCATTTCCGCAAAAAGAAAAAGCACGGAGACCATGCCCTGCAAACCCAAACATTTTATTTTGTGTATGTGAATACGTGTAAGATTTGTGTGAGAAGTAGCCAAGCAGCCATACGTTTCGTACCCACATAAATGCAAACGTATTAGAAGTCCCATTAGAAATGAACACAGACTGGTGCACTATGTCGCTTAATTGGGCATTTTTCAGTTTGTAGGCGAAGAAAGAATTATCCTCTCAGTTGTCGTTCTTGTTTCCTTTTTCTATGATTTCCGATTTATCATTGACCAAATTCGCTCTAAAGAGAATCATATTTTTTTTTTATTTTAAGAGTTCAGTCTTCAAACTCATCTAGTACAGATCGGTCGCTCGCTAGAGATTAAAAGTAAATAAAGTGTCTTATATTTTTTATCAAAATAAACCCCATAGACTTTCACAGCGAAAATCGTTGCTGAATCAAAGTTAGAATAACAAAAATTCAGACGGTGCTGCATTTAACTTTCAGTTAAAATGAAATGACAACAGAATATTGTTTTTTTTTCTATATGACATGCACTTTACAAAAAAGTATCGGAGCCAATAGCATTAAAAGTATAGTGTAAGCCAGAGCAATAATAAAATAAAAATGAACAAGGACAGGGTAAAGAGCCTTATATTTTAGAATGGATCAATATTCAAAGAAATATAAGCACTGTATCTGTATTCAAACAACTCAATACTTCAAATAAGAACAAAAGCCAGCTTAAAACAAAACACCTTCATTTATTACATTCTAAAACATGATATAATTTAAACAAAGGGCTTAAACTAAACTACGAATTGCCAATATTGAAATACTATATAATCCGTGGCACATTTTTTTCTTTTAAAGAAAAGTCTTAAATATTTATTTATACTAATACTCGAATGTTGATTCAAAGGTCCTTTTGAGTTGTCATTACTATTGAATCCCTTCAAACGATATTTTAATTTTTCACACACAATTTTATTTTTTTATATTTTGTTTCATTTCAGTTATTTCGCTAAATCGGCTTAACCATTAAATTAAAACATCAAAAAAAAAAACACCCATTATTGGAACGCATCAACGTTCCCAGATATTTTTACAGTTATTGTCTTCTTAGTGGAAAATATTTTTTTATTAATTCAATATATTTGCATACAATTTGTATTTCAATTTAAAAAAATCCAATAAAACCTAAATATACTGTTTTTTTATCTATTGATCCAACATCCTTTTATTTTCGTCCTGTTGTTCCCCATTAGTTTGTTACGGGATTATTTAATTGGAATATATACAAAGGAAAAACCTTTTAATATTTGTTTCAATATTAATGGAAACTGCAAAATGAATAAAGACTTCCGTTGGCAAAAAAATGAAAAACAAACACAAATTTCAACGGAAAGTGCTGACACGAAAAATTCCAATTTCAATTATAACTAATTGGAGACCGCATACCTGGTATATCGAACGCAAATATGCAGAAACGCTGATGCTAAATGTCGAATTTTGGAAATTTCGGGAGTAGATAACCTAACATCCCGATTTGTATTTTCGAATGTGAATGATTGTCTGATGTTTCAAAAATGCAATAACTTAATGTCAACTTTTGTGTAGGAAAATATTCTCTCTGGTTGGGCAATAGGAATGTTTTGAATTTGTTAAAAAAAAGTGTGTTCTACTTTTGACAGATGAAAGAATTAAAATATTTTTTTTTTGCCAAAAGGCAACCAATATACGAAATTAAATGATACCACTTGGGGCTAATGGAATACCGGCTCACTACGTGTTGCTTCACCTTCAGGAAGCTTTGGTGTAAAACCTAGTCGAAAAATTTATTTTATGTCCTTAAAAATAAGGTAGAAAGGGAGACAAAGTTGTACATATCAATGCTGCGTGGTGTGTAGATGTTACTTAATTGGATGACTTCCAACTGCCAGTCATTTGGTTAATTGCACCTTAGAGGAATCAGAAATGTTAAAGGCTTTTTTCAAGATGAAAATAGCGTTAACTAAATTAAGTTATGCAAGGAGTCTCAAAGGAACAATCAAATATTTTTTAATCCATTATAGAAAATTGTGTTTGGCGAATGACGTGCTTTGCATATAAATTAAATTTATATATTGAGAAAATTTGTTTTTTGCAAATAGATTAATGTTATATATAAATTTTGCAATGCTGGATTATTATAAATATTTTTTTAAATTAAATTATAGAAACATGTCTGTCGGAAGAGAATGATTATTGGATTAGTTTTTATTCGATTATGATTTGAATGATAGAACTGATATGGTGAAAATAGTAGCTTATATGTTCGCCATGGAAACTGCATGGCTTGTATGATTATTATAAACTCATAATCCATGATAAGTCATGGCCATAATAATATGCATTCCATCATACTGGAATTTCCTTTTCAAATCGGATATAGGTGGATAAAAATCAGGAAATCATGTAGAAGGTTCTTCAATGATTTAGTATTGATGACGAAGTCGAATAAAACAAGCTTTATATAGTTTTAAAGTAGTAAAAACTTTTTTATAGATTATGACGTTGTTCAAATGCCAACCTCAGATTCTTACGACAACACGACAGCTCCTTAAAGAGCCAATGCCTAGTGACTTATACTCTCAGCCATTCATGTGTGTGTGTTGTTAATTTCCAAAAATGAAAGGAACTTACAATTTACCGTTGCGTCCCAACGGCTATCTGAGATGCGCTTTTTCGAGACAAATTTTACTCTTGGAGGTTTTTGTCAGTTCCTCGCAAGAGGCAGTACTCCGTGTGAAAAGGTGGGATTGAGCTGAAGTCGAACCTCGGCCCTTCGCTTAACACTCCCACACACAATAACCACTAAGCCCGTATAGTCCAATTCAATATGAATTTTCCGCAGGCCTGTTATTGAATACTTTTACTATAATCTGTTCAGTAAAAATTGTCAGTACAGGGCTTTTGGGCGAGCTTTTTTCAAAACAGTGGCACCGGTGTATATTATCACGACTGTATCTTTAATAAAAAAAAACGCGTAAGCTCTACAATGACCGACCTCCACCAACGTTGATGAAATAATGAATAATGATAGTTTACTCACTTTTATCTACCCTACGTATTTAAAAATAAAAACATATTCCACCAACAGAGTTACCTTTGCCAATTGAAAATATAAAAAACTATATAATATAGCTTTTTCATTGTTTTTTGTCATAGTGCTTTCGGTTTTGAAGCTTTCGAGAACATATTCGGAAGTGTATTTTGACGTGATATTGACTTTAAATAAGAGTGAAGTGGTAGTCTGGTTAATTAATATATATATATATATTTTATTAATACATACATGTTTTTTAACCGTGATATGCTAATGTTTTTAATAAAAAGTGAATTTATATCTTTATATTGTATTGTAATCAGCAAGTGATAACCCTACGCATATTTTTCTCCGATTTATAATGATAAGTATGAAAACAATGTCAGAGCTTTTACTTTTTTTTCATTCATCTTAATCTTAAAACTAAAATAACAATTCATTAATAAGAATACGATGAATAATAGTGTTCATTCTTTAACTACAAAGTAAGTGGTGAATGAAACATCAATTGAATATCCAAATGGTAACTGAATGTGGGGTGATAATCAGTGTAAATTTAAATACAAAAAATGCAAAGGCTTAATGGAAATAATAATTACTGGTTCTTAACAATTCAATATATACATCATATAATACTTATTTTTCCATTAATTTTATTGATGCGTGTCTCATTGGTAGAATTTTTGTTTAAAATAATCCGTATAAAATGTTTCTGTGCTATCCGTAAGGGTCGAAAAGTATTAACAAACGAACCACCCCATCTTGTTATGCCGTATTGTAACTTTGAGCTTGCAAGTCCATAACATATAATTTTTAGAACGCTTTGAGAGCAAAATGGCTTATTTAATTACATTTTTTGTATGACTATTAACATATATATTTTTAATATTCGAATATGGTCTTTCCAATTTAGATTGAAATCAATGACTACTCCTAAGTACTTGAACTGTTGAACTGTTTCAATTTTAAAGCAATTTTCTGTGCATTGTAGATTGGTCTTGAAATTACTTCTACCACATTTATAATTAGGTAACGAAAACTGTTTACAGTCATGAGCGTGAAAACGTAAATTAAAGTCATAAAGACTATAATCAGCTACCTTAAAACACATCAATTTAGTTCGCTGATAATTAATTTATGGTAAGTAAACCACAACCTTAGGATTTCAAGATCTTCTTCAATCTTCACAATACTTTCAAACAGTCCCAAATGAATACGTTAGAACTATGTCGTCAGCAAAAGCAGTTGAAATGCCATTTAATTATGTTTGAAAATGGAATTGATGTAAATCAAGAAGAACAAAGAGCCAAGTACAGATCCCTGTAGAACACCGTTTCTTATTAGTCTTGGTTCACTATAAAAACCGTTAATATTAACTTTTTGATTTCTATTTTTGAAATAAGAATTCAACAAATGAAAAAAAACTACCGCGAAAACCTGCATTATAGAGCTTAGTTAGCAAAAGATCATGGTTAACCAGATCAAATGCTTTAGTCATATGAATAAACAGACCCATAGTTGATTTGTTGTTGTTTAGACTTCCATAAAGTTGACTACACACCCCTAAAATAGAATCTTCTGTTGACAAGCCAGCCCTAAAACCAAACAATTCGAACTTTAAGTAGCTTCTCAAAAAATTTTGAAAAGGTTGAAAGAAGTGACATAGGCCTATAATTCGTAATCTTTTTTCTATTTCCTTTTTTCAACAGTGGTATAACTTCTGCACATTTAAGATGTTCAGAAAAACAATCAATTTCAACACTTTTGTTAAAAACAAAGGCCAGTACGTCTACAACATTTACTTGATACACCATCATTTCTACATGAATTTTTGTTTTTTAAGGACACAATAACGTTGAAAACTTCGTTTGCTCTTATCATATCAATCAAACAAGGCTCGAAAGTAGGTTTCAATTTTTTCTGAAATTTCTGTAAAATATTCATTAAATTTCATTTTCACGAATATTACCTTTAGCTCTAGAAAACATATCAGTATAGTAGTTATTACGAGTGTCATCAATTTCTTTATTAATTTGTTTGCATAAGGTTTCATAGTATTTTTTAAGTTTAGTATTATGTTTTTACATTTTAAGCTCATATTCTTCTTCTTTCTTATCTTATTGAGAAGGTGGTTAGTCATCCAAGGTTCAAGGTGTTTTTTTTTACCCGATTGTTTTTTTATGGAAAGTACTTGAATTAATATGCCGGATTATTTTCGGAATAAATTTGGTCCCAACATTCGAATCTCAATAATTCTTTTAATAACATATTGTCAACACAACAGAAAGTTTTAAATCAAAAATTTGGCCAATAAGAATATGTTTAATGTTTTTATGACATCTTAGAAAAATATGGTCAATACAACTCTTCAAGCGGGTAGGTTCACTTATTAAACTCTTTAGAATTGCAGTAATTTTAACACAACTCCCATGAAAAATTAATCCAAAGTCCCTGCATTTAATTTCAACTTCTATTCTTATAAATTCAGATTTACAGGTTGTGCAAGATAAAATAAAATTATCTAAATACTAAGTATTTAACAAAGCTCTCTACACAAGTGTACCCCACAACGACTCAGTAAGAACTGAGACTATAGAATCCAATTTTGAGCTCTAGTTCAGATCGTTTCAGTTTTTCTAATCGTTTTTCAATTGGGGATCCTGGATTTAATGTGATTTTGCACGAAAGGCAGGCAAATTTGTGCAACATTGTTTTAACGTGCTGACGTATAATCTTTTAACGAAATACCTTCAATCAAGAAAATTGGGCTCTCATACTACGAAAAGAAGCAAATCCACAAAATTATACTGCTAATACCATATGTATGCTTTTGCCCGTGTAAGGTAGATCTGCATTCTGTAGTTAACGACGACGGATCGTTCTGTAACCAAAATTCATCCATATGTGTTCTGTGCCAATCTTTGGATGATAGAAATTGATCCAATTTAGACTTATCCTTATCAGTGACAATTTGCCATCGTTTTTTCATGATTTTTTTTCATCAATCTGGCAATAAAAACCATTCTAGAAGGGTGTCCGATAGCTTTTGTAATTTCCTTTTTTTTATAATTAACGCGCGCACAAGGGATGATGTGTTTCCCTTTTAATGTAGAAAACACTGCGTGGGCACTAGGAAGATAGGGAAAGGAAAGATATGAGGTGCCGATTAACATTGGTTTTAAATGTTAGCAGATCAAAATGGCAAAGGAAAATCTCGCTGTGTAAACTATTCCAAATTCGTGTTGTTCGGCTAAAAAAAGAATCCCTATATTTCACGGTACGTCCGAAATTGGGCTCAAGGGTGAACTGATGAGCATTTCCTTGCGAGACGAGTATTAGGGGAGAAACTTTTAAGGGGAGGAATGCAACTGGCTACTTCGAGTGAACATTTTTTTGTAAAAGAAACGATAAAATAAGGAAAGACATGAAACATTGCGTCGGTGTTTGAGTGGGGCAATTGTTTCAGCGGCAGTTCTATTCCCTATTAATCTTAACGCTAGATTTTGTATTCTATCAAGCAGGTGTAGCGATGTTTCCGAAGCACCTGCCCAGAGGTGGGAGTTATACTTGAGTTTAGGGCGTATAAACGCTTTATAGATTGTAGCCAGATCATATGGGGAAAAATACCTCTTACACCGATACAGAAAACCTAAGCACCTAGCAGCATTCTTAGCGATTTCAAATATATGGTCGTTCCAACGGAGGTCGTCGTTGACACACATACCGAGTACTGAGAGCTTTTCGGTTTCTTCGATGTAAGTGCCATTCGTTGACAATGGCATTGGGGGAATGTTTAGCTTTAACGACAGAAGACAGCATTGAGTTTTCGAAGCATTAAACTCCACACGATTCCTATTACCCCATTTAACAATGCTGTATAAATCGGAGTTTAATGAGATTGACATACGGTACTGTTGCAATTGTACGTCCGAAGGCGAAGGACGTGAATTATCGAACGAATATGAAAAGCTGAGAGTAGAGTCATCCACAAAACAATTAAGTGGATTAGAACTATCAGACAGAAGATTATTTATAAAAATGGGAGACAGAACAGAGCCCTGGGGCACACCAGCATTTATTTTGTAGGAATTAGACTTGAATCCGTCCAATACAACTTGTATTGAACGAACGGTCCAAAAGATAGCTTCTAATCCAACAAACAAGAGTATTATCGATCCCAAAAGCCCGCATTTTCGATAAAAGAGCTCCATGCCAAACTCTATCTAATGCCTTGGAGGTATCAAGAGCAATAATCTTACTTTCACCAAAGCGATGTAAAGATTTGTTCCACTGTTCGGTGATATATGCCATCAGATCACCAGTAGAACGGTTGCTGCGGAAGCCATACTGACGGTCATGGAGAAGCTTTCGATCTTCGAGATATTCCTTAAGCTGCGGTTAATCAGTATTTCCATGACCTTAGAAAGAAGGGATGTCAGTGCTATTTCTTAGGGACAGGCTGGACAAATGCTGTTTTCCATTTTCTAGAAAAGATTCCAGAAGAGTAGGAGCAATGGAAAAGCTTACGCAGTGGCTTTTCCAGTGTGGAAGAACACCTCTTCAGAAGAATCGGGGGTATACCATCCAGGCCAGCGGATTTGTGTATATCGAGATCTTTGAGAACTCTTGCTACTGTACAAGTGCGGAAAAAATCTGTCCCATGGAAAAATTTACATTCTCAAGTACAGGAGAGGCAGCGAAGTGGGCAGTAAGCAAGTTGAGCATAGTGACCAGTTAAAGTTTCGGAAAAAAATATTCAGGCCGTCCCATTTGGCTTTCTCGTATTGCCAAACGGTCCTGGTGGGAAGTTTTTCTTTAACTGGATGGGTGGAGGATGAGAAATTAGCTGAAATGACACAATGATCTGAAGTGCTAAATAGAAAAATTACACTAATGGTATATTTATCAGGGTGAGAAGTAAGAAACAAGTCAAGAGTATGGGCGGCTTGCCCAGCAACATCCGGTATACGCGTTGGCACATCGATCAGTTGGGTAAGGTGATGTAACCCGGCAAAGAGTTCGACATACCTTCCGTTGGGTGTTGTCTGACCAGAATAGCGGAGCAAATTCGAAATGTGTACATTGAAATCGCCCGTAATAACGATTTCATTGCGAGAACAAAGGGAAACAATTTTCGAGATGGAATCAGAAAGCGCATCAAACTCGTTACAAGTCGAATTCCAGCAAGATTTGGACTCCTGTAAATAAAACAATAATGAATGACATGCTTGCGGACAGTGAATTTGAGCCATAAGAAGTTAAAGTCCGTGTTGGAACATTGCCTATATTGGGGAAGGCTCTGGCAAGCAATATCATTCCTAACATAGACTACAAGACCGTGATGGGAAAATAGTAATGGCACCAAGCTATACCCATGTAGAGCAAATTCTGATAGATCAGTATTTACTCCAACCTGAGTTTCACTTAATGCCAAAACAGCTGGCCTGTATTGAACAGTGTAGACGTACACGTAAAAGAAATTATTTCTTAAACCACGAACATTTGAATACACGACACAAAAATCACTTACCATTTAAAAATACTTACATATAAAAACACATCAACTCTGACTAAGTCGAACTGCGCAGTGAAAATCCAAATTAATTTCTGTAATAATCAAACTGTCTTAGGTGTTATGCCCATAAGACAGCTTGCATACAAAAAATCAATTTAAACATGAATCGAGTTTCTACACTTATGAAAAGCAACAATAACCTAGAGGTGTTCTTCGGTACAGTGTTTGACCCTTTCCACTACTACTTCACACACAGCCTTTTTATAAAAAAATATCAAAACCAACAAACATTTGCTATCAGTTTTACAGCTAGTCCCCTTGTTTAATTATTCATAGTTAAAAGTGCAATGACTTCAGCATGGCTCCCTCCGTTCCGAAATAAAAACTATTTAAACCAAAACACACGCACTACGTACCTACTTGCAAAGATCGTTTATCTCACAAGCTTCCATGTTGCATAATTAAATTCCATGGAACTGTTGTTAAGGTGCACGAACAAATAACAATCTGTTATCATCCTCAGGATTCCAACATCAGAAAAACATGCCAAAAATATAAATGACTTTCTGGTATTATACCTTTATTACATGTTAACACCTTTTATGCTAGAAATACTGTAAGAGTCGTAACAAAGACACACAATAATTTCGGACAAAGGAACAAATTTTGGCCGTGATTAGCTAACATGGTGTTAAAGGTCAATATTTTCATTTGACCTTTAATACGTGGGACAAGGTAAAGCTTTTCCAATTTTCCCCCAAAGCCGTATCAGTTTTATCCAAGGTGACTTTATATTAAACCTTAGCAGAAGACCCTCATGTTCTGAAATTCTATTAAATCCCCTTAAGCTCATACCTTTAGCTTCTTTAAATATCTGATCCACCCCACCTCTTTGTATAATTTTATCATAAATCCAATATCTACAGGGTAGAGGGTATGCAACGTGTGGTGAAATTATTTGGAATTATTTTATTTGTTGGCTAACTTTTCAATGCCACTGACAGTTCCATTTATCCAACAACTTTTCGTTTTATCGCTTTGTTGCTTCCCAGATTCAATTAATTTTCCTGGTTATTCCCGCCGGTGCAGGTAAAAGATACCCAAATCTTACAATTTTCGATGATTAGGGATGCGCTTCAGAAATGTATCTTTGTCTGGTTTTGAAGGATGTTTTCCAGTCCAGGGTTGGGGGAGTTCAGAAGTAATTCATGGAATTTCTATTTATTGGATTACGTTTCAATGAAAGATTTTTTTTTTAATTAAGACTCAATTAAATAAAAAAAAAATAAAATACAAATGTTAAACTTTAGAACTTGCAACAAACGATGTAATTTGGCAGTCATCGAATTTATGGAATCAATTAAATTTTACGTTATTAATTTACGTTAGGATAATAGAGGGCAAAATTCAGATCGATGAATGAATCGGAAATATTCGATGGGGGAGGATATGTGTTTAAAAAGATTTTTCTTTTTGAACTTTAATTGATAAGAATAAAATGAGGAATAGAAAAATAAGCAAAATATGATAAATGCTTTGAAATGAATTTTCGGCCAGGCTTTCGAACGAATTCGTAGATTAATCGATCTATCTATCGAACGGTAAATTCACGGATAATTCAAGGGTAATTTTTGAATAACTCATGGTTAGTTCATGAATCATTAACAGTTACTTTATGGATTACGCATTGTTAATTAATTGGTAATACACTGCTAAAACATGGATAACTCACTGTTATACATTGACAACTTAGGATTATTTCATGAATCGTGAATAATTTACGCTTAATTCCTTAATTACTCACGGCTTCTGCATGGAAAGCTTATACGGATAACTGTCTGCTAAGTCATGGATAATTCACTGTCAATACATGGATAAATCACATTTTGTTCATGGATAAAACTGAATAGGAATGGTTGTTTCAAGTGCAATTATCTGCAAAACTAAAATAATTTAATTTTGAGAAGAGCATAAAGATAAATAAAAATAAAGAGAAATATCCTATCCTATTTACTATATTATAAATGTGAACGTTTCCATGTTTGTTCCCTAATAATACTTTAATGACTCAACGCATTTGGATAAAATTTGGTATGTAGATGGATAATGTGCTGAATTGAGACAAGGGCTACTTTTTATCCTGTGGGAGAGGCTTTAATTGAATTTGCATTGAATTTATTGAATCCTTATTCTCCTTAACAATTTTAAAATAACTTATATCTAATTAATAAATTAATTTTTTTTAAAAAAGAGAATAATTTGTAGCATTTATATTTGAAAAATAGAGATAATGCCACATTTACAATGATCTATTCTATTTTGGGATGAATATAAGGGTAATTAACGTAAGAAAAAGAAAACAGTAGGTAATTAGTTTAAATTGAAACAAAAAGAAAGAAGTTCAAGTACAGAAAGAAGAAATACAACTATTAAAGTACATAAAAGAGAAAGTAATATTAAACTAAAGAAACTCATATACACAGCTGGTCAAAAAAATAGGTGTGACTATTTATTTTTTTATTAGTTATTTTTTTTTACATTTTTTCAGTTGCATTATAAGTTTTTATGTTTTTAATAAAACTTAAATAACAAAGAAAATAAAAGATAATAGGATCTTGAATTAATAGAACATTTTCATAATAAGTGGCCGAAACTGTCGATTGACTCATTTTAGCCTGTTCAATAAAATAGGCGCGTCTTCTTAAAGTATTAAAAATATTGATTTTATTAACATTTAATGTTGGTTACCTAAATTTTCGATTACCTAACTCTAATAACCAGAGTATCCTCCATTGTTAGCTTGAACTTTTTGGAGTCGGCATTGATTCCACCAATTTTTGGCATGTCTCGTTGGGTATAGAATACCATTCTCTTTGAACGGTTTCCCACAATTGGTTTCCATTTGTGAAATATTGCCCGCCTAACTTTTGCTTGAGTGCATTCCACAAGTTCTCAATGGGATTGTGGTCAGGGGATTGACTTGGCCACGGGATAAGAGATACTTCCTTCTCTTGGAACCAATCTTTTACGAGACCCGCCGTGTGTTTTGGATCGTTATCCTGTTGAAAATGCCATCGGAGGGGCATGTTTTCTTCAGAAAATGGAAGCATGACATTTTCCAAGATATCCCTATACCCATATTTTGTTAATATGGTTTTAATGTGAAATATAGGACCGACACCGTACCAGGAAAAACATCCCCACACCATAATATTGCCACCTCCGTGTTTGATTGTTTTTTGTGTATAGCGGGGATGGTATTCTTTTGCTTTTGGGCGTCTTACATTACGGCCGGAGTCCGAAGAAAACAAATTTATTTTAGTCTCGTCGCTCCACAGGATATTACGCCATTTTTTAAGTCCTTCAGGTCCATTCCAGTTCGCGTATCTAAGAGCAAATTCTTTCTTCACACCTATTTTTTCGACCAGCTGGTACATATACAAATTTAGGAGCCAAGATTTTATAGATTTTAGGAACAGTGGTAAGATTCTTATGTTTCGTATGTCACTTGGGAGTCTTTTGAACAATTTGCGAGAAACTTTCTTGTACGAGTTTCACAAAAGTATAGTCGGCTTTCTAAATATCCACCTCTCAAAAAATATTTCTAAGACTTTAAAATATATAAACATTTTTTTATGGTGTTCGAACAAAAATTTCAAATCTCAAGCGATAAAAACTTCTGATTGAAGAAAGTTCAAAATGTGATCGGTCCACTTTAAGTTTTGATCAATTATGACCCCTTATATATATGAGCTTATATGGGAAATAATGTATGACTGAAGATTTGTTTGTTATGCTTTCGTGTCCCAACGAATGCATGAATTTGTGAAGTTGAAGATTCAATATAATTATATATAATAATAAAAAAATAAAATAAATAAAATATAATAATAATTTTTTTTTTTAATAAATGGTGGACAATTACATTTGCAATTGAAGTAGAGCACTGGAAACTGAGGCCATCAGCTCTTACCTCTTACAGCAAAAGACGGTAAGACAGAGAGACAAGTAAGATGGAAAAAAGAAATAATAGTAAGACTAAGAATACGTCAACAGCATGCGGATGTTTTTCGGACGGTCCCAATTCGACTAATAGATACATAACCAAGCCCAAAGATGCTTGATATCGCTGATCTATCGGAAAGCGATCCATTTATTATCAAAGCCCAGGCCGTTGCCCGAAATACCGAAAATTCAAAATTAAAAACTAAAAACTAAAAATGCAGTATTATTGCACGGGTGCCTATTTGAAACATGTTCGCTTCTTTTTTACGGTGTTTTTGGAAGAGCTCCATAGTGGTTTACTATGTTTGTTTTGTTTTTCATTTGCGTAGCCTGCTATGTGTGCTTATACACGTAGACCGCCCAGTCATGACTTTTTTCGAGGTTTTCTTTATTTTTTGTTATTTTCTTTCCGTGACTCTCGCGCTTCTACGCTGTCGACTTTTTCGCTCAACTGGCTTGACTCAAACTTGGCATTCCTCCATGCTCTTTTTTCTGCTTGACATGAAGCAAATAATAATAATAAAATAATAATAATTCTCTGTTCAACAAATATTTTTTCCAAGGAAATATGTTAGAAAAAGCGTAAAAAATAATGAAAGAAATCGCTCACAGCGAAGACGACTTTTCAAGCACCGAAAACATAACGAAGCAACACAATTATAAAAAAGAAGAGAAAAGAAAAACGCCCAAAAAAGCAATGCAAAAATTAACCTCGACTCACAGGGTAAAATGATTTTTCTTCTCTATTTCGAATTTGCTATCTCTTTTGCACTTCTGTGAGTCAAAACTTAACAGTCAACGTGTAGAAGCACACTATTAGACGATGAAACTAGATACATGCACCTTGTTCGAATTACTCTTTGTTATTTCATTCTCTGTCACAACGCGCCATTACTCGATGAATTTAGTTTGATGGAACAAGTTTGACAGTTCTCTTTCATTTTCATTCACCATAATCATTTGCAATGAATCTGCTCTTTTAACCCTAAAGATGTCACAATATACACTATACTATTAAGAGATATAGAGATATAGGGATATAAAATTGTTGATACACAGTTTGAATAAAGATTATTCATTATGTTTAACGACGTGTAATCCATGAATAATTTCTAATAATTAGAATTGTTAAGATATAGAGATTTAGATATATAAACCTACAAAGATACATACATATACAGATATAGATACATAGAGATATAGAGAAATAAATTTATAGACATAGAAACAAAGAGACATATAGATGTAGAGATATTTAAGGATATGGAGATAGAGAAGTGTAGATATATAGAGATATAAAAATATAGAAATATAACAGAGACATAAAGATATAGAAATAAAGAAATATACAGTTATCGATCAATATCAGTTCGATTAGAAAAACCGTTTTCACTATCATAATATAAAATAAAATATAATTTGACGAAAAACTTAGTTTAAAAAAAAAATACTTAATCTTAAGTCCACGCAGACAAAGTTGCGGGTAGAAGCTAGTTTTAAATAACTTTTTTTTTTTTTATAATTATTGTTTTTTAAAAAATTAATATTTTTAAAACCAATCGGAAAAAATATTTTTAATTTTATGGTCAATTGTATACTAATAAACTCTACAAAATTTCATACCATGTCAAAAATATCAAAAAATAATTAAAAAAACTACTAATAAAAACCGGATTTCATCAAAATCGGTTGTACAACTTTAAAAATACTTTTTTTTGATAAAATTATTATTATGTTAGACGTTTTACGGCGTACTCTTTTTTAACTAAAAACCGTTATGTGTTGTGGTTTTGACACTTTTACAGACCGTGTGATTTTTCTTCGTAAATGTAACTTTTTTTTGTCAAAAATCTTGCTAAATCATTCTAATGTAATAAGGCTTATAAGAGCAAGTACGTGCCACCCAGTCGTATATAATCGACCCATACTCAAGTGGTTTTCAATATGTTTATCAGAAATTAACACTGTAGACTGTAGGAGCGTGAAGTAAGGTTGGACAAAGAATAAAAGCAGGTACATTGGTTTTGAAGCACGAAAAAAACATTTTACATTCGTGCTGTGCGTCTCTTTACTTATAAGCACATACGAAATTAGCGTCGAGTGTGAATAGATAGCAATTTTTAGTGATTATATTAGTACGGGGAGAAATTCATCTGGCTATTTGGCTGTAGTATGTTGCTAATAAATGTGTGCATCGAAATGCAAATAAATCTCCATCAGGACCTCGGTCAAAGTATCTTTCATAACATTTCCCAAAAAAACAAACATATTCTGTAAACAACTGTCACTAGAAGAGTGTTACTTCGTTACGATTAACTAAGAAGGTTCAATTTGCCATTGCGAATGAATACACGGTGAACATTATTTTTTCGTTATTATTTGCAGTTCCAAAATGTCCGGACCAGATGTTAATATTTTTTCCCTTAAAGACATTCTATTGCAATGATGATGTCATGTCAGTTTTTATCTCCTTTTTCATGGTCAGCCATTAACACATTTGATAGCAGCTACCCAAAGACGGAGATTTCATTGGCCTCATCACATCCTTAAATATCAGTTAAAATAGGTTTAGTCGAAAAAAAAACATATTGTTTAACTCCAAAACACATAACCACTTCAGAAGAGGGTCAGAGAAATGTCTGTTAAACAATAAGAAGCCATAATGAAAATAGACATCATAAATCCTTATGATGTTTTCATGATAATGGGGGTTGTTGTTGTATTCTATTGACATAAATTTACAAAACCATAAATATGTATTCTTCTTGAAGAAGTCCTTGCTCGAATGCCAACTGAATTTTAAAGAGATACTCAGATACAAATGCAAATATGTTTACAATATGTTGCATAAAGTTGTGTTCTTAATTAAAACTTCTTGAGAACACCATGTTTCGAATTGGAATGAAAATGGATAATAGGGATGTTTTTAACTGATTTTCGTGGTGGTGATTTTTTAAGTGAGCAAAAAAAAACAGAATTATTTTATCTTTGTCACGCCTTCTCAATTGTCAGATTGAATTTTGACAAAATACGTTTTCCCAAGGCCGCAAGATTGTTCCCAGACTTTGAATATTATGTATTTAATAAAACAAAATAATGTTAAATCTTTTTATACGAAACCGTTAAGTCGCCAAATTCTGGAAAATTCACATGAATTCTCTTTATATGAACACAGCAATAGGTATTTTTTTATAGGAGAGATGACTATTGTTCGAAAAAAGCAACAAAAAAAGCGTTTTACACCTTGGAACACAAGACCCATCACTATCATCATCACTATCACGTCAGTTTTATTTGAGCGACAGCTGATCCGTCGAAAAAAAATATTTAAACTTAAGTTACCCGCCAAAAAGGAAAAAATAGCATAAAAGTCATTGGCAACGTCAAAAATCAAAAATAAAGCTCATAAATGAAATTTCATTAAAGCTATAAAATGCGATAAAAACAATTTAATGTGAGCATAAATCGGTCAAAAATAATGTAGGTAGTAGAGTAGGTATTTACACTACGTGGGCATGGTGGTAGTAGTTTAATGTATTCAAAGCGATTATATCAGAATTTTAAATATAGTTATGCCAACTTGACACACATCATGCTGTTGTTCAAAAATAAAGGATGTATAAATTAAAGCAGTTTCTAGTGAATTGGATGACGTTTCACTGATTTACCCAAACAAAAAGAAATTTTCATTGGACTGGTGGAGTTTTTATTTGTAGGTTTTTCCCAAGTTCATATAGTTTAGTTTAGTTTAGTTTAGTTTATTTTATTTGCTTATAAACTTACCCATTAAGATTATTTACATCTTTTAGGTGGGTGAAAGTTTGTGAATATACATAATAAGTAACAATTAACAAATAAAGAGAAAAAAAATTACACAAAATTAGAGAAAATTTCGTAGTATGTATAGCAATGTAAAGGAAAAATATAATAAAATATAATTATCAGAAGAAAATTGGCTTTAAACATGATATTTTATTAAGTTAATTGAAAGAAATATTAATTTAAAAATAAGAAAGATAAGATAAGATAAAGATCATGAAAAGAAATAAAAAGAAAGCTACATAGTTTTGATTTGAAGGGGGTTAGAAAGAAGTTAGTTGCTTTGATTTGAGAAGAAAGTATTGAGATTACTTTGAAATGTATGGATGTCACTGGTGTCTCGTAAATAAGAAGGGAGTGAGTTCCAGAGGCGACAAGCAGCAATAAAAAATTGTCTCTCGGATGTCAGACATGTAAAGCGAGGTAATATTATGTATGTTGATCTATTTGACACTGGAAACCGGAGTTTTTCAAACAAATAATTGGGTTGATGAGATTTTAGGATTTTAAAGAGTAGGATCAATGTACGAAATTTGATGAAATTATTGAACGACATTTTAAGGAGGCTCTGTGCTGCAAATGTGAAACATGATCATACCTTCTTAAGCTATGAATATAGCGTATAGTGCTGTTAAAAGCCACATTTAATTTAAAAATGAATACTACTCCAAGGTTTCTACATGTGTTGACAAATTTTAGCGTAGTTCTGTTTAGTATTATGGAGGGAAAATATGACATGACATATCTAGCTCTTTTCTAGAAATAACTAGACATTTACATTTGTTCGGATTGAGAACCAACCCGTTACTCAAAGCCCAATTAGATATTATATTTAATCCTTGATTAAGAATGGAAGCGCAGTTTTCGATTAGTCCTAGAGGACAGCTTCGGTAGATTTGAATATCTTCGGCATAAAAGTGTTTGGAGGCCTTGGTTATGATGAACGCTACTTCATTTATGTACAACGAGAAAAGAAGTGGGGACAAAATTGATCCTTGGGGAACTCCTTGTTGTATAGGTAGGAACTGTGATAAACTGTTCGAAACGTTGAGTGAAATCTATCCGAAGATCTTTTATCTCCCTGGATATTTAGTTGACGATATCAGCGGTGAGGTTTTTAATGAGGCTTTCCATCTCGGAACGAGACATTGTTGTTGTGGGTGAAGTGGATTCGTTTTTTATTTTTTTGGTTGCAGTGTAATTGGTGGAGGTCAGATGGGTGGCGTTAGATGTGGTGGCAGTTGTTTCGGTCTCGGTTGTAGTGATGATGGTGGTGGGAGGTTGGCGACGGTGGTTGTTGGAATTAAAGTTGGTTGTGAGTTGGTGACGGTGGTTGTTGGAGTTAAAGTTGCTGCTATTATTTTAATTCTTGCAGGTGTGGATGGATTTGTTGCAGGATTAGCTGACTTTTTTCTATCGGCTATTTTGCATGTTGTTGGGGTAGCCACTTTTGGTTTCTCTTTCTCTGAGCGTGTAATTCTACCGCTTCCAACCATAATTGTAGAGAGATGAGAAAAACGTTCTCTTGATGCCAATACAAAGAAAAAAGGCGCGTGACAGAATCAAATAAGAAGGAAAAAATAAAACTATTTTAAGAATTTTAATTCTTATTTATTAATAATTCGCACTTTGATTTTAAGGATTTTTTTTATTCGTTGGGACTGAGGTGGTTATTTTCTCAAACTTGGACTTTGTATGTTTATTGATACAATATTTGGTTTATCTTAAATATTTGCCGGACAATAATAATCAAACACGTCTATTATTCGTTGGGACTGAGGTGGTTATTTTCTCAAACTTGGACTTTGTATGTTTATTGATACAATATTTGGTTTATCTTAAATATTTGCCGGACAATAATAATCAAACACGTCTATTCACTCTCAGACATCTGTTAGTCAGTAAATGTCAGTTAACAAACCTTTATAGATCGTTGAACATTAATATTCTCTGTAACTGAAAACGAAACATTATTTTCCACTCTAACAAAAAAACCGCAGTTTTCCAAAACGTTTTTTTTTCTCCTTTTAATAAATAAAGTCCTCAAGAAATTTGTTTAAAATGATTGTAATTAATATGACATTCAAAGAATTTCAAAAAGCCAGTTGTTCTGATAGATTGCTTATTGATAATACGTTCTACGGGAGTCGTATTTGTAAGATCGTACATTTTAACTTGCGATTTATACTAGAAGGTATAATGATTTATTTATGTTTTTGAATACGCTTATTTAAAAAAAGTAATAGTGCTAGAATATTGCTTCCTAAACTTATTTTGGAAAAAACAGATATGTTCTTAAATTTACTTAATGTGCATGTTCTTTTGAATAAAAAGTCGACATTTTTCAAAAGTCGTTGAAAATCGTAGAGCGAATAGAAAAGGTCGCAAAATGAGTTTTGAAGCTTTCAAATTTTAAATTGTTCATGAACTGAACAAAAATGACTATTCTGAACCACATTTTTTTTTATAAAATTACGTTTTAGCGTTTTCGTACTGTAAATTGCAGCGCTGCCATTGCCTGGTCTCCAAAAACCCGAAACCCTCGACTGAACCCTCGACTTGACATATCTCCACAGAAAATAGTTAAGCGGCGTTAAATCGCACAGTCTTGGAATCCAATTCAATTGTGGCACGAGCTGTGTGATATGTCACGCCGTCTTGTTGAAACCACAGCTCTTGCACATCATGGTTGTTCAATTGATGAACGTAACGTTCTGGCCAGCATCATTTTTAAAGAAGTACGAACCAATTATTCCACCATCCCATAAAGCACACCAAACAGACAGTTTTTGTGAATGTAACTATATCACAACATACATTCGAGTATTATCATCACTTCAAATACGGCAGTATTGTTTACTAACGTATCCATTCAACCAAAAGTGAGCTTCATCGCTAAACAAAATTCTCTTATGAAAATTGGGATCAACAGCAATCTTGTTTTGGACCCATTCACCGAATCTACGCCTTGCTAAGTGATTTTGTGGCTTCCAAACCAAACTAAAAATAAATCACTTGACAGCTGACACAATGGCCGCCAGTTGAAATAGTGTTGTCAACTTAAAATTCTATACCTTTAAACTACACTCTTTATATAAAATAAATTTCCTTAAGAAATCTAAGAGAGTGTGAGTTTTTATATAAAACGGGTTTTATTTAACAAACTTTTTTTTTAATTAAACAAAATAAATAAAGAATGCAAAAGTAATCACAAAAATAACCTTCATTTAAAAACAAAATTAAACAAAAATTATTGAGTTTGCAAAAAAAGAAAATTATTCAAAATACAAAAAAAAGTTGTTCGAAAATATTTTTCTTTTAAATTACTTTAGCTTCCTACGTTTTGCTGAATATCAAATTTGATTGAAATCGGTTAACCAGTTCGTCAGAACCTATAATCGCAAGTAAAAATAGGAAATCACAAAACCCCACAAAACGAAATTCTACTTCTACTACTTTTTGCTACCAGTTTTCGGAATTTTCACAAATTTTCCTAAAATTTTATTGATTCTCAAAAAATTTCAGTTTTTTTAAACATTTTAATTTTTTTCTAGATTTCTTGTAGATTTGTATGATTCTATATAAGGCACAATAACAATAATACTTGCTCTTATGTGAAGGCAAGATCTTTGATAGAAACAAGTAACATTAACGTACAAAAATCACACGTTTTCAGCCTATACAAAATGGGCACGACTGGGTCGCACGTACTTGCTCTTATGTGCCTAATTACATTGGATAGCAAGATCTTTGACAGAAACAAGTAACATTTACGTTGAAAATAACACAGTTTGAATTTATAAGAAGTACCAAAACCACAATACTTAACAGTTTTTAGTAAAAATGAAGTACGTCACGTTTTGTATAACAAAGAATTTATGAAAAATGTATTTCGAAAATTGTAGGACCGGTTTTGATAAAATCCTGTTCTTTTATTTTTAGTTTCTTGAACAAATTTTTTTTTTAAATTTTGGTATGCAGTTTTTTAGAGTTTATTAATATATGTGTGATTATAAACTTTAAAATAATTTTTTGTTATTAGTTATAAAAATATTGATTTTTCAAAAAAAAAAAATTCAAAAACTAATTTTAATTAAAAAAAAAGTTATTCAAAATGTTTATATGCAGAATTAATTAAGCTACCTAGATATTCTCAAATATAAAATTTGACAGAAACTCAAAGAGCCGTTACTGAGAAAGCCAAAAATTAAAAAAAAAAAAATTATGAAAGGTACCGTTAATAGACTTTTCCCGTACATTTGTACCAACAAAAAAATTCTCAAAAATTTTCATCAAAATCGTTGTAGCCATTTTCGACAGAAATAAGCTTTTCCTAAACGGTCATATGCGGCAGGTCCCGTTATTTTTAGGCCTAAAAATAAAATTTCAATTTCCCCTCTGGGGAATGCGAAAAGAATCAACACATCAAATTTGAAAATAGCTTAAGCCGTTTAGGCTGCAGCTCGTTATACATACGTTGTGGGACGGATTTGTATAAAATCCAGTTTTTTTATTTTTAGTGTTTTTATTATTATTTTTAGATTTTTGTATGCAGTTTGTAGAGTTTATTTTTATACAGCTAATCATAAAATTTAAAATATTTTTTTATGATTAGTTTTTAAAATATTGAATTTTGAAAAAAAAGTTTCAAAAATTAATTTTAAATACAAAAAAAAATATTCAAAATGTTGGTATGCATAAATAATTGTAATAATTGACAGTTATGTCATGTTTGATTGTTATCTCAATTTTTTTTATACTCACGAATCCTAAACTTGCCTTATAATCCCTATAATCGCAAGTAAAAATACAATTCATACGAGGAACAATTTAAATTCAAGAAATTCAAATTCTAAGCTTTTAAATCAAAAAGAAAACGCGTATATCCAACCATATGCCTACTTCAAATCATAAAGTGACACCAAGTAAGGGTTGCAGAGGGGAGGGAACATACCACATTTACATATTTTGCTGTTTAAGCAAATAGACGTTTCAATTTTAATTCTGGTATTTTTCTACAATCGTGTGGATTCTCATGATTTGGTACACAAATAACGGGTGATTTTTTTAAGGTTAGGATTTTCATGCATTAGTATTTGACAGATCACGCGGGATTTCAGACATGGTGTCAAAAAGAAAGATGCTCAGTATGCTTTGACATTTTATCATGAATAGACTTACTAACGAGCAACGCTTGCAAATCATTGAATTTTATTACCAAAATCAGTGTTCGGTTCGAAATGTGTTTCGCGCTTTTTTATCGACAAATTTTGTTCAGCGATGAGGCTCATTTCTGGTTGAATAAGCAAAATTGCCGCATTTGGAGTGAAGAGCAACCAGAAGCCGTTCAAGAACTGCCCATGCATCCCAAAAAATGCACTGTTTGGTGTGGTTTGTACGCTGGTGGAATCATTGGGCCGTATTTTTTCAAAGATGCTGTTGGACGCAACGTTACGGTGAATGGCGATCGCTATCGTTCGATGCTAACAAACTTTTTGTTGCCAAAAATGGAAGAACTGAACTTGGTTGACATGTGGTTTCAACAAGATGGCGCTACATGCCACACAGCTCGCGATTCTATGGCCATTTTGAGGGAAAACTTCGGAGAACAATTCATCTCAAGAAATGGACCGGTAAGTTGGCCACCAAGATCATGCGATTGACGCCTTTAGATTATTTTTTGTGGGGCTACGTCAAGTCTAAAGTCTACAGAAATAAGCCAGCAACTATTCCAGCTTTGGAAGACAACATTTCCGAAGAAATTCGGGCTATTCCGGCCGAAATGCTCGAAAAAGTTGCCCAAAATTGGACTTTCCGAATGGACCACCCAAGACGCAGCCGCGGTCAACATTTAAATGAAATTATCTTCAAAAAGTAAATATCATGGACCAATCTAACGTTTCAAATAAAGAACCGATGAGATTTTGCAAATTTTATGCGTTTTTTTTTTTTAAAAAGTTCTCAAGCTCTTAAAAAATCACCCGTTAAAACAACAGTAAACCAGAATTCCAATTCCCTGAGAAAAAACATTTCAGATTTACTGGAAATTCTCATTCTGTTCTAAAATCTTTTTGATTTTCAGCAGTTTGTTTATCACAAAAAAATGCATTTTGCTAGAATTTACTTATTAAATGTTTGCCGACATTTTTCGTCAGAAAAAAATATTATCGAAATTGCGTCAAATTTGCAAGCTAGGGCAAAGGTGATGGCTTCAGAGCGCAAGGATTTTTGTCATATCGTGAATAAAATATGTGCTTTCATATTCTTTTTTTTAAATTTTAAGCCACTAACTAGACTGGTGTTAAATAAAGAACATTTAGCCACCAGCCAGCCAAGCCAGTATCGATTATGAGATATGCTACTACTGTTCTCTTGAGCTTCTCGCACCCCAATGAGCTCGAAGAAAAATGCGTGCCCCTTTGTTCCGACGAAACAATCGCACACATAGTAGATTGAAAATTAGGCCGAATGCTTGAACCAATGCCAGTAAAGCTAAGGCATCCATTTAAATGATTTGGTATTCCATACTTGCAAAGCATTATTGTAGGTTCAAAACAAAGATAGAATCAATTTTATAACTCACACCATTGTTGGTGTCATTAAATTTCTTTTCCAACCATTACTATCATCCTATGATCCTATCCTATGGTCACCATATTTTAACGATTTGGGTGAAACAACACCTGTCCAGGATCATTAGGCCTCTAAAACTGTCTATAAAATGAATCGAGATCGAGATATCGAATGTTTTTCTAGTAAAATCATAAAAAAAATACGTAATTCCCAGTATGAAAACATGGTTATGAAGGTAAGTTAGGTGAAGCCATTCCAACACCCTTACCCTTACCATGTCATGCTAACTGGACACAATAACAATCATATTTTATTGGGTAATTTGATTGCATATTCCAAACTCTATTTCTATTGTATGCTTTGTTCCACATAGAATTCTAAGTAAAAATAAAAATCCAATTCAACAAAAGCTCACCCACTCACTTTCAATAAAAATTAACATCCCAATTGAAAACCCAAGATATCCTCATAATGTCTCCTCTTTCTGTGGCAACGAAGGACACCACATACCCCAGAGGGATAAGTAAAAGTACTGTGGGCGACCACAACATGTCGCCAGGGATTACATATGCAAATCGTCTGATTAAACCCGCTCGTCTCCATGGAGAACCAATTAATGGGGTCGAAATAATTTATCCATCAACTCTTAGCTAAAGAAACGAACAAAAAAAGAAAATAAATCTATATCCAAGGGAAATCCTAGGCAACCTGAATATGTACTAGAATATGCATGGTATATGCAAATCATTGCAAATCCTGATAAATATTAATGGCACTGGGATTTTTTTCCTGAATTAATTTGCTTTTAACTAAAGGTGGTCTATATGAAAAAGAAATCTATAGAGTAAGATAGGGAGTACGAAATAAAAGTCCACTCATGTGGACTTATCGAACAGGAGAAAAAAGATACAATCTTTTGCCTGAGAGGAAAAACCAATTCAATTTGAGTGGCAATTCATTAGATAAAATAAGAAAGACTTGAGTTTCATCAGATATTGTTGGATAAGGAATCTTAGGAAGATACTTTTGTCTCAATCGCTCTGGTACTCAACCCAAAAAAAATTGGTACTTACCCCAAAAATCTATTACTCCGGGAAGAAGTCATTCATGTATCTGAAAGATAAAAGAACATTTCGTCAAGAAAAACAACAACAATATTTTAGGGTTTATTTACAATTTCTTTGTTAAATTTTTTTCATTAGAAATTGATTATAAATACTTTTTGAAAGAAAAAGAAAGATTTTTGAAACGAAAAAGATATTTTCTCAAAGTGAGAATTGCTGTTTATCAAAAAATATTCAACCATACTTGTATTTTGAATAACGACAGTTTTATCCTAAATATGATAAAAAAAGGATTTCTCTATGGAAAACGTAAGCTATTTCATCAAGTTCGGCTAGGGTCCGTTTTGTTCACTATTGTTCAACTCGCTGATAAATCTCAAGTTAGCCAACTTGGGAGTTTATCTCAACTCGAGAGTTGAACGTCAAGTTGAAAATTGGTTTTGTTCACTATTTGAACTCCTCACTTGCAGTTTTGAAACATTCCCTGGGATACTTGTGACAGATGACACAATATATGTCAAACATGAACATATTATATATATGGACTGCTAGTCTAATTTATTTATTTATTTATTTATTCTTTTACGATTAACATTAACAGATTTGAAAAGTAATAAATATAAAGAATTGTTATTATATAATTTTCTTAATTGATATTAGTATTAAATTTATGTCTTAAAAATGCTAACAATATATTTTTGAAAGTATTTCTTTGCATGTTTATGTCAAGACAATAAGAGACTTCATTAAACAATTTACCGCAATGACTTAGAGGTTCTCGCAAACCATAATTAGTTCTATGTCAGCTTCATACAACAATTGTCAACAAAATGTCGCCAAAATTGAGAATGCGATGCTAGCTCTCCTGAACCCACTTCAGGACAAAAAATAATTACTTAAAATGTTGACATAGAAGCTCGCGACATCTAATTTTTTATTAATTAACTGTGGAATATTCTAAATAACACGGGGAGAAAAAAGGAAATTTTAAAATGCCAATCTGCTGCCAAAGTCTGGGATTACTGGATGAAATGTCAAAATTGAGGTTTAATTTTTTTCCCGCTAGTGAAATCAGGAGGGCTATTGTCGCCCAAAATAACTGAAACTAAAATGGAACCAAGTTGAGGTAGGCAGCTAGCAGTCAATATATAATACGTCCATGATGTCAAACTTAACTTTCGGATTGTTTTTTGCTGCTGGACCTTGTTTACATGATTCCTATTTTTAAGTGTTTTTTTCAAGTTTTTTGTTGACAAAAATGGTAAGGAGTGTAGAAAATTAGGAGGAATGAATTAACGAATGAAAGAATGAAAAATTCAAGATTTCCTTAGGTTTGAGTTTTGACGTTTCCAGTTTGAGAAAGAAAATGCTATACCAAGACTGAAAAAAGAACTTTTTAAAATTGAAAACAATTCCCAATCATGTTTTTTCATTATTTAAGTAAAGCCAAGTTCGCTGAAAAAAAATCTGAACAGAGTCTGAGCATTCTGAGCGTACTCTGATAATTTGCTGAACCGAGCGTGATCCGAGCGCTCAGATATAATTTTGAAATACGTTCTAGTACTTGGCTGTCACAAATCGACACTTCTCATATGGCTTGTTCACAGGCGGCCATTGAATAAGAAGTACAGGAAGACATGTTGTGTATATATACAGTGTACGTGAGTGAAGATAATCAGTTATACAGTTGTAGTAAATTCTAGCTCTTCCTGTCATTTTCGCAAGGCGGTAAATAAAAAAAAAGTCATTCGAATTTTGGTAATTGTTAATCCAGAGATATTAAGCTTTATAAGTTTTATTAAAAAAGAAAAAGAAAAACAAGAATCAGGATGAGCTGCATTGTTAAAACTTGTAAAACCAGTATTTGTAAGAAGAATGAACACATTTCTTTTCACAGTAAGTATTGTTTTATTTACAACTTAAAGCGGTGTGGAGTGGTGTTTTGAATATATTTTAAACATTGTAGAACAATTAAGAACAGTTTTTTTGTGGTATTAAACAATGAAAATAATAAATTAGTTGAAAATAAAAATGTACATCTTCAATGGATAAAATGCACTTTCTATCTGTCAAATGAGAGAGTTGAAGTCAGGGAAGCATTCGTTTTCATTGTTTTTTGGTAAGGCGCTTCAATACGTTGAGTGAATGTAGAATGAATTTATGTTTGAAAAAATTTTACATTTGTGAATCGTGAATATTTTTTGATAAAAATGTTTTTTTTTTAAGGTATTTATCATTTTGTGAAAATGTTAGTATCGTCTTATCTGAATTCTATCTACGTCCAGTGATGTAAATATGCAGTTTATTTTTTGAGTGTAAATGAGCAGAAATAACTTCAGAAAAAAATTTCAAAGATTTCCGAGAGCCGAGTGGAAAAGAGAAAAATGGTTAGAAATACTTCAGTTGAATACAGATGAAGTCAAAACTTGGTCACTTGTGTGCTCAAAACACTTTCAAGAGGATGATTTTATATGCAATGCCACCGGTGTTAGGACACTTTTCCCCTCCGTGATGCCATATTTACCTGAAGATTTTGTAGAATCTCAGTATTAATTTTAAAATTAACAAAAAGTATTTTTTTTATTTTATGTTTTGTGTAAACTAAACTAAAGATGAAGTAACTTTTGGTTTTTCCATTACACGCTTTATAACATTATAGTTGGCGCTCCACGATGTTTTTTAATCTTCTGCACTCCGCCCCAGAATCATATAAACAAGGTTTTAGCGTGAAACAAGGTTTTTAATGACAGAAATCTCCTGCATTATTTTTTTTAGTGTGAAACTAAAAGCTCTAAGGTAATGACAGTTCGCTCTCACAAAACGCCATTTTTCTAGAAATTGATAATTTAGTATTTTTTAGTCATTATTTTACTATTTTCTTAAAACAAAACACTATTTATTTACGAAAAAGGCCGCGAACAAAAATGTAAGATAAAACCTTGTGTTGATCAAAAAAACCTAATTTACATGATTATTATATTCGGCTGTTTTTCATTCTCTTTTTGGACGACACGATCTTTGGTGTTTACACTGATTTAAATTACCCATAATATTTCCAATGCTGTGTTTTTTATACGAGTGAAAACTGCGAAATTTCTTAATAAAAAACAATCAAAAACTATTCATTACCATTGAAAAACATGATTGGGAATTGTTTTCAATTTTAAAAGTTCTTACTTTAAGTCTGTGAATGTCCTTTTCTTTTTAAGCGAGCAACATCAGAACTCAAACAAATCTTAAATTTTTCATTACTCCCACCTTTTTATACCCTACACCAATTTTGTTAAAAAAAGAATTAAAAAACAATTGAAAAATTAATAATGTAGTAAAGGCTTAAGAAAAAAAATAAACAAATCTCAAAGTTTGCTCCTCAACTTCTACTATTTCGGGAAGTTTAGAAATTCAGAAGTTTATAAGCTCTCCCTCGAGTTGAAAACCGAAAGCTGAAACTGTCAACTTCGAGTGAAAAAAAGCAAATTCACAAGTTGGAAATAAAAATCCTCAAGTTATGTTCAACTTTGACTGAACAAAACGGCCAACTCCAAGACACCTTTAGTACCAAAAAGAATAGAAACAAGACGATGCTATATTATGCAACTTTTTTCAACATCATACTTGTGGGATGGGGAAAATTCGTAGAGTATTCTCCAGTGCCAATACTAATAAAGAGAAACCTTTTACTGGTATATGCACAACACAAAACAGGTTCACTAAGAAAACGAACAGACATATATCATTTACCATAATTTGTCTCTTTTATTCTTGCACATTATATTGAATATGTACAAAAGTGCAGTTTAGTTTGAACTGCCGTAGCAATCACCTAATTTGCCGCAACACCAGCACCACTTTTTCAAAGAGTATAGAGTAAAAAAAAAAAAATTATCAAACAGTAAATAAAGTTTAATCATTATAACGTTTAATTAAAGTTATTTTTAATTTATGAAATCGAGCCAAAGAAAAAATTCTAAACAAACTTCCTACATATGAATGGCCGGAGGCACCATTTATCAAAAGTACTTTTACAAAAATGGTCATTTCCACATCAGGTTCCAGAACCGATGACAAATAAAAATTGTTGTGTTTTAATAAAACTTCCAATTAGGAGTTGGAGGGAGAATAACATGGAGAAGAGGACATATCCAGTAAAAAAGCACACAAAATGAAGTAATTGGCCTGCGATTACTTCATGTGTTTTGCAACACATGTCAGATGTGGAAATTGTCTTGAACAGAGCTAAGTTTGGTTCATACCAGGATGGAGGAAGAAGAAATGAAGCAACATTTCGATTATATGTTAATCCTGATGAGAGATAATGTCTTCAAGAATTCGATTTTAAGGGAATGGAAAGTTGACCGAATGGAAAGACGAACTAGCTATAAGACAAGAAACGCCAAAGAGATACACGTTCAGAAGAATATTAAATATAACAGAAGAACAGCATTGTTTTCTACATGTTAAAGTCATCTTAAATTAATTTTCAATCAAAACTATTTATTCATACAGAAGAACATGACAATCTTTTTAAGCAGCAGTTCAGTATGGATACACAAGCAAGTTTCATTATACTTCGCAATCGTTTTCAGTTGCAACAACTTTTAATAGCAACAAACGAAAAAGCTTTCGTTACATGATTTGCTTCAAAAATAATCTTTAGCACTTTCATTTGAAACTGTAGACTTTGACGCAACATATATTAGAAACATTTGATGCTAAACCAATTTAAATATCCACCAGAAGAAGAAGGAAAGAACAAACTGATCCAAGGCATGCTAGTTAAATGGATCAATGAGTTATAAAAAAGTCCTTGAGCAGCCCCAGTGTTAAACCAAGAGATATAGAAGGCTCTTGCTGAGCAAAAACCAATCTTAGTGTTAATGGAAATTGTCAAAAGGACTATGAATACAGTCAAGCTCAATTATTGCACCACGAGAAACGAGCTCTCAGATCTCGCGCCATAAAGTTCTAATACAATTTGTTTGTTTCCTGTTACAAACTCAACAACCCACATCTAAAACGGTTCCACAACTTCAGGTGGATTGAGTGGCTTAAGGAGTATAACTTTAAATTCATCTAAGTCAGGGATCTTAGCATGGAAACGCTGTAGGGGTTTCCAAAAGACCATAAAGAAGCAACAAAGTTTTTTCTTGAGTAGAAAGAAAAAAAACCTTTCATAAGAAAAATCTTAGTCGTTTGAAGTTGCCCACAATTATAACGGAACGCAAGGAAAATGATTTAATGATATGGAAAGTGATAGAACGGTTGGAAAATGTTTTGGTGCCTTAAACTAAAATATGATATCAGAAAACTCAGAGTTGAAGACAACTCAAGCTTAGATAAGTTATCATTCAGGTTGTGGGAGAAGATTAAGATTCTAGACTTTATAACAGGCAAATGTGTTGGGTGCAAAAAGGCACTCAGTAAAGTAAAAGCTGGTTTTGAAAAACAAAATAGGAACACTCCTTTCATAGTCGGTTGGAATGGTTGAATGACTCAACCAAACTCTCTTGAACTGTCCGGCTAAGTTCACCGGCTACCAACTACCAGAATCGAACTTACATTAACAACCAGCTTTCTAAGCATATGGTAAAGTTGAGCACTAAATTTTCTTCTGGCATGGCAATATTTGGTTGTAAACTCAAGCTCTCAAAAGATCTTTTACGTAACATTCCACCCATGGAAGGAAAACTCAATGCACTCAATTTTTGATAGATTTTTCGTGTCAATAAACCATGATTTAAGAAGGACCTACAACGATGAAGTGGTCTTTTGAAAAAAAATTATTTTAAATAAAAAAAGCTTAGAAACTTAAGATTCTTAAAAATGTTTACTTTGTCAGAACCCAATTAATTTTTGTTTCATCTTTTTTTCAAAAATAATTGTTTTCAAAGTTATTCTTATTATTGTCACGGTATGGTGCCTCGAATGAACGCCATGAAATGAAAACTGAAATGTACGCTCAAGTTCCCCTCACGTCGAATTCCATTGGAAAACTCCAACGTCGCTCGGATAAGGAAAAAAAAAATAAAACTTGGTTGCAATCATAAACTCTGCAAAGCATAATTCTCTGGTGGATCTTCATCAATCTTTTCACACCGAAAATATGAACTTTACCTACCACAAGAGCTATTTTGTTGTTGTCAAGCTTGATGAAGGTTATAACACTCTTTTGTCCATTGCTCTACTATTTGCTATTTGCAACATTTTTTCCGACTACATTGCTATTGATTTATTGTGAACTCAGCTATATAAATCGTACTTTCGTCCTTGTTGCTGAAGTTTGGGAAAAAAGATTGTATTCAGGGATGTGAGTTGCAATGCCTTTGGGTGTGATGGATCCTTGATTGATTGGGCAATCCGAAATAAACACGAAACAAAAAAAAAATAAACAATGATAAGAAATTACTTGGATCACTTCGAATTCATTGTCCTATGTTAATATTCAGAGATGGGGTTCTGGGAGTTAAGCTAATAGTTCTTGGTTCAAAGAACTCTCGTGCTAACTATCTATCTACAATATTTTTTTTTTTTTTTTTTTGAAAAAAGAAATGTTTTTTGTAATGGTAATGTTTCCTTGGCAAAATTGAAACTTATTTCTGGCAAGAAGATTAGTCCAAGTTTTAATGAATTCAAAGATTTTAAAATTAATGTTAAATATTGGTGATTCAATCTGTGTAAACAGAAATTTGTAGCCTGTTCTCCGATGTTATATTTTTTTGCGTTATAGTACGTATGTTGGAAGTTAAGATCAAATGCAGCACACGTAAATTCCACTCTGCTGAATTTGTGGGCGGTTCCAACCTAGCAATCCTAGTTCCCTTTTCGAAAGGATTGTAATAAACGTTTTCGGGCCTCTAGCCTATCTATTGAATAGAGAAACCGATTAAAATGATAATAATGGATAATTTTACAAAAGTGTTCTGAGGTTTTCACAGTTATTATTTCCAAGTTAATCGATGACTTTTGTAGATTGACATTGAATAAATTACTCCAAGCGAGGTTGTATCTTCGAGGTTGAGATATTTATTAAGATGACGATGGACAATGCAATTAAAATAAATTGCACGACTGGATCTTATGTACGGTCACATCGTCGAATAAAATTTTTAAAAAATGCAGAACTGGGTCGCACGAACTTGTTCTTATGCTAGATAATTGTTTAGTGGCTGCATATATATGTATGTAATATTAATATTAATTGAATTATAAATGATTTCTTGTGTGCAAAAGTTTATTGAAATCGGGATAATGCTTAACGATGAAATCGCATTTGAAAAAACCGGTTCTATGAGAGGTACCATTATAGAACGAATTTCGAAAAATTCATTCTAATTGAAAGATGTATTCTTGTAAGAAAATAGCACCCTGAAAGTTTTATCAAAATCGTTGTAGCCGTTTTCGAGAAAATCAAATTTTTTTTAAAGATTGTATGGCAGGTACCGTTATTTTTCGACCTAGAGCAAAAATGAAAAACACCCCTTGAGATACTATTAAATAAATACTAAATACCACGTTTGAAGCAAATCGGCCCATCCGTTTAGGCTGTAGAGGTGCAGTCAGACAAAAGCACGGAATTTCCGGACTTCTCTATCATCGTAATGTCATGTTTGATTGTTAGAATTTTTTTTTGAACGAATCTATAACTTGCATTATAGTACCTTTAAACGCAAGTAAAACAAAACAATTTAAGAATGCAATTTTAAGCAAACAAATAATCTACATTAAAAAATAAAATTTAAAAAAAAATCCATCTACCCGTTTTCAAAATATTGATTTTTGAAAAAAAATTAAGAAAATTATTAACATATACAAAAAAAAAGTTTTCGAAATATTTTAAAGTAAAATTACTTAGGCTACCAACATCTTCCTGAATATTAATTTTAATTGAAATCGGGTTTACTTAACAGTTATATGAGAGGTACTTAATATTTGAGCTAACAAAAAATTTAAAAAGGCTTGTGTAAAATGTCAAAATAATAAAAAAAAAATACATACGTACAGACGGACAGACAGACAGAATTTTGCCAGTATCTCAAATATGTTCTATCATCGTAATGTAATGTTTAATTGTTAACTTTTTTTTTATATGTCAACTAGGTATGTGTCTGTATGCCACAATGCCTTTTTAGGATGCAACTGGATGTTGCACGACACTAGTTAGAAGAATTAGAGAGATAGGAAAGATTTTTTTTCGGCGAAGTAAATCGAGAATTAGGTGACAATTTTCTCACATAAGACCCACGGATGACTCTAGCTTGTACTAGGAGTCAGAAAAATTGCTTCCCAAACTGAGAGTCAAACTTAAGATCTCTCGCTTACCAAGCAAACATCTTGTCCACTGCACCACTGCTGCCCGCAAACTCATTTTTTTTAATCTGCACAAATGCATAACTTGCATTATAGTAACTTGTATAGTAATTGCTAATACAAGGGCTAATATTCGTCCGAAACTTGAATATAATTTTCAATTAATCTATTACGTCATTGTTAAGAATTTCAGACTGAAGCATTGCAAATGAAAGGAGATAGGACGATTGGTAAATCTCCGGTTTCTCTTGAAAATCGTAGGAATGTATCATGTCTCTCCGTACATTTACATTTCAATAGCCAGTCAAATTCCTCTCTTACAAAAATCAAAATCAGCTTAGTACTGTTTAATATAGAGATTCCTTCTTTAGCCGCACAACAAGAATGTGGAGTGCTATACCCAGCTTTTGGGCATTGGATCTAGTTCCAAAAAGTGGGAGTTTAGTCCTTTCGGATTAAGTTAGTTTCCTAAACCTTAGTTAGTTATAACTAAGAACAAGATACAAACTTTCAATCAATTGTCATTTATTTTAAATACAGTTACATAAGAAAGAAAGCAGAGCTTCATCATCGGTACCAAGACACCTGTATTCATTCATTTAAGTGCTTATCGCATTCGGTTTTCTTGGAACTTTATATATTTGTCTTCATGCTTATAATTTCTCGTTTACACATTTCTCTTTTTCAAAACTATGGTTACTTGTATGTATATTTCAAAAGAGCTTTCTAAATGAAATTCTCGATAATTTTGGAAATTGTTTCTTCTCTTTTTTCTTCCACGAAGTTATGCAAACGTTATTTCCGTATCAATTCTTTCAAACTGTTTTTCAAAGAGTTATTCTATTGATTGTAACGCAAGCAAAAGAAAAGTGGAAAATGTTCGTTTCTGCTTGCGTCACATTAATACATTTCTCAGATGAACCATAGAAAATATTTGACAAAGAAACTTTGCATACAAAAGGTGTTGAGAAGATGATAGATGTTATCGACGAGACACACATACACATACAGACGAACATTTTCCATTTGGCAATAGACGATTTTTCTCTCAATTTTATTCTCAAATCCGGATAAAACTGAACAAATGAAATTTTAAGATTTCTTAAAATGAAAATGCTTTTGACAAATAAATTCTTCATAAAATTGGCTTTTAGGTTTTTTCCTGTAGGTGTTGTCATCATCGGCTCTGAAATTGTTGAAGAGGTATCGATTGGAAATATTTTTGCTCATCATTTTTTTGAGATTTCTGGATTTTTTAGAGCCTTGACTGGACTTAAGTCAAAATACACATTCAAGGTTACAATATAACTCGCACAGAGCTGAAAGTTGATATGAATGTTTGAAACACAAATTTCAGTCATGTTTACCTAATTGTGAAGGGGCGTGGTTGTGGAATATTATTTTTATTTTATTTTATTATTTACCGGGCATTTCAAATATCATATTCAAAATTCACCGACCTTTTGTAGAATAAAACCTTTTTATTTACTGGGCTAGTTCGTAGAGTACTGCGAAAAACCGCACCTGGTGCACTACCTCATACTTTAGTTTCTCAGAAATGGTGAATCTTAGGGAAAAAATTGTTAGGGCACTTTTTTTTATAAATATTTACATTACATAACATTTTGTTAAAGAACTTTTTTGTGACCTTTGTCCTTGAACAATTTTTTTTTTGCAGACGTGGGATGGATGGGGACTTTTCACTCTTTATTTAGAATGGTGCATTCGTATACCAGTTTTGAGCTCTAGTTATTGTAACCTCCCTCACCCATATTTTTTTAGCTAAATTGATCAGACTTAGTATGTTCACTTCGATTCAATGCAGAACCTTGTTGGTTAAGGCGCATACCCACAAAGTTTAAAGCTCCACTTAAGCTTATAGGGGTGTTAACATGGATCAACTTTTTTATCAACATTGTTGGTGATCTAGATGCAATAAAAATCGCAGACACCACCATGTTGATAGGTTTTCAAACAAACTTTAAAAATTTGGTGGTTATGTGTTTGATCAAATGTTCATTAAAATTAATTTGTGTCTTTCACCTATCACCCATTTTAAGTCACAGATCGATCACTGTGCAGCTACAACGGTGGTGGATTTTCTCTCTTTGAGTATTTTAAGCGAACTGATATTGATTTATTTTTATGTGAATAAACACCCTGATCTACAAATGTTCAACAGCCTTTGTTTTTCGTGTAGACGCAGTGGTTTATTTATAGGTATTAGTTGCAAGAAAACAGGCTTATGAGCAAGATGATCCATGTAAACAACCCTAATAGTTGGGCCAAAACCAATAGTAAGTAGAACAAGAAAATTATTAAATATTTTAATGATAAAAAATGATTTAAGTAAAAACCTTATTAAAGAAATGCGGGCAGCATTAGTGCAGTAGATAAGATTTTTGCTTTTGACCCGGAGGTCGTCAGTTCGATACTCAGGTTGAGAAGAAAGTCATACAATACGATACAACAGACAACAGACATAATACACACAACACGACAACTATAAACCGGAACGAGCACCCAAACGAGAAAATTGTGCGTCCCCTGCTTGCAAGTAGAATAATACACACATACCACATTTTATGTTTATAGACACAGTCGATTGCTAACCATTGCGCCGGCCAGTTGTGATAATTTAAAGTAGTAGCATTGTTACGTAGTGCTCAAAAATATTTGTAAGATCTAAAAAAATAACCTAATCAGGTAGAAAATAATTGGATAGAAATTCGTTAAGTGCGTTTAATTTCTAGAACATATTGGAACAACAGTTTTGGAAGAGTATCAATAAACTCCCTTTCCCACAGACAAATTCGTTAAAAATGTTCATTAGTTTATGTAACAGTAGCCGTGTTTTTTGTGAAATCTATTCTTAGCGAAGCAAGATTTTACACACAAAACAAATACAACAACCGGCTGCCAAAAAAAGTAGATGTTGAATTTGGCTGCGGATTGCATGTTCGACACAACAAGATTTTATTCACTATAGGCATGATAAAAGACTTGTATCATGCTACATGTACTATATTTTCATAGATTTTGCACACAGAGCAAAATAAAATTATCAATTTTCAAACGCCCGGGAATGATCGTTTTATGCTACATTGTTTGAGAAGGTTTCACTTAGGCGTATTGGAATCTATAGATACACATTTATTTGTCGGGATTCGAATGTCAATGCAACCAATGTTCGTGCTCTATCCTCTTTTTAGTTGTATCTTGTGTGTAAATATTTTTTAGTTTTTTTTTAAAGCTGTCCATAACTTTCCCAAAAAAACACGGCTAGTGTCTTCCATCAACCCTATTGGTAGATTAATGTAGATTCAAACGTCATCTTTTGTGGCCTAAGCTATCTTGAACAACATCAATGAGAATGAAAACAGAAATGGTACTGTTTGGTAGCCACAAACGACGAACATGCTCGCCGAACATGCTCGCCGAACTTGCTCGTGCTCGCTGTAAATTCATCGTGTAGGGGCTGGTTCGCGAACGGCTCGCTGTTGGCGAAAGATTTCGATTTTGTCGTGTTCGTTGGCTTCGATGTTCGCCGTGTATGGCCATGTTCACGAGCAAACCCCTCATTTTTGCTGTGAACGTCGCCGAGTGTACATCGTGGAACACAAGTAAATAATCATTAGCGCAACCACTTACGCTTTTTTATCACACATGTTTACTCTTTGAAAAATCAACACAAACTGAATGTTCGCCAAATGTGCTCGCCGTTTAGGGAGTAAGGAAAACGAGCAAGTTCGGCGATCATGTTCGTCGTTTATGGTTACCTTAAAACAGAGCCATATGGCACTTCTGAGTTTACATAAAACGGTACAGAGGTTCAACTTTCAACATCAATCTTATCGATCTCATCGAACCCATCGAGATTCTTCTATTTGAAAGAGGAAGAATATAATAAGCTGTTTTTCGTGTCTTGTTTGCAATAGCTTTTATTAAAACCTTTAGAAAATCCTACCAAAGTTCTGATGCATACATACCATTTCGGTATTTACATATTTTCTATAAAGGAAGAATTCGAACGCCAAAAGCTCAATTTAAAAAAGCAATTTACGCCACAGTTGTAGGTGATTATATAATTACACCTCGTGAATCCAAGGATTATAATTTAGTTATTTTCAACTATTAAAAACTGCCATTAAAATATAATTCTTTTGGGAACTTACGAAAAAATCAATATCTAAAGATTGAACTCACCTTGGCCTTACTTTGTTTATTTTTGTTCTCTTTTTAACATTTAGATCAGATTTTTTTCTAGAGAAGGTCATTACCATATCTCATCTTGAAGAACGAAAAGCTTCTTATTTTCCGTTTTTTTCTTGCATGTAAGTTTTGTGCACACAGAAAAAATGTCCTACTTCTAGTCCTGTTGAAAGCAATTTTCTTTTGTTCGACAGAAATAAAATGAACACAAAATACCTATACAACCCACAAGTAAAAGGAACAAGGGATTTTATTGCCGTAAGTAGTAATCGTTCTATCATTCTATGTGACTTTATGCAGAAAATAAGAAGAACAACAAAAGTGATTATACTTCAACACATTGAGTGAATGTAATACATGTAAAGGGAATTTGTTACCAGGACGAACAATAAAGAATCCTATTTTTAAGAAACTATTGTGGGAATTATTATTTTTTATTAACTCTTCCCCGTATGATTCTTATTATTCAGAGTTGCATGAATCCTTTTACCTCCGAAAAGCACCAATTTCTCTTAATACTTGAACGATTTGTTTTATAACCGACTGTTAATAACTCTAGAGTAGAGAAACTTTATTCTTGTTTAATGAGAATAAAAATTAATACAAAAAGAAACGCTTTGAAAAGAAATCGATATTTAATTCCTCGTAGGGAATAGAATTCCATTATTCCCTGACTTATTGAATAAGTTAAATTTGTTATACAGGTTTTCAAAATATTCGGAATCATTTGTGCTTGTAAAGTAAAAGAACAACGAAGTAATTTTTTTTTAGCCTTTACAGACCAAGAAAAGTATAAGGAATACCATTCAAATATTGTAAGACATTACAATAAAAAGAGCCGTGCCATTCAAGCATTCTGGTATTGTTGAATGCGCGATTCATAACGGATATTATTAAAACCTATGTCAATCGGCCAATAGGATTGATGAAAGATACTATAACACAAATTACTCTTCAATAACTGTTGTATCAATATGTTCCGGAAATAAAAAACTCTCTTCGTATTTCTCTCTTATTACCATTGACAAGGTTATTTTTTAGGTTTTTCAAAAAATTCTTACTCAGCTGGTGTTATGCAGTTTCGGTGGTTTGAACAAAAACAAACGCAAGTCTTGGAGGCTTAAGAAATCTTTCTGGTTCAGCGATTTGACAATGGAAGTTGTTAAAGTTAAAAACAAGACATTTCTCAAGAAAACAACATTTTAGATAAAGTAGCTTTTCATCTTTAAAACTCAATGTGTGTAGGATGCTTACATACGCAACAAAGAGACAACTTTAAATTATCACAACCGGCCGGCGCAATGGTTAACAATCGACTAGATTTCTATTGTATAAACATAAAATATAGTGTGTTGTGTCTTGTATGCATAAATCAGCCTGCAAATAGGGTCGCATATTCTCTTTAATTCGTCTGAGCGTGCTGGTTCCCGTTCCTTGTGGCTGTCTTGTTGTTTGTATTCTGTGAAGTCGTTGTATGTTGAATGTATGATGTCGTTTGTTATGTTAGTGCTTAGTGGTAGACTGGTTGCTCATCATACATGTATTTTTCATGTAATAGAATATTTTATCATTAGGTTTTTTACTTTGGGTACTCATTTTTATTATTTAAATAATATAAGGGGTGAATTATCCGCAGCCGAATCATCTCACTCAGATAACAAAGATCCATTGCGGTCCCAACGAGTAGGAGAAACAAGGTGCGGATAAAGTTGAGCAATTTGGGGTAGAATTAGTTGTGGGGTAGCTCTTTAAACCATCCTGAGGGGTTGATGGATTTCAGAATGTGTTAGTGGCTTTTTTGAAACTTCACCCAGTTCGTCTAAGAAGTATTCTCCGAAAGCTCTTTTTCTGGTCTTAGCTAGGCTGAAACATTCAAAAAGGAAGTGATATATCCGTCTTGACATAAGCCTGATGTGCTAATGCCCGTTCTACTCATGTGGGCCACCATTGAGTTGTGACCTGAAAGAATGCCAACCAAAACGGACAGTTGAGGTCTACCTCGCTTTGACTTCTTGAGACCCAAAAGTTGTCCAGTTTTGAACATCTCGCGTTTGGAACTTTGAGGCAATAATTTTCCAGTGTCTCAAATTCCCAAGGTACAGTTTGGCATGGTTCCATTGATGAACCGTTTTTGTTCCTTCATCAATCAAACAATACCCCCAAATTACTCCCGACTTAACCAGTTAGTATGTATTTTAATTATATCAATAACGTCATGCATACGAGTAATTGGGCAGAATTTGTGAAGATCGTGTCTTTTATTGGTGCAAAAGTCTGCACTGTTTTTGGATATATTGTGTTCAAGAAGTCACCTACCAGAACGTGCATCATAAATAGTTTCTTAACACGGATAGGAGTGGTCATGTCATTACCAACCTTGGTAGACTTTTATGACCTTAAAGTGTACCTATTGGAATGCCCTTACAACAATAACAAATGGGCTAAAACACTCAAATAAGACATAAGAAAAGATCTAGATGGCGATGTTAGATGTTTTTGTACTCCATGCAGCTTTCGTTCCTGTTTTTTTTCCTAAAGAATTCCATGTCAAATTTGCTGGTCAGCTTGTTATAAGGTTTGCTTTAAAAAAAACTATTTTTTAAAGCACCAAATCCAACAACAAATATAACTACAACTCGGTTAAACTCAAATAAATAATTTATCAGTAGTCATTGAATCCAATTGGTATTAGCTATTTGGCTCGTGCCGCATTCACAAACACGCAACTCCAATCAATTTATGAATTAACAAACCAATCTAAATGGAAATGTTATAAACTAACAAAAACTAAAAAAAAAAAAAAATATTCATATGTTTGTATACAAAAAAAAACATAAATACATACATAATATTGCGTGTGTCAATCCCATGACCCTGCAGCAAGAAATGAGAAAACATTTCTAGACGCCACTTCCAATGGCATTTCGACCTTTTCTTTTTCGATTTTCCAAGTTTTTCCTTTTTCCAACGTGCATCCACTCCACACCCTTTCTCAGAGAGTCCTGACACTTGAACTTTTAAAAACCCAACTACGAAATACGAAACACGATTTTCAAAAAGATTAACATCACCGTTACCTTTGAACTTTCAACACGCATCGAAACAAAATTACAATTTGTACCACAAATGGCTGTACAAAAGGAATTCAGGAATCAGGCGGTACAAGTATAGGTAATGCTTAGTGTGGTGCTAATGGTCTGGGCAAACTTCCATTCCACATCATTGGTTCCTGGCGAGGAGCGTGAAAACTTTTATTATGCTGTAGTGTTTGTGTGTTTTTATTTGCGAGGCAAGTTTAAGATTCGTGAATATGAAATAAATTGAGATAATAATCAAACATGAAATTACGATCATAGAGAAGCCTAAAAAAGCTTGTTACAAAAAATGTCTGTCATTCTGTCAGTCTGTCAGTCCCTCAGTCTGTCAGTCTGTAAGCGATTGTCTTCAAATTTGGTATGTCTTTTGGCATTCCTCAGAGGGGAAGTTGAAATTTTATTTTTTTGGGGCTGAAATTAACGGTACCTGCTATATAACCGTTAAGGAAATGCTTATTTTTCTCAAAAACTTCTCCAACTATTTACTAAATATTAGCTATTATTTTATTAAAACCAAATTTACGGGAAAACTCTATTAACGCTTACTTACAGGTTTTTTTAATTTTCGGCATTTTCGGTAACGGCTCATTGGATTTCAACAAAATTTTATATTTGTAAAGACCTAATAAGCCAAATTAATTTTAATTCTGCATACCAATATTTTGAATAATTAATTTTTTGTATTTAAAATTAATAAAAAAAATTTCTTTTTGTAAATTCAATATTTTAAAAATATTAAAAAAAATTATTATTATTAATTATTATTTATTATTAGATTAACTGCATAACAAAATCTAAAAAAAAAATCAAAAAACTAATAATAAACACCAGGATTTTACTAAAACCTGTGCTGTAATTTTCGAGATACTTTTTTCAAAAACTCAATAATATTTAAGACGTGTGATATGATTTTTACTAAAAACCGTTAATTGTTGTAGATCTGGCACTTTTTATAGGTTCAGACCGTCTGATATTTCTATGTAAATGTTATTTGCTTCTGTTAAACATCTTGCCATCCATTGTGATTAGGCACATAGGAGCAAGTACGTGCGACCCAATCGTGCCATTTTTACTTGCGATTATAGGGACTATAAGGCAAGTTATGCATTCGTAAAAAAAAAAAAAAATCTAACAATCAAACATGATATTACGATGATAGAGAAGTCAAAAAAAGTGGGTCCGGAAATTCCGTCCGTCTGTCTGTCTGTCTGTCTGTCTGTCCGTATCGATATCTACAGCCTAAACGGTTGGGCCGATTTGATTCAAACTTGGTATATAGTATTTTTAGAGTGCTCTACCCGACAGTTTTTGGAATTGGCATTCTAGCTCCAAAACTAACGGTACCTGCATATAACTTTTATTAAAAAACTTATTTTTCTCGAAAACGGCTCCTACGATTTTGATTAAACTTTCAGAATGATGTTTTCTGTGCAAAATCTATCTTTTAATTTTAATGGATTTTTCAGAAAAAGTTTTATAACGGTACCTCCCATATGACCGGTTTTTTAAAATCAGACTTTCTCGTTCACTAATTGACGGATTTTGATGAAATTTTCAAAATATGTAGTGTTTTATGATTTAAATAATATTGCTTATCAAAATTTTCAAAAACATTTTTTTTTAAATTTTAATAATTTTTAAAAAAAAATATTTTGTTTTTTGAATATTTTGAAAACGGATCTATAGTTTTTTTTTAAATTTTTCTCCTAGTATAAACTATAGATTTCTTAAAATTGACATACTAAAAAAAATTTTAAAATATGTTTTCGAAAAGTTTTTCAAAAAAAACATTTTGTGCGACCCAGTCGTGCCTTTTATTTTCTTTTGGCCTGTATTACTTAAAGTTCAATTGATTTCTAAACCCTTGAGTAACTCAACTGTCCACCTGTGTCCGCTTTTAAGCTGACGAAATAAAATTCGAAATTCTAGGGTACACTCTCGTCGAAATGTCCTCTAAATAATTGAATTTAATACTGGTTGGTGTATTTAAGTATTCCAAACATTTCAGAGGTTAAAAGTACCCGACTCTCACATAATATTTTGTCTCCCAATCCTAATATTGAGTTCTTTGTGTAGTATACTCTACTGTTATCATAAAGAGCTCTAAGAGCACGTGGATGTAATAAGATATCCTGTCTTTGCAAATACTATGTACTATACTAACGCCCTCCAGCGCCACATCAATGACACGCTCGATAAATGTTTGAAATCCTTTGTAAATGGCATCTAAATGCTCCTCCGTACGATTTCGCGAAGAGTTATTTAGCCTTTTATTGAGAATTTATCATTCTGTACTCTCAAAAGCTTTGAAGTGTTCGATTTAATCTTTTGATGGTGACAAGTAAGAGGTAATTCTATCCGCCATTAACATTTATTTCGTTAAATCAAAATAAAAAATCGCTTTGAGATAATTTTATTACACAGGATGGTGGAGTTTGTGGGATCAGGATTTAATGGGAAGAGAAAGACTTTGTAGGAGATAAGCAAGCAATTTTAATAGAAATTAAGTACATAGTTGGTATTGCTACTACAATTGGGTCGTATGTTCTTGCTTTTATGTTGTTACTATTCAAACAACACAGTTGTCTTTTTTAGATGTCTTGAAAGCCGTTTTAAGAAGAGCTTTCAATTGTTTAAACAATATTTAGGAGGTCATTAAGACCCAAAAGAAACCAAACGAGTCGAGTCAATTACATGTTAGAGTGTTTTGAGTGTTTTAGTGAAAAGTGTGTAGAAGAAAGAAACAAATAATAAACAAAGAAGATGTGAACAGTAGTTCTGGTGGTGAAATTTACTTCATTGATGCTCCCGGAGAAACTGGAAAAACGTTCTTAATATAAAATCTTGGCGAGGATCATATTGGAAAATGAAGAAGCTCTAGCTTTCATTTGAAATAGCTGCGATTTTGTTAGAAGGTGGACGGAAAACAATTAAACACCAGCTCACAACATGGCCAAAACAGGGAGCATTGAAAGATTCTGTTCTCGAGTAATTTTCGTCAGACTCTTTCAGTTATTCGCCGATCCACTGTTACTGACGACCTAAACGCATGCCTTAAATATTTGTTGGTATTATTATTTGTTTTTTTTTTTCTGGTCATAGTGCAACAGTTCAATTACAATAATTGGCTAAGTAAACGAACTAGATACTAAATATATATTAAATAATAAATTCTGTAGTTTTTTTTCAGATTTATTTTTCTGTATCGGTGTTAGAAGTATTTTTCCCCATCTGATCTGGCTACAATTTATAAAGCATTTATACGCCCTAAACTCGAGTATAACTCCCACCTGTGGGCAGGTGCTTCACAAACATCGTTTCACCTGCTTGATAGAATACAAAATCGAGCGTTAAGATTAATAGGAAATAGAACTGCCGCTGAAACAATTGCCCCTCTCGAACACCGACGCAATGTTTCATGTCTTTCCTTATTTTATCGTTTCTTTTATAAAAAATGTTCACTCGAGGTAGCCAGCTGCATTCCTCCCCTTAAAAGTTTCGCCCGTAATACTCGTCTTGCTAGGAATGCCCATCAGTTCACCCTTGAGCCCAATTTCGGACGTACCGTGAAATATAGGGATTCTTTTTTTAGCCGTACAACACGACTTTGGAATGGTTTACCCGGCGAGATTTTCCCTTGCCATTTCAATTTGCAAACATTCAAAACCAATGTTAATCGACACCTCCTATCTTTACCCTCCCTATCTTCCTAATGCCCGCGCAGTGTGTTACATTAAAAGGGAAACAAATAGTCCCTTGTGCGCGCGTTAATTATAAAAAAAAAAAAAAAAATTGTTTATAATGCATTGGAAGCTTATCTATGTTCATCTCGCTACTCGCTTCTCCTTCTCTTAAGAACATGAATTGGAAAGCACTTGCACTTTTGGCGGTCTTAAATATATGACACACATACCAAGTACTGAAAGCTCTCTAGGAAAGATTCCACTGGCTTTGCCAGTGAGGAAGAACACCTCTTCAAAAGAATGGTGAGTATACCATCTGGGCCGGCGGATTTATGTATGTAGAGATCTTTTAGAACTCTTGCTACTATACGAGTACGGAAAAATCTATCCCATGGAAAAATTTACATTCTCAAGTACAGGAGGGGCAATTTTCATTGAAGCAAATCATAGAAAAAAGAAAAAAGAATTGCGACCCGTACCGACCATGCCCTGCAAACCCTGAAATTTTATTTTGTGTATGTGAATACGTGTGAGATTCTTGTGAGAAGCAGCCAATCAGCCATACGTCACATAAATGCAAACGTATTCGTAGTCCCATAAGAAATGTACAGAGGATCGGTACACATATGTATGTTGTTGAACGGGGCATTTTTCAGTTTTCAGTTCAGTCGTTCTTGTTTCTTTTTTCTATGAAGCAGATCACTTATTAGCTGCATTATACTCATAGGTTTCATCACTGGACACTGCCTAATAGATAGATACGCCACGGAACCAGGGGCCTGTTTTTAATTCACTACACTACCTACATCAACTACATTCTAAATAAATGTTGTTTTGCTACATCAGCCACATTTTTCTGTTAGAAAAACAGAATTAAAATATACATCCTTCCAGGTGGTGTAAAACAGAAATTATATTAAAGCATTGGGAGAGTTTTTCTTCCATCACTTCAGTGATAATCGCCATATTGAAAGGTCTTACTGGCTTAATTAGTGAGAGACTTTTTGCAATATTATGTGGTATCATAATAGGTTTATTGATGACCTTAGTGCGTCAGTGCTTTCCATGTCAGCCATCACAATCTTACTTAATCCAAGCAATTTCTACTCGATACGTATGATTTCCAAGTGTATCTTCATCCAAAGATACAAATCCATAAAATGTTGTTTTCTAGGACTCATTCATGGCAATCAATCTCGTATGCTTAGCATGTTCCATTGACTAGAAAGCAATTCATTTAATCCTACCATTATTCGTGCTCTCAGGTCTCATCTATTCCGCAGAAAAAAAACTTCCATAAGATCTGGATAGCAATTGGATTGATTTGCATAAAATATGGAACAACAAAAATCGCTATGCATACTAAACTCATGTTAAAAGATATTTCCCAATACAATTTTCTTCCCTTAACCCAAAAAATGTATTGGGAATTGCAGATATGTAGATCGGTATTTGAAAAGATGAATACATCTAGTGGCTTCTAGAATTGGGTTCCTTTCTCACCAGCAGCTATACAATTCGATTGCCTTACAATTCGAAAAAAAAACAGAGGGTTTCATAAAAGATGAAGCAACAAAAAAATGACATGGAATTTTGCGTGAGTAGAATAATTATTGTCAAAAAGAGGCTTCAAAAATAAAAAAATCGTCCTTGACATCTCGCTGATGTTGTGACAGAATGAAAAATGTTTGACTACTTGGTGGAACGGAAAAAGACACAGAAGTTGTGATTTAATTTCCCGTAATTTATCTTTTGCAGGAAAGCCAGGAAAATCTTACTTCTTTACATCAAAATTATAAAAAGACATCCTTAAGATCCTTTACATCTTAACACTAAGTAATGGATATTTTAAATATGCTAAAAGCCCTGGGAACATTATTTTTGCAAAGGTATTACTGCTTCCAGGTAATCTGAAATGTTGTTTTTTATAGTTAAACGAAGGATTTCCTATAGTGAAGAGGTTTTGAACTGCGGCCGTGTATTAATGTTAACCTACTTTATATATGTATCTAGGTTTCTTAATAAGTATTCATGTCATGTCATTTATCTATTTTGATTGTTCATTAATGTCTTAAGGCATTTAAAAGGAATTCCAGCACTAAGCAAAATGCCTATGGTATGACGGGAGGTCACGTAAGATTGCTTCCATCAATAATCTGTTAAGGTATTTAGGTGGTTTCGAAAATGGGGATAGTGATTAAGTTTTTTACTGAAACACTAATACATAACTAGTTTTACTATTCCTGTTTTTGGTTAAGAACTTAATAAGGATTGTAAGAGCCAGCATGCCACTGAAATGCCAGGCTACAGGATTAAGGATCATAGAAATGGGCAGTACCCACAAAATTGACTTGAGTTGTGTCATATCACATGAGCCACTCGCAAACAAATTGATTGATTCCTCGACGAGGGAAGAAGAATACCCTGCGGCAGTACTGGGAATAGATGTGTATTATATGTTAAATGGAAGGAAATATAGAACGAGGTTTGTGACAGGTGCGGATATTCTATCAATCCGTTATCAAACTTGTCGCACATACTGTAGAGAGGGAAAGGGAAATCTGATCAGCGATCCTGAAAGACATCATCAGAAAAAGTCAACAAGATTCCTTAATTTTTTTAATTACATAACGAAATACTTTATTTATCAAACACAACTTCTTTAAGTTCAAATTACATTCATATCATATCACCACTTATTAACTATTAAATATAACTTTTTATTTTTGTCAACACTTTTTACTATATCTTAACTCAACCAGTTTTTATTATCGCTCACAATTCAAAGCATACAAATCAACTGTGTCCCTAGGGACACCTATCCGTCTATTTATACAAATGGACAAGTCTTCAAAACTTCCCTTTGGACTTTTCCATTGGTCGGGGAATTCTTGTACATTCTAATTGCCAGCACATTCTTGTACTTTCACTTACTGTGAGTGCTTTCGTCATTAAGTTAGCTGTGGGTGGCAAGTTTTGAGGAGTCAAATTCAGTGATTCCGGCCTGTCTTTTTTTGCGTTAAGGTAAGAACACAATGTATTCTCAGAAAATCATCATATTTTTCGGCACATCGCCATTATGTTCATGTCGTTGCAAATTTGTAATATGTTATCAAAGAATAATATAAATAAGTTTAATTTCTGTATACAGCAGGTAAACGTCTTTGGTAACTGATTTAGAAAGAGATTTTTAAAACTAAATAAATTTGATAGGTATTCCTACCTTCCTTTAAACAAAACGGAAAATTCAAAATGCCTTTGATTTTCTTTAAGACTTCAATAATGATTTCCACTTGAATGCTTGAGTTATATTAAACAAACAAGGCAGTCAGTATGACCAAGTAGGATATTATGCAAAGAGTATCGATTAAGAAGATCCTTACTATCGAAGCTTAACTAAGAACCAACGACATGCTTCACAGTCCATTAAGATTCTTTCAAGTGTGTGGCTGACGATGAGGCAATCAAACCAAGTGTGACAAGTGCAATTACGTCTTGAATTTTTTTTCTTTTTAAGTAGTTCTTTAGAATATCTTAAAGTACCGGAAAATTTGAGGAACATTTTTGGAAAAGACTTCAAAAAACAAAAGGATTCCTTTAGATGTACTTATGCTTAGAAAATGCGTTCAAACATTTACATTCATAATGTTAACAAGTAAACATACATATCATTTATCGTTTTATTTCTGTTTCTTGAAATCTTAAAAACTGTAACCACATAAAAATTTTTGAATGTTTATGGTGAAAATAAAAAAATAATATTGTACGCCAACGACACATTTTCCCAGAAAAAAAATCGCTCTGGGCTTTCATCTGAATCAACACAAAAAGCACTTTACTTTTATTTTAACCAATATGATGAGCTATTGAAATTGAAGCGTCCTTCTCATCAGCGACACAAAGCAAAAAGTCCTTCGCAAGAACCACAAATTGTGCCGAAAGGCGGAAAAACATCAGAATGTGAATTTATATTTTTTTTTGTATATTATACATATTTATTTGCTGTCCATATCGTCCTGTTTACCTGGAGTCAAATTGAATTTTCAAAGGACATTAAATATGCACACAAGCACTGGCAGGATGGAATCCGAACAACAACAAAGGATACAACTCATATACTAACTCATAACGTGCACCTGTTTCAGTTTTTTATGTTTGACAGGAGTTACCTTACATGGTATGGCAGAAAACAAATGGATACGAATAGCCATCATAAAGTTACAAACCTGAAGGTATTTACAGAAATATTTCACATTTTATTTTCCGGAAAATAGAAATCTGTAGATTGATTTTTTTTGTGTAAGCAGACATCAATTTTCTTACATATATGTTGGATTGGGAAGCGATGACTTGACGAGACGAACTCTACCGACAGCACTGGTGAAATGGTGGCCAATACAAAGACAAAAACGAATAACGTGGGAAGGGAAGAAGCTTCTCAGCAATCACATAGAGTAACAATAATATAAAAAGGGAAATCTACTGCCTTCTTTTGACAATGCCTACAAGCTGATCAAATAAGTATTGGTGTAGAACTGTCAAATAATTGACGCCGTCTGAGTGTGTAGTAGTGCTGAACTGTCAAATAATTGACGCCTTCTGAGAGTGTAGTAGTCAAATAATTGACTTCTTCTTTTGAGTTTCCTTTTCTTTTTCACCACGAAATTGGGGGCGTTGATAATAAAAAGCGCCATCCCGACATTTGACGTCATCAGTGACTAAATTAAATTACCATTTTTGGAGAGAATCCGAATTGTTAGTGGACTTAAAATGTATATTTAATCAATCAGATAAGACATTGGACCAAACCTGCATCAATTAAAACTTACTTTTCCGTTTTTTTTTTCTAAAACGGAAATTAGTTTTTTTTCAACAAGGATCACTGATGACGTAAAAATACAAAAGTCGCTATCTTGTTTTCTTGTATCATGACGAGAAACTAGTAAGTTACTTGAATGCAAGTTGTTATACTTTATTTTTTTCCCTGCCTTTTACAGATTGTGTGCTTGAAAACTATATATAAACGTTTAAAACTGGTTAAACAATATTCAAGAGTTTCAACCATTTAACCTGATACCTAAAATGACGAAGAATGAATTTTAACAGGCATTCGGTCAGAATATATATTTGTGCAAGATTGTATTATACAAAGTAGCGATAAAGGTGTACTTTTTAAAGATAAATTATATTTCTTCACACCCTATTATATTCGCATACATAGGAGTAAAAGCCTAGTCAAACAGAGCGCGTTCTGACGCAGCGATGTAATATACAGTATAACATAGCCCAAGTCACATAGAGCGCGTTTTCAACGCCGCGGCATTTTTGTTTTAATAATTAATTTTAATAATTAATATTTGTTTTAAAATTTTATGCCTGGTGAATTAAGTTATTCTTAATTTGTTGTAGAAATTTATAAATTACTCTTTCTTTTGACTTATTTTGAGTCATTTAATATTGTACTCTTTAAATGAAAAAAAAATAACCTATAATTGGCATATAGTAAGAAAGTGAAAATCAAGATTCAAATATTAATGCGCTGCGGATAGCTCTCTGTCTGATGTTCTCTAACACCGTGTTTAGAATGGCGGTATAAAATAATCTCAACACAGCGTAAAAAATAATCTCAACAAATTATTAATCCTACAAACTTAAAAAGAAAAACAATGCATTATATTGGTTTATATTAGAAAATTGTACACATTATATTTTGTTCGTACGAATAGACCTTGTGTACATGATTCCTTTTTTCGGTTGTTACTTCAAAAAAGGAATCGTGTACACAAGAAGGTCTAAGAAAATCACGTTAAGCCTTAAGGAATACATTTCGAACACATCTCGGTCGATATGGTGGAGGTGGGTTTCTAAAACGTCAACAACAACATAACAGAAATCAAGTTATAGGTACAAATGGTTTTCGATAGAAAATTTTATTAAAATACATATATCAATATGTACGTTCAGCAAATTGTTTAGTGAATATTGTGTAGTGATAGTGACAACAAGAACTATGTGCTTATTATCATTAATAAAACGAACAAGTAGTTTAATTTTGTAAAAGACACAATAATTCACGGAGTTCCTTCACTTCAAACAATTTGTGAGAATTTCACAAAATACCACCATCGGAAGACGACGACAACGTGCCTGATAAGAATTGTATCTTGTATCAAGTATTCTCCGTCGCTGGTGGTGTTTTGTGAAATTCTCACAAATTGTTCGAATTGATATATTTTAATAAAATTTTCTATCGAAAACAATTTGTACCTAACCTATAACTTTAACTTGTTATCTCTTGTTGTTGTTGACGTTTTAGAAACTCACCTCATCGTTTTTTTTTTCTTTTTTTCTACACGGACAATGAATGATATACAAAAGAGAACACGAAACACAATGAATGATATAACAAAGCAACAATGATAATTGAGGGTGTTGAGGCGTGGAACGTACGAAAGATTTTCCTCTATGACCACTCAGCTATAGAGTAACAATATAATAAATAGAAAAATCTTTTGCCTTCTTTTGACAATGCCTACAAGCTTGAACTGTCCTCTCATTAACATTTTCGGATAAGCATGAGTGAAACACAATGAATGATATACAAAAGATACATCAAAATTGAAGGTACGTACGAAAGATTTCCCTCTTTATAATAATTTTACTCTATGACTCAGCCTCGCACTTAAGAGAATCACATTTTTTTATGTTAGAGTTCAGTTTCTAAACTCATCTAGTAAGGATCGGTCACCCGCTAGAGATTAAAAGTAAATAAAGTGTCTTATAGTTTTTATCAAAAAAAACACACTACACTTATTAATTAATCAAAAATCGTATGCATACGGATTTTCTTTCACCACTGGAAGAATTGCTAACATTATGAGATGTTAAAATGGAATTAAACAAGCTGTGTGTGAGGTATTAACATTTTTTTTTTTTTTTGAAAGGCACTGGCATACCATTATGTACGAAATATGAGATCTTTCAAATGCCAGCCTTTGTTTCTTATTGTGGTACTGATCCGAGTAGTCTAATTTTCAATCATTACTCTTCCGCATAAATCCGGCCGAATTTGAATGAAGAGATACGTCACATTAAGGGTATTAGTGAATTGTGGTTTATTTGCATAGATCGGCGAATTTAGGAAATCCACAAGAAATAGACTAGCGAGGTCAAATCGAAATAGCTTGGTGGCCAAATCAAGTCACCTTTGCGAGAGATAACCTTACCCTCAAATCAATCATCCAGATTGTCAATTGTAGCGTCCTTTGTGGCACTTAGTTCTCCTCTGTTAGAACCACATGTCGTGTAGGTCCATATGAATCAATTTGGGTCAGAAGAAATTAATTATAATGACCGCCTCAACAATGTCGTTTAAAAAAAAGTATGAACAATGATGCTGCCGGGCCAAAATCCATTTTGTAGTTTGGTGTCGTCCAAAGTACTGCAATTTTGCTTGTTAATGAGGCTATTCGTCCAAAACCATCCCCGTTGTCTATGGTCATGAACTTTTAGCTCCTGGTTCAATTGGATTTTGAACCGTAGTGGGCCCAAATAAAACAAATTCGCCAAGTTGAAGTCTGCGTATGGCGAGGAATCGACTATCTCGGGTTCTGCTATACACTTCCATGAACTACGGAGATGTTCTCCGCCGATTTTGCAATTGAAAAACTACCACGTCTATCGTAAAATGGCCGCAAAACGCCCAACGTTTGCACTAACTTACACTAATTTTAATAATAAAGTTTTATCATTTGGATAAATTCAATCCATATGTTCAATCGTATTACTTGCCATGCCGATTTTTCATCAATAACTGAATAATAAACAACAGATTTGACAGATGTCACCAAAACAACATGGCCGGCAAAATCTACCAGTGCCAATCAAAAAACCGTTTAATATCAAATGCTTGGCTTCGTAGGCTTTGCTAATGTTGTAAGAATGACGAAAACCAGAATTACAGCCTTGAGGTGCGAAAATTGACAAATTCGGTCAGAAATCGAAACATACGGAAGCCTTGTTGTATAAGACTTGACAGGAATTTTTTTTTATAAGGGATCGCTACCTTACAGCAGCCTCATTGAACGCCTCAGGCAAAATGAAAACCCCTGACCTTCTGCGTAGGAGGAACCTTTTACAAATTTTAAGACACTTCCATCTTATTTGCTGTGACACATACCAAAAGAGTCATCTAAAAAAAGTTGTATCTTTGAAAAAAAATCACCAAATCAATTTAACATCTTATCACAAGTGACCTTTTGAACACCTTAATAAGTGTCCTTTATAATTCGTCTGCTTTAGGGTAGAATAATAATATTTCAATCCTATTCAATACAACGCAAGAATAAATGAAATAAAAGAAACCCCTCAATAGATTTTAAGCTTTAAACAAATTAACCCAATAAACTGACTTTCACTCTTGACACTGGCAATCTGTCCTATCCTGCTTAAGTTGTTGTAAGGATCCTTCACAAGAATTATTCAATGTCCTCCCTTCTTCAACTTCATATACAAAGGATTGATTTGAATATTCACAAATAGAATTAATAGAGGGCGATTCAAAGGCATAAACATTCCTTACCCGTCTTCCGTCAATTTGTTTATTCTTAAATTCTTATCCGAAAAAACAAATTATCCACTCTTTCTCATTTTGTATCTATGTATATACATATCCTTAGAATTAGAATTAGATTGATTTTATCTTTTATTTTGGAATTTCGTTTCGGGGGTGTTTTGTTGTTTGTTTTCCTTTATCTCCCTCCCCGCAACCGATGGCATTTCTTCCACTCTCGTGCGGTCTTGTTTTGGCACATCCATTTATATTTTTATATCCATATCCGTTATTATGTGTAATATACCAACATTTTATTTCCCTTTTTTTATGTCTCGACTTCCGGTCTCCCGTGGCATTGACTTTTTTTGCTTTCCAAGAACTAGACTCCGGACTCATAAGGTCAGAGTTTTACCTTTTTATGACAAGTTATTGGGGAATGTTACTGAACATACATATACTTAGGTTTATCTAAAAAAAATATAAGAAAACGTTGATCAACAATGAAATATCCAAATTTCCATCTGGAGTTATGGGTTATAATCGAAAAGTGTTTGACTCGCAAGCACCACTTAATAGGGACATTTTAACAATATGACAAATTTTCGAATTGTGATTGCTTGTCATTTGTTTGACACATCAACAAACTGATTGTTGAGTGATTGATGCAATATTTTCTTAACAACCTTCCTCTCCACATACCCGTTTATCTATTTAACCTTTAACCCTGATGTGGTAGTTTATCTAGCTGTCAATGCAATTAAGGGCCTTTCACACAACAAGGTATTGATTTTTTGTCGTTTCAATTTAATGTTCTCCGAAATATTTACGTCGATAATATCCTTACGCATATATGTACATATATATGTGTGTGTGTTGTGTTTACTCATGTTTGTTAATGGGCCTCACCAAGAGATACATTATCGTATCTTTCAGTAAAAAAAAACTTATTTTAAGTGCGTTTATGTAGATAACTTTTTTATAACTTAATGGAGAATGAATGTGCCGTGCCTACGTAATGTGAGTTTCATAATTTAAAATGGAGGGCATTTTAAGACTCATATTTTATTTTTTAAGATACTTTATATCCATATCGGAATAAACGCTCACAAAACATTTAAATAGAATCTAGGAAAAAAAAACTAGAAACTTGCGTCAAGAGATATGGTTAAGTGTTTATACCAGCTAACCCACCTGGTTCGCGCATACCATGTATTTTTCTGTATCCCGACAATAGCGCTACAAATGAAGTCTGCTTTTGAGTTAAATCGGTTCATAAGTAAGAATTTTTGAAAAAAGCGATCTAAGTGTAACACAGTAGTAGGTTAGGGTAGTAAAAATAGCCAGAGTTCCTCCTTACAACATCACATATCTGTATGTGGAAGTTCCGTCAAAATCGGTTCATAAATAAAGCGTGAAACAGATTGAACCAGCAACAGCACCAGCACCGTCAACAGCAAACAGCACGCTGACCAGCAAAAGAAATTGAAACACATTGCTACCAGCATCAGCATCGTCATCTTACTTCTGTTTGACACTTTGTGTCATAAAAAAAGTATACGAAGTTTTCTTTTGCAGTATGGTGCCCCCGAATTTCACTTGCGCAAAGTTGGTAGCAATGGAACAGCAACAGCAAATTTAGGAGTTTGGTCTAACGACGTTGGTGACGTTGCTGGTGCTGGTCTTATCTAACTTGAGCCATTGAAATACATTGGTTCTCAATTAATGGCGGCCGCTGTTGCTGATGCTGTTGCTGTTGCTGGTTCGATCTGTTTCACGCATAAGATTTTTTGAAAAATACCACGGTGCCACCTAGCTGTTATTAATTGAAACAGTGAGTTAGAATAAAACATTTGTTTGGGCATCCTCCTCCAAAAAAAAGACGAAAGGATAGTTTCAACCCGACGAATCTGCCATAAGTTTTCTTCGGAGTATCAGTAAGGAATTCGAAATAGCTGTCAATAGAATTCAATCCAATTTGATGGGACAAACATTTTGACTTTTGATGGATGGCATGATACCATTCACGCCACTCTTACTCATCCCATTTCAGATTTCCACTGAAACAATGCTAAAAATCATTCCACGGGAGACTGTTTTATTGATTTGGAGAAGTATTTTGACACCGTTTAGTTATGACGTCAACCACTTTTATTATCGCTTTCGATGTTTACAATACAACGCATAAAAAACAACTGTGTCCCCTACAGCCATCTATGAACAAAGTTCTCGAAATTTCCCCTTTGGAAATTTTTAACTAATTCTTTTTTCTATTGATACATATAAATTTCAAAAATATTCTAGTACTTTCGGTCAGTGCAGCTGTCAACACTTTCGTTAATTTAGCAAATTTAGCTTTGTATATACATTTTCTAGTATTATCATGAAGCATAATTTTTAAGGCAGTAATACTGCCGCAATATGTGGCGCTGAAATCGCCATTTGGTGGGAGTATAGAACAAGTATTACATAACATGTCGCTAAATGTTCTCTTCTTTTACACTTGGAGTGTCAGTTCCTCGCAAGAGGCAGTACCTTGGAAAAGAAGGTGGCTATGAGCGGCATTGCATCCGGCAATCAATTGAAATTCAAATGCTGAAGCTGATCTGGCAATAGCTGCTCTATTAACTTTTGATTGAATATTATATTTAATATCAACTTAAGTTTTCTTCTGTGCTGAAATACGCGAGAGATCTGGATTTGTAGGTGGGGTAACTAATTTGCGGTATGAACATTGAAATTCTCAATTACATGCCACTGAACTTTGACAAGACACTAGCCAATTAGTAAGCACCCTAAAGAAGATAAAAAGTAAAATTTCCATTTCCATTACTCTGGTTAAAACTCCAGAATCCTGCACAACGGATATATTAGAGAGTTTAAGTCGTATATAAAACAATCATCTCCAGAGAGTGAAAATAGACCATAGTTGAGGAGAGGAGCCTGGAATTTCGAAAGACATCTATTTGACTGCATAGAATTAGAATTAGATAATCCCTAAAATGTGCTATTGGATGTACATCCACACAAAGGTTTAACGTAATCTTCTTTATCGAACTTCCCACGACCACACCTTATAACAATTGAACAAAATTTAGATACAAAACAGGACTTTAATAAGTATTCCCTTTTGATCTGTTTAAGCATTCAACACCAATTTCAAAAAAGACAAAAACATTCTTTAAGATACGAATACTCCGAATAACTGATTCTAAACAAAAAAACAGTGATTGCTCTTGTAGGGTAATCTAATGGCTTCTAGTCAGTTTCCGTCTGAACGCTTAAAATAAAGCCTCGTTCCTATACTTCCTTTGAAAACAAAATTAGCATACTATTTATCCCAAAAGTACCTGCTTGTTGGGCTGGTTAAATGGATTTAAGAACAAACTGTGTTTTTTTAGGTTCATTGTAATTTTTTTTAACACTAAATGTATTCATTGGAATATTAAAAAAAAAATTACTTTTCATTTCAGCATCTTGAAATCCTCTTAGAAAATATTTTTCCACATTATTACAGTCAATGCATATGCAAATTATGTGGATAAATTAAAACGCTTTTTTGTGAAGTTAAACCCTTTTTTCTTTTGTTAATTGCGAGGAATTTTCAGTGAACTTGGTCATGAATATTCAATTTTATTGAAAGAATTTTCCGTTGAATTTGACGCTCATTTAATTTTACTGTCCTGGTAAGTTCTATATTAGCTGAATATTTAATCAGATTGAGTCGAGTATTTTTTAAGAGTTTGTTAGAGTTCTTGCCATCTTTTATAGGAGTGTTTATTTTTTAAATTTATTCCTTTTTTTGCCACCGAGTGATCCTTAAAAATTGCTATGATGCCAGATAATGAAAGATAAAATAATAATAAAAATAATAAAAAGTTTAAGAACCTTGTGCGATTTTGTTATTGGAATCGAATAAATGTTTGTTAGAATTCAATCGTTCACTCATAACCATGAAAGATGTCTTGAAGAGACTTCCCTGTGAAGAGAAGGATATAATCACCCTTATTCCGATAGTCGTTTTACTTGAACGGCATGCTCTCGTTCTGAAATCGTGTCGTCTTACTGTCGTTTTGTAATTGGTATTCCGTAACCAGAACGGCAACAACTATCTCGCTCTTACTCTCCACAATACAGCTGACTTATGACACAGACACATTATTTTACCAAAAATATTTTCACAAAAGTACCAGAATAGATGTGTTGGTTGAAAATGTTGATGGTTTGCGATTGTTTTTATATTTTTGAAATGTATTTAATTTTTATTGAATAATTAAAAATGTATAGTTGTGGCAAGTTATTTTTTTTAGAAGTAGCTACAATGAATGAACGGAAAACAGAAAAATAGAGTAGCTATTTCAAAGGCAAAAAATTCGATCAAGTGTCGTCCTCAAAATTCTAAACGACAGTTCTTATCTATTTTATAGTCGTATTCGTTACAAAAACGAGTTACTTTACGGAATGCATTTTTTCTCAGTAACGATGTTATTTTTTGGTATTATAACATCGTTACTGAGAACCAATGCATTCCACATGAGAGATAACAAGTTGTTAACCAACTTACGTAATTCAGAATTCACATTGTCGTTTTTTGCGTGACGTTTTGTATCGTTCAACGACTTACATAAAAAGATTGAATATTTCTGCGACAATTAAACACAAATGTGCATACAAATCGCATACTGTCGTAAAAGTACGATCAAACACAAATAAAAAATGGAGCTTGCATGAGGGTTTTGCAATTAATTTTAAAATGAAAATCTAGGGGTTTATTTTGATAAAAATTATAAAACACTTTATTTACTTTTAATCTCCAGCGGGCTACCAATCTTTACACCTTGAGTTTGAAGACCGAACTCTCAAAACTCAAATCAAAATGAAAAATATAGTTTTATTTTTATAGCGGGTTTTCCCTTTCCTGGTAATTCGTTGTTCGTTCGTGTTTGTGTTTGTATTTGTCAACAGTGCTGCCATTAGAGTCTCGGTGCTTGTGACTATGAAAAACCAATGCATAAAACACAAATAAGTTTAGTTTATATAATTATTTTTGCGATGATTTGAACGTGTAAATGTGCTTATGATAAGAAAGGAAATATTTTCATTTATGTCAATAAAATAATATTTAAAATTGTTACATTAAATTCGTGGATTGATTGTCGGTCAATTAGCCTTAGGTAAAAATAAAATGGAAACATTCAATGATAAACTGTTGACGTCAACTTTCTGTCATGCCAATTCCAGAGGCAGGATCAGTGGTGGAAATCGACTATTTTCGATTGTACTGAACGATGACATAAAATAGTACTGAAAATGACCAAATTGTACTTGGCTCTTTTAAATTGATATGTAAGCAAACACAAATTCAAAAATAACATTTTTTATAAACAAGAACAACAAAAAAAAACAATTAATTTATTAACATAAAAAAAATTGATTATGTTTTTAAATCGAAATAACAGCGTTTATACAAAGAGGCATATGAAAGTATAGTTAAAACAAAAACACAATTTTAAATTTTTTTTGTCTGTCTGTTTGTTCGGGCTACTTTCGGGAACGGCTGTACCGATTTTGACGAGACTTTCACGGACAGATAGCTGATGTTCTAGGAAGTAGCTTAGGGGTCAAGATGGGGTCCTTTTTTCGAAAATTCTTATTTATGGGCCAATTTTGACTGGGACTTTCACAAGCAGATAGCTAATATTGTAAGAAATAGTTAAGGCTATTTTTTAAATAACTAATTAGGTGGTGCCATATATTTTTTATTCATGGACCAATTTTGACAGGGCTTTCGCAGACATATAGCTGATGTTGTTATGAGTAACTAAAGCTATTTAATGTACATATTTTCATGTCAACAATATTACATTTTGTTTGAGTACTGACACGATTATGTTGATAGTGTTTAGTTTCTGATGAAACCGATTTGTGACGCTGTTTTCGGGTATCAAGAAAATGTATGGTATGCCACAGCAACGCCAGGTGTGTTAGTTAGCTTGTTAGTTTGTACAAATTAAGGTAAAATAAATACAATAAATGGACCTTCGTTATTATAGCTTAATAAATAACGGACGGATCCCCATATCAGACGATCCAGTTTTGGCGTTCATTAAAGCTTTTAAAGGATTTCTAAATCATTGATTTTTTGTATGCAGAAATAAATAACACAAATTTATTTAAAACCCCTTTATGTGTATTATGATCAAGTAAACTTCTGCTAATAAATAAATTCAAAATATCAGGTTTATTGTGCCATCAAAATAATCACTGGTTTTACTTCTTCAACACCTTCAAATTAAAAATGGAAACATTTAATAGTCAGTTTCAAAGATTATTACAACTAGTGCCTTAGATATTTAAATAATAGTTAGTTAGTTAACATGTCCTAAATGAGTTTTACTCTAAAAATTCTTCTTTTTGGAGAGGATTGTTTGTCACATTTTTATTACGTCATTTTTGACAAACAACAGAACGAATTGGGAAGGGTTTCGTGCAGATTGCGAAGAGGCTATTACACTTGAAGTATCATTGCAAACTCCGTTTAAATTAGAAGATGAAGTTGAGAGATTTATTAAGATCGTCCAAGATACTGCCTGGAAAAACACTCCGCAAAATAGCAGAAATTCAATTCCTAATGAGCAAAATGTTTCAATTGAAATTAAAGAACTTATACTCGAAAAAAGAAAAGCACGTAAGAAATGGCAGCAATCCCGCGCTCCTCAACACAAAACTATTTTTAATCACCTCTCCAGTAAACTGAAAAATGCAATTCGAGATTCAAGAAACCGTGAGATTTCTACTTATCTCGAAGGTCTTTCCGCAGAAAAAAGTACGAATTACTCCCTGTGGAAGGCTATTAAAGGTGTTAAAAAACCCAAGTTACAATTAGCACCAATTCGAACAAACAATGGAGATTGGGCTAAAACAGACAAAGAAAAGGCAGATCTGTTTGCTGATCACCTCGAGGAAACTTTCAAACCTTTTGACGGTGAGGAGTTGTTGAATGAACCCGTTGATACTCATTGGACCCTTGAAAACTTCCGAATTCGAAATGTCACATTTTCAGAACTTTTCGACGCTATAAGAAAGCAACAAAAACAAAAAAGCATAATAAATGCACCCATTCTTAAAGAGTTGCCGAGAAAAGCAATCACTAAAATCCAACATCTTATTAATGCCACGTTTAGGCTTGCATACGTTCCACGGCTATGGAAAGTGGCCGAAATCATAATGGTCCCAAATCCAGGGAAAACTCTTAATGAAAAGAAGTCTTACAGGCCAATACTGTATTAAATTTCTAAGTTATTCCAAAAATTATTACTTAAGCGCCTACTTCTAATTGTAGAAGACAAACGGCTTATTCCCGAACACCAATTCGGTTTTCAGAGCAATTATTGGTGCTCCATGGTACATACAATCTTGTACGCCGACTTCGGAGAACGAGACCGTTCGACCTAGTGTAGCAACACATAACGATAACCATGAAATTATGCGGTTTTGCAGGTCCCCTCGGTGGAGAGCTCCCTCCCAAACGTGATTAATAAAAATGAAGATTAAACTACTTGATAAGGCAACTTAGATCATTTGTTCTAAATGTGTTTTTTTATTGAGTAAGAATCTCATGGTGTCTTTGAAGATTTTGTCATCTCTCGCCGTAGAAAAAAAAACATTTTTATTGACAAGATTTGTATTATTTATAAGACTGTGCCAACATTATTTTTTGATGTGATTTTTGGTTTCTATCAACGTTTCTTTCTTTAACGTTTGCTGAAGAATGAGGAATACAGAAAGCACTTTGAATAATTCGATGAATATTTTGAAAGATAACATAAAATAAAAGAAATAAATCAATTTTGTAAAAAAACAATTCAAAATTGTACTGAAAATGGCAAAGATGTACTTTTGTACTGACGATATCAAATTGTACTGAATTCAGTACAATAGTAAGCCTTTTTCCAACTGTAGGCAGGATCTTTAAAAAGTCCATCAAATTAATCGCATAGTGAGTATCGAGACGGAAGCGGTGGCATTGACCCATCTTGGGTTTAGCACTCAATGGGGGCAAAACCAAGTATATGTTGTCACTCAACATCGACGTCTTGGACAAAACATTATGATAGGCAGCCATAACTTTAAGATATTTAGGGACTTTGTCTAACTAAGCTCCGCTATTAAATCAGATAACAATAACAGCCCTGATATCAAACGAAGAATAACTCTTGCTGCTTCTTCGGGCTAAAAAAGCAAATGAGTAGCAAAGCCCCCTCTCTGGCAACTAAATTATCCCTTTATAGAACCCTTATCATTTCAGTCCTGTATGGGGCAAAGACATGATTTCGTTCGCACACGCATGTAAAGGACAACCTAAACCAATTTCACGTGCAAAACTGTAGGCAGCTTTCTAGGGACCGAGCTGGGTGAAGAAGCTTGTTAGATTAGTTCAGGCCTCAGTATGGTAAGGTTCGATAAACCGTTTGCATGTAAGTGCTGGAGGGAAATTTCACTCTACCCTTTCATTACATAGAGAAAAAGACCGATAGTACATAAACTGATCCTTAATATAATTCCCCCTAAAATCTGTATTTTAATGTTTGATAAAAACTAATGGTTATAACCAATAAATTATGTTGTTTCCGTAATATAAACTTCCACATTATTATATCTATATTATAAAAGTTAAATTATTAATGAGTTAAATGAAAAACACGCATAACCAAAACTTATAATTAAAATAATGAACCAAATTATTATAAAATAAATTGAATTTTATTTAAATGACCAGACTTTTTCCCCCTTTTTAACAGGGGAGTGGTTTTTTCTATGCATGCAATATGTTTTTGAATTTTAATGAGTCAATGAGTTTGGCATATTAAAACCAATATGTTCCTATTTTATATTGGGATTTGTAGCAGACACAAAAAAAACATATTGGAGCAAACAGTTGTTAAATCTGTGGTCAGTCCAGACATGACCGTATACTATATTATAATATAAATTAGTATTATTGCCCTTTGAAAACTCTGAAAAAAAAGGTTTTGAAGTTTTGCTTTACCTAATATACATCTCCTGAAAAAAGGGATACGCCCTTCTGATTTTCAATCTCTCAACATCCTTGCTTCAATTTTTTTAACGTTTAAAAAGGTGATGCCACGTAATCACAAAAAAAACTTTCATAACTTAAGAAAAAAAAAACAAATAAAAGAACCACAAATGACTGAGCCATAAAACGACACCATTATACTTCCGGTTTGATATTCAAATCTAAATAGAACAACCTCCTCGCGTCCTCGCGAAGAGGGGGCTTTAGTTAGAATAGAAAATCAATACATTTAATTATTCATGACACGTTTAGTGTGCTCCTACTGCGCGCACCCCCTCCAAACAAATGCAACTTTGCAACCCCCTTAACTCGTTCTGGCTGTACACCAAAATTAAAGCATGTCTAATGCAATCAACTTACCACCTTCGTTGCCATCTTTTCCTGTCATCGATGACGATGCGTCCCAACACTGTCATTTTACAAAACTATAAAACCAACCCCTAGCACCTAGCGTACACTACGCGCCAGAAATAAATAACATTATTTCCCAGAAACCGCCTGCCACCCCCTTGATTCTGTTGGATGGTTGAGGACTGGAGGAGGCATATCATAAGCTCCCTATTTATTCCCTCGTTGACTTTGTCGTTCACTGTTGTCATTGGGGTTATGTTGGGGCTTGAAGAATATCGCATAAGGATTTTTTGTTTTGGGGCCGAAGACTGCGACGCAACCCTTGTTCTAGGAAAATATCAGTGATCCGTTATATTTACTTACCGTGCTCACAAGACTCCTTGGAGCTACTCCTATTCTTATACTGATGACGCGACGCCGACGTACCTCTGACAGAAATGGCAATCGATTTCCAACAGCAACCCGTTATTTTATACCCGGGTAAAGGAACAGCTCCTTCCCAACATAGACCGTATAGATACTACTAGCACTCCAAGGAGCACAGAAGGAAGTAAAATAGGAAACACATAGAAGCCTAATGCATTCGTTCTGGGGGTAAGTGCTATGCTATGGAGCTAGCTTGTTCGTGCGGATCAAATTGTACCCTATCAGGGGCGGATTTGTTAATCGATTATGTTTAAAAATATGTATATGAAATATTACGGCTTGCACGATGACAATTTCGACTATAAGTGTAAATCGAAATTAGTGTGTGAAGACGATACCACTTAAATCCCACAAACTTTTGCGTTATAGATAGTGCAAAGTTACACACAGGGCTGTGGTTATAGGCAATGATCGACTTAATGAGGGCCATGTATGAAATGAGCTTTATCCTGCTATCAAATTGGCTTTTATAAAACAATCTTCTGGACAGAGAAATGTTCTCCTAGCCCTGGCCAAATCAGCATCAACATGTCGCTTGATGTATAGAAACTGAGCTAGCCAGATAGTTAGAATTAGAAGTTATAGTAGTTTTGATAACTTGGCTTCAATTTTTTTTTTTCATTTTCATTTATTTATTTGACAGGAAAAATTTACAGATTCTAAATATAAATATACATAATTCCCTTAATTTTTGGGATAAGGGAAGGAAAGGGTGCAAAATAGACAGAAAAAAGGAAATAGAGAAGGTTTGAGGTAGAGGCATAAAATAAAGAAGATAAACAACAAATTGCACGACTGGATCGCACGTACTTTCTTTTATGTGGGGTCACAGCGTCGAATAAAATTTGATAAATATAAGGATGAACTTCAAAGTTTTAATTCGATTTTTGTGACTTTTGATTGTTTGAAAAAAGTGCGTAAACGAGTTTTTAGCGGAAAAAATTTGAATGCCATTTTATTTCTTTAAAAAATATTTTTTTTATCGTAGGAACGGTTTTTATTTAACAACTTTTGTTAAAAATTAAAAAAAAATAATTAAACAAAAATAACTTAAATTTAAAACAAAGTTTGAAAAAAAAAATCACTTACGCGTTTTCAAAATATCAATTTTTTCAAAAAAAAAATGTTTTTTTTAATTATTAAGAATGCAAAAAAAGTTTTCGAAAATATTTTAAATTGAAATTACTTATGCTACCTAAATCTTCCTGGATATCAATTTTGGTTGTAATCGGTTAACCACTTCACGAGAAAGTCGTATAAAAAGAAACTGGCCCTATGGAAGAAGATACGGTTTTTTAGCACACCATTTAAATTTTTTTTTTCACAAAAATTTAACGCTTATCCACAAAAGCACGCTGATTTCATTAAAATTCTTGGAGCCGTTTTCGAGAAAAATAAGCTTTTACATAACGGTACCGTTAATTTTTGAGCTAAAAAAAATTCTAAAACTCCTCTGTAGAATGTCAAAACAAAATTATATTCCAAATTTGAAGACGATTAACCTAACCGTTTAGGCTGTAGTCCAAAATACAGACAGTCAGACAGACAGAATTTTGCCAGTAACTCAAATATGTTTCTTCATCATCATAATGTCATATTTGATTGTTATTTTAAAATTTTTAATCGGCACGAATGCACCTATAATCGCAAGTAAAAAAGAGGAGAAAATAGAAAGAGTGTCATTTTAAGCTTTGCCAATAAATATTTTATTAGAATTAAAACTGCAATACGGAGACGGAAAGGTTGGTTAACTTTTAATAAAGACGTGCTGTTTTTTTGACATTTCACAAAGACACAAATGGAACGCAACAGTGCAGTGTAGCGTTCTTTTTGAAAGATTTTAGATAAGGCATGTTTACATGATTCCTATTTTCGGTTGTTTTTTTTCATTCTTATTTTACAAAAATGGTAAAAAGTGTCTGATATACATATAGGGGAAAGAAGTAACGAATGGAAGAATGAGAGTTTTAATATTCTTTTAGGGTTGAACTTTGATGTTTCTTGTTTGAAAAAGAAAAGATTTGACATGGTCTAAAAATAAGAACTTTACAAATTAATTGTAGGACATTAGTACAGAGAGATAAAATCCAAAGGTATCCTGAAATTTGTTGGCTACTTTTCTTCCTGATGAGACGACTGTCTGTCTTTATTGTTTGTTTCGAACTTTGAAAGAATACATATAACAATACATATATCTGTATAAACTTCGCAGTCAAAAATTATCCATTACCACAAAAGAAAAACAAGATTGGGAGTTGTTTTCAATTATAAAAAACTCTTGTTTTTATTCCAGACCCAGCTCCGCATTCCAGTTCTGTTTTTGTATTGTGTTCACCAAGTTTAAGTTTAAGTTTAAGTTTATTGTAATTCCTTATAGTACAAACACTTATAAATGTAGTGAGAGTTTATAAATACAAAATAGAATTTTAAACTCAAGTCGAAATAGAAAACAAAAAAAAATATATACATTAATTCATCAATTGAAATTCATATTTGAATAGACAAAAAAATAATAAAAAAACAAAAAAATAGAAAAATTGAAATAAATAGTAAAAATAAGTAATAAATAAGAGAAAAAAAGAAAGAAGAAAGGCTTGTTACAAGGAAGTTAGTTATTTCGGTTGGAAAGGAAGTCGTGTAAACTCCGTTGAAATATATTCTTGCTGTTTTTTTTCCCGCAGGTAATTTGAAAGCGAATTCCAGAGACCGCAGGCAGCTATAAAAAATTGTCTTTCTGAAATAAGAAACCTAAATCGAAAGAGAATTAAGTCTTAAGATCTGTTTGATAATAGAAATCGAATTTTTTCAAATAGATATATTTGTTGATATGTAATTAAAATTTTGAAGAGCAGCAAAAATGTACGGAATTTGATGGAATTTTCAAGGGACATTTTTAGTAAACTATTACTTAAATGAGAAATATTGTCATACCTTTTTAATCCATGGATGTATCTTATGGTGCTATTGAAGGCCACTTTTAATTTATGTTTGCTGGCAGAGTCACAATTATAATAGATTTCACATCCGTAGGTAAGTATTGGTATAACCAGAGTTTTTGCTAGCACCATCCTTGTTTTAAAAGACGTACAATTTTGAGCAGTCCACAGTGTCCTTAGTGTACCATAGGTTTTTCCTATTATTGAATTTTATATGGTCGTTCCACGTTAGGGTCCTATTGAAGATGACATCTAGATTTTTTACGGTATTGACAAATTTTAATGCTGTTCCATTAAAAAAAATAACTGGGAAATATGATACATCAAGCACTTTTTTAAAGATAACCAAGCATTTGCATTTGGATGATTCAGTGACAAACCGTTATTTGCTGCCCATTTGGAGATCCGTTCAAGGTGTTGATTGATAGTGAAGACACAGTTTTCAATTAGGCCAAGAGGACAGCTTCTATAAATTTGTATGTCATCTGCATAAAAATGTTTTGATGTCTAAGAAATCACAGAGTCATTTTCGTTAATATACAATGAAAATAACAGAGGCGCTAAAATAGAACCTTGAGGGACACCTCGAACTATTGGAAGAAACTCTGAGAGACTATTATCGAAATACACTGCTTGTAGCCTATTGCTCAGAAAAGACCGCAGCAATTTTATTGCATCTGGAGATACATTACATCCTTGTTGTAGCTTATTTAAAAGCAAGGGATGAACTAACGTGTCAAAGGCTTTAGAGAAGTCTAAAAGAACCAAAATTGTTACGTTATCCTTGTCAAGTTCAGCTCTCATATCCTCAATAGATTTGACAAGTGCAGTTGTACAGCTATGTTGAGCACAAAAGCCTGACTGTATTGATGATAGGAGATTGTTACGCGTAATGTAGTCATTAAACTGTTTTTGCATAATGCGTTCGCAAACTTTTGACATAAATGAAAGAATTGAAATTGGTCTAAATTCTTCACAGATTGAGTTTTTAGGAATCGGTATTATTTTGGCCAGTTTCCATGGCTGTGGGAAGATGCCTGTAGTAAGTACTGTGTTGAAAATATGGGTTAGGTATGGTTGTAATATCGGCAGGATAGCTTTTAAAAAGATTGGATTTACTCCTACAGCATATAATTTTATTGAAAGGAAACTTTCTGAAACTTCAAGATTACTGACACATGAAAAACTGAAATTTGAAAAGTCTCATGTAAGGGCGAGGGCATACTATCAACAAGCACATTTTCACTTGAACTTGTTTGACCGACATACAATTTGGGCTTGATAAAAATTTACGATTTAGCTCGTTTCTGTCAACATCTTTTTGAAAAATTTGTCGTTGTTTCCCAATCCCAAGTTTTCGGAGATTTTCCCAGAGCTTTCGACCATCAGAACTTAAAGTGAGTAGGTTTGAAAAGAATTGTGCCTTAGCAGCTCGTACTTCTAGGACGACATTATTTCTTAAAACCTTATACTCCCTAAAAGGTCTAGTAGAGTACTTGAAGTCATAGTGAAATGGGTAGGCACAGATGAATAGACACAGTGAAGGTCAAAGCAGTTCATATAATTAGCAAAACTATTACCAGCTAATAAATTGCTGTTAAAATCTCCACAAATTATTATATTTGTTGAACTTATTGTGATGTTCTCAATAAGTTCATAAATTGGATCTAAATCAATATTACTATTTGACCCATTCGGTGAGAAACAACATTTTGTACATACTAGGCTTTCCTTGACATAAATTGCAACACCATCACCTCGGCCTTAACGATCTGCACGAAAAAGATTATAACCATTAAGTGAGTATGTAGCATCTTGGATGTCCTTAGAAAACCATGTCTCCGAAACACAAGTCGCGTCAAATTCAGAACTTTCAAACATATATCTGAATTCATCAATTTTCAGCATCAAACTTGAGCATTAATATGTATGACCTTAAAACCTAACGCGATGGTCAAGAATTTTAATCAATATTCGTAATAATATATTATCGCTGTTGCTACCTATGGAACTCGCATTCCACTCACTCAACTCTGTAACGATAACGAGTGAGAAAACTGCGGGACTCCAGCAACATACTCATAACATAAATTAAACTGAAACAACTTCTTTTACATAAATAGCAACAAGCATAAGTATTGTAAAACAAGAAATAGTTACAATTAAAATAGGGAAGATAGAAAAAAAATAATAATAAAAGGATAATTAAGATGATTTAGACAATTTAGATAAAATAGTATAATGGTAAAAAACAGAATGGAGATAAGAATACTTAGGATGATCGTCAGGTTGTTGGGCTTGGGCTGTAGTTGTTTTCTCGTCTCACTTTTTTGTATAGTTTTCTCCAAAAATATTCAGAATTAAATCTTTTTATGTGCTTTAAGGATCGAAAAACCATCAAGTGTTGTCGTGTTTATAGTGTTACAGTGTATATAATAGTGTTGAAACAGTCATATTCTGACTAAGGTTAAGTATATTTAATATTGATGTTTATTCACATACTTTGTATTGTTGTTTTATTTTATTTTATTTATTTATTTTATTTTATTGTTGTTGTTGTTTTTATTAAGAAGGGATTAGGACCAGTGGGGATAGCCTTAAACAATCTCACCTACCTCATGGTGGTGTGGAAAACATAAATTAATTTTATATGTTTTTGTAAAATTGTGATTGTCAGATTTAACATACAAGGTGGCAACGCTAGTAGTTTTGTACTCAAGTTCTTAAGCATACAGCGGAATCTCCGCAAGAGCTTTTGTATGGAACGTTTTACAGCCAAACTAAGATGCAGACATCCTATCTTACCGGTACTGACAATCTTTATTGGACAAAGTGTAGGTGCTATCAGAATTTGTGTTCTCAGACAATGCGCAAACTTTAATTTTGAATACTGGTACTGTAGCGAATCACTGTATATTATTTTATTCAGTGTTAGAACTGTTCTATTTTTAAGAAACTGGTTTAGGGAACAACCGGTTTTTATTTGAGAAATCTGAAACATGAGCGTGACGAATGACGATCCAAATTAAAAACGTAACTTGAACAGTTAATAAAAGCGACGTTTAACTTGCGATAACTTTCAGAGTCCATCTTTGAAAAAATTTCACAGCCGTACACAATGGACTTGGTATCAACTAGTTACTAGTAGATACACTTTGGTCGGAATTAGGCTTCGAAAAAAAAAAAAAAAAAAACTAGTTAAAGAAGATACCAGGAATTTTAATTTTTGAAACGTACTCAATGCCCCAATTGTTTATTTGTAATGGCCGAGTTGATGAGCTGGAATTACCCCTATTTATCCTGAGAACTTTGATTTTAGAGGGATTTAGAGATAAAAGGTTTTTGTGTGACCAGATGAATAAAGTGTTGAGATCACTAAGTGCAGCCGGCTCTAACGGCAATCTAAATTGCTTATAAAGCAATGGTGGTCACAATTTGTAACGGGTGATTTTTTAAGAGCTTGAGAACTTTTTTTTTAAAAAGAAACGCATAAAATTTGCAAAATCTCATCGTTTCTTTATTTGAAACGTTAGATTGGTCCATGACATTTACTTTTTGAAGATAATTTCATTTAAATGTTGACCGCGGCTACGTCTTAGGTGGTCCATTCGGAAAGTCCAATTTTGGGCAACTTTTTCGAGCATTTCGGCCGGAGTAGCCCGAATTTCTTCGGAAATGTTGTCTTCCAAAGCTGGAATAGTTGCTGGCTTATTTCTGTAGACTTTAGACTTGACGTAGCCCCACAGAAAATAATCTAAAGGCGTCAAATCGCATGATCTTGGTGGCCAACTTACCGGTCCATTTCTTGAGATGAATTGTTCTCCGAAGTTTTCCCTCAAAATGGCATAGAATCGCGAGCTGTGTAGCGCCATCTTGTTGAAACCACATGTCAACCAAGTTCAGTTCTTCCATTTTTGGCAACAAAAAGTTTGTTAGCATCGAACGATAGCGATCGCCATTCACCGTAACGTTGCGTCCAACAGCATCTTTGAAAAAATACGGTCCAATGATTCCAACAGCGTACAAACCACACCAAACAGTGCATTTTTCGGGATGCATGGGCAGTTCTTGAACGGCTTCTGGTTGCTCTTCACTCCAAATGCGGCAATTTTGCTTATTTACGTAGCCATTCAACCAGAAATGAGCCTCATCGCTGAACAAAATTTGTCGATAAAAAAGCGGATTTTCTGCCAACTTTTCTAGGGCCCATTCACTGAAAATTCGACGTTGTGGCAGATCGTTCGGCTTCAGTTCTTGCACGAGCTGTATTTTATACGGTTTTACACCAAGCTCTTTGCGTAAAATCTTCCATGTGGTCGAATAACACAAACCCAATTGCTGCGAACGGCGACGAATCGACATTTCACGGTCTTCAGCAACACTCTCAGAAACAGGCGCAATATTCTCTTCTGTACGCACTGTACGCATTCGTGTGGTTGGTTTAATGTCCAATAAAGTAAACTGAGTGCGAAACTTGGTCACAATCGCATTAAATGTTTGCTCACTTGGTCGATTATGTAGACCATAAATCGGACGTAAAGCGCGAAACACATTTCGAACCGAACACTGATTTTGGTAATATTCAATGATTTGCAAGCGTTGCTCGTTAGTAAGTCTATTCATGATGAAATGTCAAAGCATACTGAGCATCTCTCTCTTTGACACCATGTCTGAAATCCCGCATGATCTGTCGAATACTAATGCATGAAAATCCTAACCTCAAAAAAATCACCCGTTAATGTCATTGATAAATAATGCGAACAAAAGGAGCAGTGAGAGCACAAATTAAGGTATCCTTGCTGAAATCTGAAAATTTACATGAACGTTAAAAACAGTCCCCATTTTAATTTTTAGCAAAACGGTTAGTTTTATGATAAAAACAACTGATACAAAAATGTAGATCATGCAATTATCTACCTTTTCTCTTTGTTCCCCAAGATTCAGAATTTTTCAGAAAAAGCGATTCTAAAATTTACTAAAGTTTGATGCCGTACACTTGGCCCGGTTTTTCGCAGTAGGCCTACTCCACGTTGTAGTCCAGTAAATGGACAGATTTTACCCTACAAAATGTCAACAACTGCTTGAAGTAGTCTCTCCGGATGGTTAACATCGACTATGTATCTACTTCAGTGTTTCCATCACCATCTTTGCAGGCCCAGGGTGGTTAGTGAAACTTGATGTTGACTGTTTCACTCTTATGTAAAAGTTTAGCACCTCTTACCTGTTAAAAGACCTCTGCATCTCCTCGATTTGAAGTTAATAATTATAATAATACATAACAATATTTTAACTGTGCCCGTAAGGCACAATGCCTTTTTTAGAATGCAACCGGATATTGCACGACGCTAGGTAGAAGAATTAGAGTGATAAAAACGATTTTTTTTCGGCGCAGAAGATTGAGAATTAGGTGATTATTTTCTCACTTAAAACCCACGGACGGCTCTAGCTTGCACTAGGAGTTAGCAAAACTGCTTCCCTCTCTCCTGGAGAGCTGTTTACTTAACTTCGAAATTGATAAGGTTCTCTCCTAGCTGTTTAGCTTAGTGAGGCTTCTTAAATGTAATGTAATTCATTGTCCGTTTTTTATTTGCAGGTAGTGGAACACTGTTCTTTCCATAACCTTGTAACTAACTAAAAAAAAAGTTTTTGAATAAGGGACTTTAAAAAATTAGTTTTTCCATATCTTCAAACCTGAGCCAAACAGTTCTTATCCTGAGACCATTTTTTCAGAACGTTCATATTTTTTAACATACGTTTCCTTGAGAAAGAATTGTTTTTGAAATGTCTTCTCTTATTTTCGAACAATCTTCCTTTGTAGATTGTGTAAGGCTCTTATACAAACAAAATCCATCCTCTGTTGAACTTCCATTCACAGATTCACACAGCCATACACAAAGATAACATAAGCGAAGTTTCATAACACATATGTACATATACATACGTCCAAATGAACATTTTAATACAGTTAAAGAGGCCAAATGTAGAACAAAGACGTGGAATATTTTGTTGTTCAGGGTGTTTTCTTGTAGTTTCCAGTACTTTCGATATGTTGCTCGCCCCTTCGATTGCACCCCCTTCCCCAACTCTATATGTCTTATCTGTCTCGACCTATACAGATACTATTTTGTTATCCAGAACATGACAATTCGAAATGCTTAAGTCATGTGTTTTGTTGTGTAGTTTATTGATATTTGTAAAGTTCTGAGGAGCCGTTTTGATGTAGTTGTTGTTGTTTTTTTATTTCGTCTTTATGTTAAGTGCCCATGTCTTTTAGGAACGGCATTGACATGCTACATGTGTAAGACGAACGATTATGTTTGTAAAAGGGGATAGATAAGGGATGACACAACCCCCAGTTTGTATGGGTTCAACGTATACGTAACTTATGATAGCCGTGAAGTGAATTTATTGATGTAGAACCGTAAAATGTAGAAAAAGTTGTTGCTGTTTTCTTATAAATAAATTTAAGACCAAAACAACATTAAGTTATGTTCAGATAAAAAAAAAACGTTTGGGTGTTCTCAGTATGTTTCAGTTGGAAAAACTTCAAATTTTTTGTGAGAAGAATAAATACCCCATATTATCTCAATTTGGCAATAAAAAAGATAATTTACCAAAAACATATTTATTTTTTCTACCAAAATGCTAGTTTCTAGTGTCAGTTATGTTGGGGCAGCTTATTTATGCTTATTTGTACTTCGAAAAAGTTTTCTAATCAATCATCACGTTCCTAGATAGAATCCAAAATGATATGGTAAAATTTGTGGCTAAGACAAGTTTACCTAAACCTTCGTCAAAGTTTTCGAATAATTAAAGTTTAAGATAACGTCAGTAAAATGTGGTTTTAAATTTAAGTAAATTTTATTTTCAATATGTACGGTTTCCCTAAAAAAACTCACAAGCGTTCTTAAAAACTAGTCAAAAGGTTTTCTTTAAAACTAAACTAAGTACCACTGGGCCTGGGCCTCCATTTACAAGCCAGTTTTTAGTCCATATATATATGTAGCTGCATTCAGGCCATAATTTTTTTACAGACGATCAGTAGAATTTCATTACGAAACAACGAATGATATACAGATATGCAAAAAATGCTTATGTACTTTGGCTGATTTTGTGTGTGACGTCAATATCATGTTCTGATTTTTGTTCTTAGAGAAAGTAATTAAATTTATTAAATTGCCAGTTTTGTATTGTTTTTATGTTTAAAGTTCTTATAATCATAAGAATAATCGTTTTAATATTCAATTAACAAATAAAATAATAATAAAAGATGAATGTGACGTCAGAAAATACCAAAATGACGATTTGTTTGTATCTATACATATCAGCATACCTGGTATTTCTGTGTATTATGGAAACAACGTTAAGCATTATGGCTAAAACACAATCACGCTTTAGCTTCGGTTTCGCCTCACATTTACAAGTTCAACCATAGGAAATCAATACATCTTATCACTATAGGGGTTTTTAGTTTTAAGCTCAGAGTAGGGCACTGAGCTGTCAAAAAAAAGATCTGTGTTTCTTTTTTAACTCGGAGCATTCTGAGCGCTCATCTTGTGTTTATTTTTTTTAATCGGAGCTCGATCGGAGCGCGCTCTATGAGCTCAGAATAAAATGACCGAGCACATGGAGTAAAAGGCTGAGCGTGGCCAACTTTACTCGTTTTTTGTGTTTTGACAAGACTTGTTTTGTTGGAAAGAAAGAACAAACAACAAACATCAAAATGGCGTCGGTCGAAATAGCTGGTTCTTCTGAAGGTAAATAATTAAATAAGTAAATTGTAAGCTTCTCGTAGAATAATTGCTTTATCCATTTTTTTCAATTTCTTTTCAATAAACACTTAAAACTTCAACAACAAGTTAGCAAATTAATTTCATTTGACATTCAACAAAATATGACAATTCAGTGCTCATGTATGTTTCTTTTTTAGATCGGAGATCTCTGATCATTCTCTGCTCAGAGCGTAATCGATTTGCTCAGGCTCTACTCCGTGCTCTGCTCAAAAATAAAACACAGATCTTTTGTTGTTTGTTCTTTCTTTCCAACAAAACAAGTTTTTTGTCAAAACACAAAAAACGAGTGAAGTTGGCCGCGCTCAGCCTTTTATTTCATGTGCTCGGTCATTTTATTCTGAGCTCATAGAACGCGCTCCGATCGATCTCTGATTGAAAAAATAAACACGAGATGAGCGCTCAGAATGCTCCGAGTTAAAAAATAAACACAGATCTTTTTTTGACAGTTCAGTGCCCTGCGCTGAGCTTAAAAATAAAAACCCCTTATGTTGCTTTGGCTTTGACGTTACGTTTGGTTCGTGTACAAGATAAGGTAACGTTACTCAAACTCAAAGCTGAAGTAGAAACTGGTTGAACATTTGGTCACTTTCATAGAAAAAGGAACAAGAAACACAACTGAGAGGATAATTCTCTCTTCGCCTACAAACTGAAAAATAACCGTTCATCGACATATGTGTACCAGGCATGGTCGGTACGAGTCGCAATTCTTTTTTTCTTTTTTCTATGGTCACTTTGATAGAAAAAAGCAAAAACAGCAACCGAAATTTGGAAAATTTCACTTAAAGCGAACACAACGCGTGTGAAATGTAACGTGACGAAGCCAAAGCTGAAGCGTGATGATTGTGTTTTAAAGCAGAAACACAAACACGCTTTACGACCGACTTTGGCAACTAGAATAGTTCAAATATACAAAATGTGTCACAATACTGCTTTTTCTCCAAACGCTTTGTTTGACGTAAGTAAAGATAACATAACAAAGCGAGTGATATACAAAAAAGTTCGAATTGACTGAACTTTTGCTCGCTTTGTGACATTTTACTCAATGAATACGTTCAAATTGGATTTTTTTTATTTTTACAGCAGGTTCTCAATATTTTCACATTAACGATGACAGGGCAGCGCTCTAAAGCTTTATACACGTAACGGGACGAAGTAGGTTCTAAAGCCTGTATGTATGTGTTTTAGCCATTAGCCGTAAACGCTTTGTTTGACGTATATACGTAAGGATAACAACGTAACAAAGCGAGTGATAAACAAAATAGTTGGAATTAACTAAAATTTTGCTCGTTTTTTTGACATTTTACTCAATGAATACGTTCTAATTGATAAAAAACTAATATTTGTAATGTAGGTACTTAAAACAGTAAAACACATACACGCTTTAGAACCGACTTCATCCCGTTACGTACATACATATATAAAGCTTTAGGGCGCTGTTCTGAAAATATTGAGAACCTACTGTAAAAATAAAAAAAAACAATTTGAACGTATTCATTGAGTAAAATGTCAGAAATCGAACAAAAGTTCAGTCAATTCGAACTTTTTTGTATATCACTCGCTTTGTTATGTAATCCTTACGTACGTCAAACCAAGCGTTTGTAGAAAAAGCAGTATTGTGATAAATTTTAAACATTTCCGTATATTTGAACTTTTTCAAATTGTCAAAGTCGGTTGTATAACGTGATGGTGTTTCTACTTTAATATTGACAGATTCACTATTAAAAGATGGAATGAAGTCGGTTGCAAAACGTGTATGTGTTTTAACCATTATTGTTTTATTTACAGGAGCCCGAATCTCTATTCTACGGTAATTCGACTTACACCACCTTACCCAGCTGATTGATGAGCCGACTGGAATACCGGTTGTTGCTCGGCAAGCCGCCCATATTCTTGACTTGATTTTTACTTCTCACCCTAACGGGTAAGCAATTAGTGTTACTCCTCCATTTAGTACCTCAATTGCAATGGTGAGAAAAAAACCTCTCTGGGTAAACTATTCCAAATTCGTTTTGTTCGGTTAAAAAAAGAATCTCTATATTTCACGGTACGTCCGAAATTGGACTCGAGGGCGAACTGATGAGGATTCCTTGCGAGACAAGTATTACGGGTGAAATTTTTAAGGGTAGGAATGCAACTGGCTACCTCAAGTGAACATTTTTTTATAAAATAAACAATAAAACAACGAAAAAAGACATGAAACATTGCGTCGGTGTTCCAGAGAGGCAATTGTTTCAGACACATTTATATTTTCTATTAATTTTAACGCAAAAAAAATAACGATGTACATATATATATAAAAAATTAATAAATGCTGGTGTGCCCCAGGGCTCCGTTCTGTCTTTTGAACCGTATTACTCGTCTTACCTGGAATTCTCAAGTTGACGCTTCGGATAACCATTAAATACAGAGATTCTTTTTTAGCCGACCAACACGAACTTGAATAATTTACCCGGAAAGATCTTGTCTCGCCATTTCAAATTGAAAGCCCAACCTCCTAATCTTTCGATGCACGTTCAGTATATTTTAACATTAAAAGGGCAACAAAACGAACTGCTGAACGACTATCATTGTTGACTATCGTAAGTCGTTTCAATCTCTGCATTATCTGGCTGTATTAATCATCAAACGAGAGGTTTTATTCCAGTGGGGCACATTAGCCTGTTTTATTGCAAAAGTAAAGTAAATTATTACTGAAGATCTGGAAATACAAAGTTCACTTAATAGATAATACTTAACATACTGAATGTCGGAAGATGACATTTTTTTTAATTACATACAATTTTTAATACAAAAACTCTCAGAGGGTTTTCTGGGAAGTATCAAACTTCCGTTCGCTGACATCTTGTTTCCTTCTGGCAGTCTAAAGTTGTTCAGTTATAACTTCGTTTCCGAAAGGGTTTATTCATTTAAAATATACTTTTCCAATGAACTTCCTGAATGAATCAAAACTACTGAACTGTTTGATTTAAAATGGCAAAACAATTGATAAAATGTATTTTTTGAGCTGAGCTGTGAAAACATAGTTCGCAGAGCTTATATTACACGGAAATTATTATTACTTGGCAAATGGTAAAACTTTTTCCATCGGCTTTCTGTCTTTAAAAAAAAAAGTGTTCCAGCTAATGTTAGATGCAAAAGTTATCATGTCCTTATCCCTTATTCTTATGTATGAGTGTCATCCGTAAATTGGCAATCGTCCTTCTTATACACGAAAAGCATTCACGAAAAATAATTATATATATGTACAACAAAAAAGTTAATAATATTCTCATCAGGAAAATTTTCATAAAAACATAACAGAATATATAAAAATTCTTGAAAGAAAAACTACAACGGGATACTTTTTTATTTTTATTTTTTTTTGGCAACAAAAAAAACCCGGCATTCATTCAAAAGTTGGCTCGACTCCAAATTGTCTGCACGAAAGCATAGCTTGTGTTTATATTCACGTTTATGGGAAAGTTTGTTTCTACCTCTACGATAGGATATGCCACATAAATCCTTATGACCTACAGCCATCATGGTGTTCCTGTTTCAGGTGACATGGATTTGTGAAGAAGCACACAACGTGGTTGGCTTTTTCTGCCTCAATAATAATTATTATAAAAACAAGACGGATACACAAAAGTATATATTATATTTGCCCCGCGCCGGTAGGCCTAAATAAACATTAAATTTTCATGCATGTTTGGAAAATTGGAGAGAACATATACATGGATTGAATCAATAATATTTTATGGCATGTTTAGTGTTTACTCATGTCTTAAAAAGATCTTAAAGATATTTTTTCAATCAGGCTCTTTTAATTTTATTTTTTTTGTATAAGGGCGGGGAAAAGGGAGTATGAGTTTCCCTTTTAATGTTAAAACATATTGCGCGAGCATTAGGAAATTAAGGAGGGTAGGACACAAATATAAAGATTGAAATTGGTTTTAAATGCTTTTAAATTGAAATTATAAATTCGTGTTGTTCGGCTAAAAAACTAATTTCTCTATTTCACGGTTCGTTGGAAATTGGGCTCAAGCGTGAACTGATAAGCATTCCTTGTAAGACGAGTAATACGGGTGATATATTTAAGGAGGGATGCAACTGGCTACTTAGACTTAACATTTTTTTATAAAAGCAACGGCAAAATAAGGAAAGACATTAAACTTGGCGTCGTCGGTCCCCGTTCCAGAGATAGTTCTATTTTTTATAAGTTTTAAAGCTCTGTTTTGTATTCTATCGAATAGGTGTAGCGATGCTTTGAGGCACATGCGCCACACGTGGCAGTTCTACTCAAGTTTTGATAGTGCTATAGGTCGGTAAGAGGAATTGGAGGAAGGACACATTTTTTTTTAAAGGCAGCCAATATAATGCAACTCCATCTTCTAGAAAAGATTTTCGAAGACTAAGAATCACAACGTAAGCTTTTCTTGTGTGAAAAACACCTCTGAAGAAGAATGGGGTTATTTGGTTCATCGTATTTGTGTATATCAATATACAAAAACGAAGTTGCATGAGTTTCTTACTTGTTTGTTTGTGCTTTTTCCGATAATTCTATAGGATCAGAAACTTACTTCTTCAGCGGGATAGCTTCTTTACACTCCGATTTTAATCAACACTAGGCGTTAGAGCCGACTTTTGAATATTGCAAATTTTAGGAGCATGAACTACATACGCACATAAAGCTTACATAGTGCTTTGTTACGGCTTTCTATCCTATTTTTCGAATTAAGATGTACATTATTGCTTTTTCTGTACACACTGCAACATTATTTATGAATTTCGTGATAATCAGTTAAGCGCTTAAGAGCGTAAAAATAAACAAAATTACATTACCATTCAGTGTTTTAAAATTGAACCCGAAATTAAAAAAAAAAATTACATAAAATAAGAAAACTTAAAGTGTGCGCGAAATATAAATGCATTAAGTCCTTCGGATTATGCAAATAAATAACAATTTTACTATACTGTCGCACCTGCTTCAAAATATCCCCAACAACGTTCACAATGTGATGTGAATATTTAAAATTCTATCGAATTTTATTTCCCCCTATCATTCTGTTTAAACAAAAGATGCCATCTTCAAATACATTCCTGCTTAGGTCCATCCATACGTAACGTAACAGTATGGAAATTTGCTCGATAAAACCGAATAGCGACGTCAACACTTGGCTTAAATCGAAAGAGATACTTGGATAGAATCACCTTCGTTCACAAATATGCAGATGGCATAGTAGACAAAAAATAAATAAAGGAATCCATTTGCTTTTGCTTTGCAAACCAAGCAAGCGAAAACACAAAATGCACGTAAATTGCTAGAAAGGTGGAATTTTTCATCATCGCCAATCAGAGATGGGAATGCTGAGTGCAGAAAGCGAAGCAGAACGCCCAAAAAGAGAAGTAGGTTTGCAAAATATGTAGCAGATAATGGCAATAAAAAATAATAAAAAAAAAAATAATTTATATTCTTGTATCTAATACTACTTGACATACCCGGCGTGGCTCAGGTTTAAAACATCGTTTTCTGGATCCCAATAACAATGCTTCCTATCACATTTTTTTTTAATAATAAGCCACGGGCTAAAGAGGTTATTTTTCTACCCTTATAAAGTTAAAACACCGTACGAGCATTAGGGAAGAAGGAAGGAATGTAAAAGGAGATGGACATTAGTTTTGAAATTCTGTATATCAAGTACTTAATACATCAAACATTTTTATTTTAATCGGCCAAGCCATTGTTGAAATGGAAATTATAAAGATATACATAGAAGACTGCATTTTTGTATATATATACACCATAACGCCACCTTTCGGGTAAAAAAATTACCAAATCGTTCTAAAAATAAGAACTTTCGTAAAAGATCCCGGGGCCACCTAAGGGGTAATTAAATTAGCCTAAGTTACTCCTTACCACACCAGCTATCTGCCAAATAGGTCTAGTGATTTCTGAGATTAGTTAGATCAAACATCCTGAGAAAAAGTGACTATTTCGATTAGCAAAAATAAATTAATATAACACATTTTAAATAAATTTTGTATCGTTTCATAAAAAAACAAGTTAAACGAAGTAGGAATAAGTTGCTACGTTGCAAATGCATAAAAATAAATAAATTAAGTAGATCTACTACACCTTAAGTAGATTGGCAGCCCTGTCGCCAATTCCAGAGAATTGGAATTGGAGAGCATCAGCTCTCTAAAACCATCCAACAAAATCACAATCAATGAATTTTGGAAAGTAGATGTTGTTTACAATTCCTATTTTCTTCTTTTTATTTTGTGAAAAGACTTTCTATTTTATTTGAGTTCCTTTATCTTTTCGAACCCAATGAATAAAAAAAGGAAAATAAATAAATCGAAGGACAATGAAAGCTAGGACAACAAATCAAATGTTTTTTTTTTTTTTATTTTTACTTCTTCTATGTGAACTCAAGAAATTGTGCTGACCTTTTCTAAAGTCATATGTTTTATCTGTCATGTTTGCAATAAAGTGGAGTCTTGTAATGAACTAACCTAGGATAGCAAGGTTTATGGGTTTGAAAAAAAAAACAAAATCGTTTTCAATTAACTTGGATGGTTTGAAGTACATGCATATGTTGGTACCTACGTTAGATCTTGTAAAAATTGGTTTTATAAATAATTTTAATTAAGACAATTTCGGTATTTTCTTGCAGGTTGCACAGAGCAGTGTCACATCTAATTAGGAGTTTAGACTGATTTGCGACGTATTGGCCAGCACGCAGTTTGTACAGGTCAAAATTTACTAAGAGACATTGTGATCTCCTGATCAAGCATTTGTCATTTAGATAAACTAAAATACAAGGAAGAAATAATGAAAGAGTATTAAAATAAATAAATTAAAATCACTTAAGCATAGCTGCCGAGCTCTTTATGGTGGCAGACAGTGAATTTATTTATTAAAGCACCAACTTAGGTGTAGGATATGTTCAGAGGAAACCACGCCCGAGGAACCAAATGAACCAATTAAACCAAAACGTAAAATCAGTCGACGCACAAATGCAGTTATACTCTGCCCACTAAAAATTGTCTCCTTATTATCATTATCATCAGTGCAACAACCGGGATCTGGTCTAGACCTCGTTCAACAAGTTCTTCCGTACATCCCGATTGCTAACCGACGCCATCCAATCGCGCACTCCAAGGCTTCGGGCGTCCTGGTCTACGCTATCCTTCCAACGCAAGCAAGGTCTGCCACGTTATCGTTTACCATCAAAATAACTGCAAAAGACTTCTCAAGCTGGTTCCTCTTCGCTCATGCGAGCTAGGTGCCTAGCTCAGGGGAGTCCACCGAGCTTTATTTTTTCCACAACATCTTGTTTGAAATAGATTTCAAACAATTCATGATTGTATCTTCTCCGGAATCATCCTCCCTCGCACACGGGGCCAACAATTATCTGTAAGACTTTTCCCTCGAACGCGGATAATAGATCAGAGTGCCTTTTAGTAAGCACCCAAGTCTCGGATCCGTATATAAATACTGTTAAGACCATAGTCTTGTACAGCAACAGTTTAGTTTTAATGGTAAGGTTTCTGCATTTAAAGAGCCTCGATAGACAAAAGTAGGTTCCGTTAAATTTTAGAAGTCGCCCGTAATTCTTCCTCCATTTAATTATCGGCTACTACCGTTGACCCGATGTAGTTTAAGGACTATACTTCTTCAAATTCCACTACCCTGATAGTTGGACCAACACTTCTCGCAGACGAAGCCACCATGTATACTTATTTTGTCTTTATTAATATGCAGCCCCAGATTTTGTGCCGCCAGCTCGATCTACCGTATGGGAGAGCTTTAGTTTTCCAATTGGTGTCATTTGGTGGTTTTACTTAATGAAATATCCACAGAAATCAAAACCCAACAACTGTCTATCCCATGAATTACACACGAATTGGTGATGCAACAACCCTCTACGTGTGTATTGATACAAGCACTTCATTTAAGAGCTAACACTTGTATATTAATGCAAATCGTTTTGAATTTTTCTTTGGATTTTGTTAAAGAGCTTTCACAATTGGTGCTTTTTTAAGGCTTTGTAAGACCAATGATCTATAATGTGCACTACGAAAAATCTTTAACGCTCTGTCACACTTGAAAAAGATTTCACTGCAGTCAGAGTGAGAGATGAACGTCCTATCATAATTTTTTTTTTTTTTTATTAAAATTTTTATTTTTTTATTTAGCTCCATTACTATAAACATGATTGAATGCTCTTTAAGTTGCCGTAGCCGACTCGGAATTTCGATAATAGTTCAAATCTGCATATCAAAATGGTAGGGGAAGCAGAGCCATTCAAAGCGTTCCACATTCGTGTGGTGCGACTCAAAAAGAATTTCTGTAATTCACAGCACGTCCGAAATTGGGCTCAAGGGTAAACCGAAGGCCAGAATGAAACTGGCTGTTTTACTAGTAAAAATACCGATGAAACAATGAATGTTAGTGACAAAAAATGTCTGCCTGCCTGTCAATCTCTCCGTCTGTATGTTTAACGATCTGCAGCCTAAACGGCTTAAGTGATTATCTTAAATATGGTAGGTTTAATTCTATTACATTCCTCAGAGGGCTTTTCAAAAATGTATGTTTAGGGCTTAAAATAATGATACCTTCTATATAACCGTTAAGGAAAAGCCTATTTGATGAAACTTTTTGAGAGTATTTTTTTTCGTTAGTAGCTATCATTTTATCAAAATCAAAATGACTGGAGGAAAATCTATCAACGGTACCTTTCATATAACAGCTTTTTAACTTTCTAATTTATCGGTAACTGCTCATTGGATTTCTGTTTTTTTTTTTTTTAAATTGAAAAACTTTTTTCTTCTATTTAATATTTTTTTTTAATTTTCAATATTTTTAAAACTTATCAATAAAATTTTATTTGAAACTAGCTTACCGACCCAACGTTGCTCGGGTATAACATACATTTTCGAAAAAACAAACCCGGCGTGGCGCCACCTATTAATCAAAATAGCCCTAATTACTTCTTACAAAATAATCTATCTGCTTGTGAAACGACCCCAGCGGCACCAACGAGTGATTGGGTTGGGTACGATATCCCGTTTCTTATAATCCCGTTTCTTAAAACCCCTCTCTTAAAATCCCGCTTGTTATTATACCGCTTTTTATAATCCCGCTTTTTTAAAATCCCGCTTTTTAAAATCCCGTCTTTTATGATCCCGTTTTTTATAATCCCGTTTCTTATAATCCCGCTTTTGCTTCAAATAGGCACAATGTCCATGGACATTGTGACCACTTAGAAAATAGTCATAAGGTCCATGGACATTATGCCTTTTTAAAACTTGACATAATGTCTGAATTGAACTTCTAAGTCTAATTTTATTAATGGACATTATGTCCATATTGACCTTAGCTGACAAATTAAAAAAAATCATAGTGTGTATGTTGGATTGGTAATAATGTGGATCAGAATTTCGGCGTTATTACCGAATCAGTGTGCAAAGAAATTTCTTGAGATTTTATCTCCCAATTAGTATGATATAGGTATGGGGGGGCATGCTGCCCCCATGCAACCCGCCTGCTTGGACTCACTATAGGATTTGGAGTAGGTGCGAGATTGGGTTTATGCAAAAGTTTTTTTAAGTCAAAAAGAAACGTTACACATACCCAACCTGGCACCTTCTCCAAATCCTATAGTGAGCCCAAGCAGGGGGTTTGCAGGGGGGCAGCATGCCTCTCCATACCTTCTTCATACTAAAATTAACAAGGTGGGATATAAGTCCCAAATAGTAAAACTGGGACTTATATCCCGGGGACTTATGTCCCTGCGCCCATTGTAGTTCTATATCAACAAAAATTTATAAGAGCTACGTTCCAAAAGAGTAATTCGTCTTTTTTATGAATTTGTGATTTTTGTTTGGAATTTCCATTATGTGGACATTATGTCTATTTCAAAATTAACTAATTAGACATAATGTAAACATTTTTGATTTCGCCATAATATCCATGGACATTGTGCTTATATGTTCATGAACATTATGTCCCTGGGCCTTATGTCATCCCACCAGTAAATACAATATTGTAGATTATGTTAGCAAAAACAAATGTGTGTGCACAGTAAAGATTAAAAACATTCCGACGAATTTTCTTTTTAGTGGAGTATTTTTAACATTTTTAAATTTATAAAAAAGTAAAAAGCGCATATAACCTACATCTATTGTTATTTAGTTTAATAAGAATGTTTTTAAAAAAAGTGGGATTGTCGGGATTTCTCGGGATTTTAAAAAGCGAGATTATAATAGATCGGGATTTTGAACAAGCGGGATTTTAGAAGGCGGGACTTAAAAAAAGACAGTATTTTAGCAGACGGGATTTTAAAACTTTTTTTTCGGGATTTTTGAAAAGCGGGATTTTAAAAAGTGGGATTCCGATACGCTCCCTGGGTGATTAAAATGGTTAGTGTGTCGGACTGCTAAGCGAATGAGCCTGGGTTCGAATCCAGCTCATAGCCATCTTCTTTTCCGGGGTACTGCCTCTTGCGAGGAACTGACAAAACCTCCGAGAGTAAAATTGGTCTCGAAAAAGTGCATCTCATGTAGCGGTTCGGACTCGGCGGTAAACTATAGGTCCCTTCCATTCTTGCAGATTAACAACACACATACATGAATGGTTGAGAGTATAAGACACTAGGCCTTGGCTTCTTAAGGAGCTGTCGCGCTAATAAATTAAAAAAAAATTAAGTTACACCTTAACCCATCAGTTATCTGCCTAGATGCCACCTAGGGGTAATTTAAAATATAGATTTACTTAATTCTTACAATATCAGCTATCTGCCTGTGAAAATCTCGTCGAAATTGGTCAATAAATAAGTATTTTCAAAAAAAACACCCCAGCGCCACCTAGTGGGTAATTTAAATAGCCTAAGTTACTCTCTAGAATATAAGCAATCTGCCAGTGAAATTCCCGTCAAAATTAGTGCAGCATAATAATTTAAGAGTTTTGTCAGCAGAAACATAACTGGTTGATTTCGTATACATATATGAATACGATTCACATTTCTTTGTTTCTTAAATATGGGCACACTTTTCATGTTTCTTTAATTTATTTTGTAGCGCCACCTAAAGGGCATTATTTGAACCATGCAAAAACTTTTATTACGGGATGAGATAGATTCATTATCCACTCTTTCTTGCAGCAATTCATTATTTTTTAATTTTACTATGCCTATAACCTTCCCGCTGACAAAGTTTTATTGCAATTTATATTAAACACGAACAAAAAACAAATTTTATTTTTTATATACTAGATCTTATTACTAGCAGTACATTTGTATCGTATGCGAAGCATACGAGTATATAAATATAATACTACCATATATATATATCTATCTCTCTCTAAGATACTTCTCTATCTAAATGCATGTACAAGAATATGTAAAATACAATAAGAATTCAGTCTTTGTCCGACTATTATAGAGCAAGGAAGTGCCAGTTGTACGAATTAATATACGTTGGGTTTTTTATATATTTTCCCAACGCTAAAAACCTCTTGTTCGGTAAAGTTATTTTCAGTGCATCTTAAAGTAAGTGTTTTTGTCGCCGTACGATACAACATTAATAAACTCTACGAAACTGAGCACCAAAATCTCAACAACAAAAATTATTTAAAAAAAAAAACTAAAAATAAAAAAACAGGATTTTACCAAAATCGGTCCAACTATTTTTAATACTTTCAAGATTTTCAAATCGAATAATTTTTTTTTATTCAGCAATCGATTTTCTTATCGCTGAATATAATAATACAGAGGTGTATCAGGGACAATAAAATCATCTCATTATTTTTTCAGGTTGTTATCTCGTTCACACTCATTTAAAATGCTGACATGTGAAATCTTCTTGTTGGTGTGAACACCATTTTGAAATCTTGAAATCTCTTTGCCGAAATCCAAGATTTCTTTTTGATGAACACATACATGTAGCATTATGTTTTTCCAGAATTTGCTTCTTCTTCTTCAATAAAAACATGGTTGACTCTTCATAGAATTATGTAACGAATTATGTAACTGTGTTCAACATTTCTCGAAGTATTGGTGAAACAAGTTTTTGGGTTTTTTTTTTTTTTTTTTTTGCTTTTCAAAAGGAGTCTTAGGCTTCCTTATATTTCGCCTGAAAACTGATTGGCACCAATCGTTTTCCTTGGTCCTCTCGCTGGACGGCAAAGATTAATTCAAATCATGTTCTTGCTTATAATTTTTCATTTATCTTTCTATTTCAACGCACCTACTTACTGAGTGACATGGTGATTGAATTTGCTTGCAGAAGTGCTGGTAGTTGACTTAGGATATTGAATACAGCTTTGCTTATGATATTTAGCTGGTTGTTGCTGGATGCGACGAAAATCTACGAAAATACACAATTTCTTTCTTAATAATCTGCCTTCATTGCAGATAGTAAATTTTCAAATGATTTATCTTTTATCATAATTATTAATATTTTTTTTAATGTTGTTTTTTTTGCAGAACCAATACATGCCCATAACAAAAAATCATAAATCATTCTATTTATCAAACAAAACACACAGCGTTATGCTGGGAGAAAGTTGGCAGTAAAATTTTCGCCAAGGGGTTGGAGGCACGTGTGCTTCGTTTATTGATTAAGCTCACCAGCCCATCAAACTTACCAAAGAAGGACAAGCCAGCGGCAAATAAATGCCCACACGCATAACCAGTGAGCTAACTGGTTGTTTATATGATAATTTATCCTGTCCTTAGGTGGTTCGGTTCAAAATCATGGGTTTTGCTTGCGCTCCGAGCATCGAAAAGGGTACGAAGTGTAATGTGTTCGATAAATGTTCATATGTTGGAAATTGATTTTCTTTTTTTCATTGATTTTCGAAGAATTTACGGAAAAATACACCCACACCCATACATGGTGCTGATATAGATTGCCTGTCAATGGAAAGAATTCACTGTAAAAGAATTCCAAGCGAGTGGAAGAAATTTAAGGGCATGCTCGATTGATGGTTAACCCTCTAGCCATTAAAACGAAAGAACTCAATTTTATGGTTAACTGTCTAGTATGTAAATAACTATATTTATATAACTTGGCGGGAGTAACACAATGGTGATGGCCATGGAAATATCAGGTTTCTTATTGAAGAGAAAGAAATATCCCGAACTTGATATTTAAAAGTTGAAAAAATGAAAAAGTTTCTTCTATGTTCCTCTATGGCTGAAAATATTATGATATAACTCTTCCGGTGGAAAATCTCAAAGATGTATTCAGCGGCTTTCAATAAGGGCTTTAGATGATCAAAACTTTCATAAGAACTTCTTCGTAAAAGACCTTTACTCCTCTATTTCCTTGCAACAATATTTAAATAATATTATTCTATATGTATATACTTCTTGCCGTTCTAGCCGGGTTACAAGTCTTGAATACCTACTGAAGTATGGAGTCTACGATACTACATTCACGAAACCAAAAAACAAACTCGCATTCTTATGGTTCAAGTCTTTAATGAATTTTTACATCAAATCAAACCTCGTTGGTTGTAGTACTCACTGTCGTTTAATAATTATTTTTTTCTGCCTCCGTTTAGCAAAAATTAAGGTTGTATTTAAGAACAACATCAATACCTGTCAAAAAAAAAACAACCTCAACGTAAAACCAATTAAAAACCTCCCAACGAAAATTACATCCCAAACATGTTTACCATGTCATTTCAAAAGTTAAAATGTAAACATACTTTTGAAACTTTTTAATTTGTTAGTTTAAATACTACATTCACCGCAATGTTTTACTCACATCTTGAAGCCGGCATATTAATGTAAATGTTATTTCAATTACATTGTTTTGTCCGAACTTTGTGCGTCGTCTGTTAGCACGGTTTTCATGTTAAGGGAGTGGGGGTTGGGGGGTATTTAATTACATTTTCTAACTGAATTATTAAATTTGGGAAAACTTGGTATACAATTTTTTCACATAGGGTGGGGCAACAATACTATTAAAAGATTTAGTTATTAAGACTAAATAACTAACTCATTGTATTTACCACTTCGGATATTTTAAAAAGCTCATAATTAGGGGCGGTTTTTCAGAACATATACAATTTTTTGAAATTATTTGTTCCGTAAAAAAGGTGATTTGGAGGTTAGACTTGATGTTAATAAGTATTAGCAACCAAATGCGGTGGAAGTTTTTTTTAATTAAAAAAGATATGTATTTTATAGGTTTTATGGTGCATTGTTATATAGAGGAACCAAGGCGGCAGTGTGGACGGGAGCAGAACTCTCTGATTGACTGAAAAACTCATCGGGTGTGAGACAAGGTTGTACATTAAGCCCCACTCTGTTTGCACTGTTCATAGAAGACTTTTTGGACTACCTGCCTGGTGGAGTTGATTTCGCTGGGATGCGTATTAATGCACTGTTGTTTGCAGATTATGTAGTCATGTTTACGCAATCTCCGAGAGCTCGCCAGCTCATGATCAACAGGGTTTATCATTACTGCCAGCTATTGAACTTAATAGTTAACATCGAGAAATCCAAGTCAATGATATTTAAAAAGGGTGGTGGACGTAAGCGTCAAACGAAAAGTGGAGCTTCAATTGTGAAAATATAGAATGTGTGAGTGAGTACAAATACCTTGGCATTATTGTAACAAAAAAAAAATTAAGTATGGGGAAGCAGCAAACGATGCTTTATGAATAAGAGTATAGCGCTTAGCAGTAAATTTAAAATGTTTCAAGCAGTAGCTGAAAGAAACCTATTATATGGATCGCAAGTATGGGGATGTACAAAGTACAACACTGTTGAAAAACTATTAACGCACTTTATTTTTTTTTTTTGTAATTAACGCGCGCACAAGGACTATTTTTAATGTAGAACACACTGCGCGGGCATTAGGAAGATAGGGAGAGGAGATATAGGAGGTGTCGATTAACATTGGTTTTGAATGTTTGCAGATCAAAATGGCAAGGGAAAATCTCGCCGGGTAAACTATTCCAAATTCGTGTTGTTGGGCTAAAAAAAGAATCCCTATATTTAACGGTACGTCCGAAATTGGGCTCAAGGGTGAACTGATGATCAGCAAAACAGTTAAGAGGATTAGAAGTAACAGACAGAAGATCATTTATAAAAATGAGGAAAAGATTCGGAGACAGAATATAGACCTGGGGCACACCACAATTAATTTTGTAGGAATTAGACTTGAATCCATCCAATACAACTTGTATCATCGATTACAAAAGCAAACATTTTCGATAAGAGAGCTTTATGCCAAACTCTATCAAATACCTTGGAGATATCAAGAGCAATAATATTACTTTCACCAAAGCGATGTAAGGATTTGTTCCACTGTTCGGTGAGATATGCCATCAGATCACCAGTGGAACGGTTGCTGAGGAAGCCATACGCAGTGGCTTTGCAGTGTGGAAGAATATGTCTTCAGAAGAAGGGGTATACTATCCGGGCCAGTGGATTTGTTTATATCGAGATCTTTGAGAACTCTTGCTACTGTACGTGTGCGGAAAAAAACCTGTTCCATGGAAAAATTTATGTTCTAAAGGACAGGAGCGGCAACGTTGCTGTGAGGCAGCATAGTGCTGGCAGCGAAATGGGCGGCGAGCAAGTTTGCCTTCTCTGAAGAGTAAACAATTGGTTTGTTATTGTCGATGAGCGTTGGAACCGAAGATGCTGAGGATTTTTTACAAATGACCAAACATTTGTACTGCCTTTGGGACACTGCCGTAATTTTTGGTCATGCAATTTGGTTCTTTCAATAACGGAGTTGCATGAGTTCCTTTCTTGTTTGTGCTTTTTCCGATTTTCTTCTGTAGGGTTGGCTTTGTAAGATCGGAAACTTACTTCTTTGAGCCTGATAGCTTCTTTACACTCAGAGCTAAACCAAGAAGAATCACATTTGTGATCATTTCGGCATTGGCATCAATGTCACTATCGAGGAAGCATAGTGACCAGTTAAAGTTTCATCCGGGTGTTGTCTGACCAGAATAGCAGAGTGTACATTGAAATCGCCCGCAATAACGAATCCAGTCCGAGAACAAAGGGAAACAATTTTCGAGATAGAATCAGACAGCGCATCAAACTCGTTACAAGTCGAATTACTGTCGAGATTTGGACTCCTATAAATAAAACAATAATGAATGACATGCTTGCGGACAGTGAATTTGAGCCACAAGAAGTTAAAGTCCGTGTTGGTACATTTCCCATATTGGGTATGGCTCTGACAAGCAATATCATTCCTAACATATATCACGAGACCATGTATACCTGATAAATCAGTATTTACTACAACCTAAGTTTCACCTAATGCCAAAACAGCTGGCCTGTATTGAACAGTGTAGACGTAAACATGAAAGAAATTCATTCTTAAACCGCGAACATTAAAATACAAGACACAAAAATCACTTACCATTTAAAAATACTTACATATAAAACACAACTCTGACTAAGTCGAACTGTGCAGTGAAAAATTAAGGATAATTAATTATTATTAAAAGAATATTTCATTTAGTTCGGAACACGCCGAACTACGTCATCATGCTAGAAACTGGACTCTCACCTTTGTTTATAAAAAACATTGAAGTTGCAAGCGGACTTCTTGCTAAACGTTTTTAAAATGTATAATTCACGGGTCGTGGAAGAGTAGCTATAAAGGCGATACAAGATCAAAATACAGGGAGTACATTGCTGAAGAATTTCAGATTAATTTTAATTATAAACATTGATGATTTTTTTAGCAACTAAAGACATCTTGTTTAAAGTTATATCAAGGGTTGACGAAAAATGGAGAGCTGAATATATATAGATGAGGCTTCCAGTTCTTTATTCAGAACAACGAACAGCAGACTAAGTCATAAGCTTGCTGAAAACAACTACTTTCGTGATTCCAATAATGTCCAAGTGATTTCTACAATGGTCAGACTTAGTAGCGAACTACTTAATCTTAAGTTCATTCCGTACTGGGCTGATTTACCTCTAGAGTGTAATATGTGCAACTTTGAAGAAAAAGAAGATGTTGTCCACTTCATGGGAAAATACCCCATTTTCAGAGAAATCAGAAGAAATATGTATGTATATTCAGAAGAGACTTTTTATCGAAAGAGTAAGTTCTTAGTTTGTTGCATCAGATGGATTTTGTCAACCTATACGAATATTGCAAAATTGCTCTTAGATATAGAGCTGTTATAATGAATGATTATTTTTGATTCTATTCATCTGTTCATTTATTAATTATTGTAATTTGTTTCTCATATTGTTAAAAACAGTATAATTCTTTTTTTTTTATTTTGAGATGTATATCGATGGCTTATTACATAAATTGTTATTAATTGTCAATCTAGCAGACGGAAAATGCCACGTTGATTTTTTGTTTTAAAAAATTATGTCACATAATGTAAATTTAACTGTACTTCAATAAAAATCTGGATCTATCTATCTATTTATCTACTAACTGAAGGTTCGAAAGCATCACACTTTGTAGCACCATTCAAGAATTCTAAGTATGTATAAGAACTATCGCTCGCAAAAATTCTAATTCAAATAAGGAAGGACATGAAACATTGCGTCGGTGTTCCAGAGGAGCCCAGAGGAGGGGTAGAAAACTTCTTGCATACGAAAACCTAAGCATTTAGCAGCATTTTTGTCGGCCTCAAGTATATGTTTGGACGTTCCAACGAAGCTCGTCATTGACACACATACGGAAAGTTTTTCGGTTTCTTCGATGCAAGTGCCATTCATGACACCAAAGATATGGTTTTACAGCTCTTATCATCATAAGTGATTGATAATTGTTTAAAATATACATAAGTAAAACAAAATATTTTTTTGTCGAAAAAAATGTTCCAGTGATCAATTTTGACATATTCATTCGAACAAAAATAATGTTTAACAATCAAACATGACATTACGAAGGTAAAAAATTAATATTGAGTTAGTGGAAAATCTTGCCTGTATGTCTTTTTTTATTATCTTATTTTTATTTTTGTCTGTTTTTCTCCTTACGTATATCCTTACGTATATATATATATTATATTATATATATTATAAATATTTTAAATTGAAATTACTTAGGCTGCCTACGTCTTCTTGAATATCAATTTTGATTGTAATTCGATAACCAGTTTTCGAGAAAATCAAAAAAAAAAACCGTCCTATGGTAGGTTCCGTTTTTAGCCCACCATGTTAAATTAAATTAAATCTCAAGTAAAAAGGCTTTAAAAGAGCAAGATACTTAAAAAAAGAAGTCTATATGAATTTAGTTGTTCTCCATTAACTCCATATAAAACCAGTTCTTTTGGAAAATCTGTTATTAAACTTGCTTTAAAAATTATTTTTGAAGAAAAAGAAGGATAGACAATACCACGAATAGTGCTTTATATATTTCCCACAACCAACTCCGATTAACCCCTGGTTGGGCTTCTAATGTGATCGGCAAAGTCAAGCCAAAACGGAGGCATTGAGGTTTTGCCTCCGCAAAAGAACTAGATAATGTTATAATCCCTGCGTTGAGCGAAGGAAGGATGAAAAAAACGCACACAGGAGGACAGAACTAGCCGTCCTGATCCTGGACCCTGAAAAGATGGGGATCGAAACTCCTTAGTAGATACGCAGTCGATCATAACCATATAGAGAGACTTAAACCAGTTGCTTATATAATAATAATGGCCAATTTCTCGCCAATGATGGACCTGGACCAATCAACCTTGAAAGTAGTCATTAATGTGATAGAAAGAAATCAAACGTAAAGTAATTCTTGCTTATCGCTGTATCCTTGGGCTAAGCAAGCATTTGAAGAATATCGAGGAGAACCAAGCAGATACAAAACACTCATCATCTTGGTTCACTTTTTAAATGCGATTTATGCTCCTATCTTGGCAATTCTTTTAATATCATATAGTAATGTCTTGTTTGATTGTCTTCTAAAATGGATTTTTTTATTCCAAAGCAAAACTTTTTTTTCTCAATTAAAAATCTCTATCTATCTACTCAGATGTCATATAAAATAAAAAATATTTCTTATATAACAACAGCTCGGTAATTTGTATAGAAAGCCTGAAAAAAACAACAAATGCGCAAAAATATTTCAATTCAAACTCACCCTTTTATTCCCTCTATATTTCGAACGAAAAATCCATTTCAAATGCGATTATATTTTCAGGAATGTTTGTTATATTATTTCCAACTATTTTGGTAGTTTTTTTTTTATTGTTTTATTCCATAACGCGAAACACACAAACCAGAATCTAATCCAATGTGCGGGATGTATCTACGGCACTAATCTTAATTGGAATTTTACTTCTTTTTTTTACTTATTTTGGAATAATTTACTTTTCTTACTAACACTATAACACTTTGTTTAGTATTGTGGACAGAAAACAAACTAACGATTTTAATGAATATACATTTGTAATTAACCAATCAAAAAATACAAAAAACTATCCAACATTTTATGTTGTTTTATTTCGTCAATAATAATGCCACAAATATTATAATAGCGTGCTTTGCTTACATTCCTTGTTTATTTTTTCGCCTTTAAATTATTATTATTCCATGGCAAAAGGACGAAGGAACTACACGCGACGACGACGCTAAAAAAAACATTCAAATTTCCACTTGAGAAACAAAAATAATACAAAACATTTAAATGGATCAGCCCTCTCTCTGTTAGAGGGCGCGCAAAGCACGAATAACGGTTTGGCGAAGAGAAAAACACACTAAAATATATGAGGAAGCGAAGAGGAACCAACAACGGAACGATAATACCAACACGAATAACGAAAAATTAGGTCATCGTAGTCGTCTTCGTCGTTGTCGTCGTCGTCGTTGTCGATAGGAAGACCATAATCACATTCAAATACGACTATGTCAAAGGACGAATGAACGAACGAACAAACGAAAGCGTACCGAACAAAAACACTTTTCGGGGTATAATAGTGGTCGACTTGAAAGGATTTGGTTTGTCCTTTCTCTTTATGCTGTGGATCCAACCCACTACTGTTTTCCTTTTATTTTTTTATTTTTTTATTATTTTCACCTTCCACTTTCTATGTCCATTAAAAGTGGAGACTGAATGGGAGCACTGTTGAATCGCACACGATTATCCTTTCTTTCGGCTCGTCCCTGTGCTGTTAGTTAACAAAAAAAAGTATATGAACAGGCGTAGTAGGATTTCCTCTACTACTGCACACCCTGGGGGGTCTTATATTTTTTATGGAATATTAATATTCAACAAGCGGAGTGGAGGCAGCGAGATATTCATCATGCACTACACACAAAACACTGTGTAAGGTCGCAAAGGTACCGAAGATAGTTGAAGTAGGGATCCTTTTTCTAAGGACGACTGAACACACACTCTACCGAAGATGGAGCTTTAATGGATTGTGTCTTGACATTCATCCAAGATGGGGAGAGCATATTATTTTTGGAGTATCCTTTTAGGCTTATTTAAACGACACGGCAAGATGGTCCTTTTGATTTGAATTATGATAAATTTAAATTTTTTAATGAAGCAGTTATTTTTATTTGACTTTGACTTATACTACTATATTTTTGTTTTTATTTTTTGCATTAATTTAAAAACTATTTGATTGTATCTTAAACGTTTTTTGGTTTAACGTGCAAGAAACGGCGATACTATGGAGTGAAATTGATTACCTACACACGTACACATACATATATACACACTTATATAAAAAAAAACACCAAGAAGTACAAAATTTAAGGAAAAATCGAAAGGAAGAACTTCTACTATAGGTAATGTCCTTACAAGTGATAATAGGACTGCAGGTATGAAACGTTTTATTAACTCTAAATTGTATATTATCCTAAATATTTTTAATTATTTTTTATTTTAAATATTCGACTATATAGATTAAAAGTATTGCTTTTCTGGTGTGATTAGTTTTACTTAAGTACACTATAGTATAAGAATTAGAATTGAGGTTGTAAATTAACTTTTTTTTTTATTTTAGCTTTTCTTTTCTAAAAGTTATTTAATCCTTTGGGAGTGTTGTTGGAATTTGGAAAATTTCCTTTGTTTGTAAAATATCTAATAACAGAGTCAAATGAGATGTGTGCGGTTTAGTTGTTAACACGAATAACACCTCACGAAGACTGAAGATATTTCTTGAAATTCCTTTGGAGAAAAGTACTGAACTTTCGTTGAGTTATTGGAAAATTCAGCTCGGTTTTTGTTTGTTTTTGCATTTTTCGTAAGAGCTTTAGCCAATGAGAGGAGATGTTTTGACGAAGTTCGGGTTGTTTTTGGGGGCTATAACTTGTTGGAGCAAGAGCTTTCGTTTGGGGAGCAAGCTTTTCTATTAAATGGACGCTATCTTGGTGAACATAGTGTTTTTAAGGGTGGATGTGCATTTAGAAAATTTAATGAAATTTATTTCTTATAAGAAGCAAAGTCAAATAAAATAACATTGTTTCACACTCGATAGTTTGAATACCGGTTTACGATTGTGGCATTTTGTGGCCATCCCTTTTCATATCACATTCCACATTCGTGGGGTGCGGCTTATTAAAGAACATCTTTAGGAGAACGCATGGCTAGCATAACTGCTAAGCCCTTTTCGAAAACGGGAAGCTGTTTCATTTCTTCGAGGCAAAAGCCGCTCGTATAAAGTGAAATGAATGTTCGCCTGGGACGGATTCACTTTGTTTTATAAAATGAAATAAAGGAATTATTTTTTTAGTTATGTTGTTTTTGTCATTTAAAAATATTATTTATCACAAAATCTTTGAATTTCTCTACCGAACTGCGGAAAACAAAAAATTATAATCAATTCCCGCGTTCAAGACTTTGAGTTAAAGTCAGGCAACGCATCTCTGATTGGTCAATTGGCTCTTAAAGTTATTTGGCTTTGAGTTGACATTTAGTCAAAAAGTTTGTTGAGATTTCTTGACCAACTTTTAACACTGGAGTATACGCATTGCCTACTATAGTAGACCGCAGTAACAGTTTTGTTCATAATTTAACGGTTTTTTTTTGTATTGAAAAAGTATCTTATACTAAATTTAAAGTTCCTAACTAAAACTAATGAATTAAAGTTATTAATATGTGGGGGGTGGGGGTTTATCATAAAAAAGCTGAAAGGTTCCTTTGAAATAAAAAGACACTTTCTTAATATAAAAAGGAATAGAAGATTTAATTCACTTTAGTTTTGATTAGTTTTAGTTAGGAAATAATTCAATATTTAGGATAAGAAAAATTTGTTTAAAATATAGCTACATAAATTAGGTATTTTAATTCGTCGCGTCTTCGTATCGTTTTTTCGTAGCGTTTCTTCGTAACCGTTTCACTGAACTCTTGCTCTTTTTCGTTGTTGGTCGTTGTCATAGAGAAATTGTTGGTTAGTGTTGCCGTTGCTGGTCGTGGTTGTTTCGTAGAATGGACTAAAGGGGTACGCTGATAGGCACATTTTGTCAACATATAATATGTAAATATTTTTTTCATTTAAATCATTGTAAATTAAAAAAATATGGGCATTTTTAGATGGTCTACCATAGTACGCTACGCGTGCATCGGTGTAAAATAATAAGGCGCTTGTACTCCAGTGTTAAAAGACAGTTTCCCCCTTTGCAATGTATTAATGATAGCTTTTCCTTGTCGTTCAATGGATTCACTTTGATTAAAAATTATTTGATTAAATTTTGTCTGTCCGGAAAGGCAAACTACTCTTAAATGTCAAAATAGATGATTTTTATCATTTTTTTAAGTTTCGTCTTTTAAATCATTAAATAATGAAACAAAAACTAGCGTCACCAGATTACAAAACCCAATTTTTAATAGGAAGTATAATGGTTATATGTAGGTATGCTAGTTTAATTAATTGATATCTCTGAGATCTCCATTTTGCTTTGAAACTTGTCCACGATTTTTGCAAAAAATAGATCTCAATTATGCTGCCAAAATAAACGGATCTCAAAATTTGTTCACTTATATTAATATATCGCGATAACTCTGTTGGAAATAACAGATCTTTTTGGTGTTTATGGTTTATGAAAAAATCAATATTGTGAGCTTTAATGTTATTTTTTTATACAAAAAAAATATCCAAGTTAAAGAAAATTTGTAAAATCATCTTATTACATCTTACTTGTTGTAATAGATTTTCTTAAAGGGATTTTTGATAAATGTCGCTTTTAAGTATTTCACGTATATTTTATTTTTTATTAATGGAAAATACTTATTCCAATTCCATAGTTTAGGTATCTCGTGGAATAAAGGTGGAATAAAGTTTATCTATAATAGACAGATGACTAAACATAAGACCTACAAGCTACAACTCATGTTTTAATGACCCATTGTCTTGCGATAAGTTTCGTTAAGCATAATAATATTTTTACCGGAGTCGCTCTTACACAAGCGAATTCGGCAACATTTTACAATAAAATAAAAATAGATTGCTATACTCATTATAGTTTCTGCAAAAAACTCTTTGCCGCACGAGCCGCTTGGAGCGCTAGTGTAGGCACATTTTACTTTTTATTTTGAGAGAGAGAATTAAGAGCATGTTTTTTAGTGTTATGCTTTGTGCTTAGTTTACTGCGCATGTGCAATGTTAGGCAGGAAAAAAGAAGCACATAAAATAATTCAGTATCTATGTTTCTATATACTTAACTGAGGCGGATAATTATTAAAATTTAAATTTAAATAATTAATTTATTAAATTAAAAAACTTAATAAGATATACTAACCAAATAAATACTAAATACAAAGTTTGAAGCAAATCCGTTTAGGCTGTATAGGTGCGAACAGACAGACAGACGGAAGAAATTTCCGGCCTCACTTTTTTCGACTTCTCTATCATCGTAATGTCATGTTTGATTGTTAGAATTTTTTTTTTTGGACGGATTTCATAAATTGTCTTATAGTACCTACAATCGCAAGTAAAAATTGTAAACAATGAAAATGTTGGATCGTGTACGTAAATTAAACATAAAACCGACGTCGTCATATGCGTCTGTAAGACGTATACTGAAGAGCTAAATGTCCGGCTAGTACCCTTTTAATATATATATATACATAAACGTAGAACATATATCTATTATACGGATACCAGCCAAACATTTAGCCCATCGTTATACGTACTAAATAAAAATAAAAAATACATATGACAGACCTCAACGGCCACATCATATAAACGTATATTTGACATATGTTTAATAGATAGAACATTGACGTATATTGAACATAAAAACGACGTCGCCATATACGTTTGTAAGATGTACATAGGTGTTGGTTTTTTTTTAACATTTGTTCTTGTGGTTTTTGCATTCTATAATTAATTTGTGATTATTGTTTTTTTTATTATTTATATTTGTATGAAATAAAAGTTATTTACCTCATGTCGGAATGTAACCCCAGTCCGTTGGCACCAATACGGCCAACCTTTTGAATTCGTAGCAATAACTCGATATCACTTTCATCTAATGCATGGAATCTTTGATGTTTAATATACATACATATATTATCTGTTCATTGAAGAACTTCAGGTCTAAGAATCAAAGTCGTAATGCCCGCGCAGTGTGCTCTACAAATTAAAAGAGAAACAAATAGTCTCTTGTGCACGCGTCAATTATAAAAAAAAGATTATTAACAAATATTATACGTATATGAGATGTACAATATTCCACCTAAATAGATAGACAGCGATGTATTTGGATTCATCTTTATCGTTTAGTACATTTTTCGTATACATATAATATATATGTATATAATTCGATGTCAAATGTTTTTTGTATAATGTACGTAAATTATACACGTATAAAGTTCTTTCATTATTATTAATTAAATAGACCTATAATATCCATTCAGTATATGTCTAATTCAGGTTTATCATAGACGTATACATATAATATACATATATACATGTATTATATATACATATATATATATATATATACATATATATATATATATATACATATTTATTAGACCTCCTTCTTCTATCTGGGATCCTCACCAAAAATTTATTCATCTCAGCAAAAAAATAAAAGAAATAGCTACAAATAAATAATAAATTGAACAATTTTGAATTTTCGCAATCGCTTCCATTTTCCCAACAAAAAAAATAACGCAAGGTTGTTTATTTAGTGAGATCATTGGAAATAATGAAATTTCATAAAATAACTTGCCCACTAACTCAAGAAATATAAACTTAAGAAATAATGTCAGACATAATGACCGATATAATTATTTCTTATAGAGGCACAGCCTTATGAACAGAACACAGCACTGCAACCGCAACCGCAAAAAAAAACAATCATCATTCATCTGCCCATAGAATTTACAAAACTCTTTTCCAACAACCGGTTAATTTACCGCACCACATTTCTTTCCTTTTCTATTTATTTCTTAACCTACCTCTTTTATACATTAATTATAAATACACAGTACCATTCAGAGTTTCTTTCTCTTTATTCGACTCTTTAAACATACTCAGTTAGTTGCCGCACAAACCGCAAGGGGCGCCACGGTCTAGAAGTCGCCATGATATTACTATAGGAATATATATACAAAGCCATATAAAAAAGAAAATATAAATGAGACTCGTACGGAACATGCCCTGCAAACCCTGAAATTTTATTTAGTGTATGTTAATACGTGTGTGATTCGTGTGAGAAGCAGCCAATCAGCAACCAATCCGCCATACGTTTCGTACCCACTTAAATGCAAACGTATTAGTAGTCCCTTTAGAAATGTACAGGGACCTGTACACATATGTATGTCGCTGAGCGGGTATTTTTTAGTTTGTTTCAGAATAGAGAATTATACTCTCAGTTGTCGTTCTTGTTTCTTTTTTCTATGATACAAAGCATTTTCCCACAAATAGATTTGTTATACATCCCTGTCTAAATTCCACATCTGCTCTTTACGTTAAAAAAAAACATAACCTCAAATTTCGCCGACTTTTGAGTGACAGCTGACAGCTTTACTTGGAATTTTTGGGATGATGAAAAGATTTTGATAATTTTGTGCAATAATTTCAGTCTTCAAATATTGAATAACCATCAAATCAAAAATGTCGAACTACGATGCATACGATTCTCCATCAAGGCCTGACCCAAATTGTCGTTCCTGTACTGATTTCAAGACATGGTCGAGAAAACAGCGAGAAATAACCAAAACACCAAAGGTTCGTACTGCAATTATCTCGAATTTACCTATAAAAATCTAATTCTAAAACTTTCCTCATTAGAAAAGCATTGAAAAGCACAAAGATGTGAGTAATGATAGTCAGGTAAATGGGAATGGTTGTCCCCTTGACAAGGATAGCTTGGGTGAAAGTACTTGGGGACTCCTACACACTATTGCTGCAGTTTATCCCAACAATCCAACAGACAATCAAAAACAAGATGTTAAAATGCTTTACGACTCATTGTCCACGTTATATCCTTGTGATGTGTGTGCTAAAGATTTTCAAAAGGAGTAAGTGTGGTCGTTTGTTTGTAGGAATGATTTTGTTATTTTGGACGTTTTCTAGTTTAAAGAACAACCCAGTAAATGCCAGTTCGCAGGCAAAACTATCCCAATGGTTGTGTAATTTCCACAATCGAGTGAACGAAAAGCTGGGGAAGCCTCTGTTTGACTGTAGCAAAGTAGACGAACGATGGAGGGATGGATGGAAGGATGGGTCTTGTGACTGAGCTTTTATTTACATTAAGCAGTTGCAAATATTGTAGCTATTTGTTATTAGTTTTTAAACTAAATTGTTAATTTATAAAAATAAATAATTGGAATACCGGAAATAATTGTTAAAAAGTTGCAAGTAAAGGAAATTCTTTAGTTTCGTCATTTTGTCTAATCTTTGGGCCTTGATATCTAATCAGAGTTATTTGTTTGTAAACCAAAGTTTAAATATTTTAAGTCGGTCAATTTGAGTCGTGAATTGAAAAATAAAATCGAAAAACACCAGTCGAAGTTAAACTGTAAACATAAGGTAAAGTTTGAATAGAATACAAATCATGACAGTTTTTCGAGTTTGGTGTATTTTTGTATTTGCAACTACATTGCTGTTTAACTTGCTACATGTTTGTAAGATCTTTTCTGACCCAGCAACAAGTTTTGTACATTCTAAATCTCGTTTGGTCACAAATAAGTAAAGGGACATTCTGAAATCATTTTGACTTCTTTCCATGAAAAGAAAATCGTAACTCGTTTAATTGAATCTATTGTTTATCCCTCCACATCCAATGAAGAACATTGATCCAGATTTGAAGTTTCACCTCAAATGTTTCTGTTTTACACATGAACCATACCATAACAGAAAATCCAAATTCTCTCCCTATTCAACTCGACTTGTGGATCATGTGGCTCAAACTTCTTATTTGTTTATCACGACCTTTTGTTTAGCTTTTCATCTTCCATTTTGAATTTCCACCACCCGTTTTAATTCTTTAAGAGATGGCAAAGAAATTGAATTTGAATTTTCGTACCCTAGGTCTTAAGTCCGATGTAGACATGGGCTTTACCGAACACGCGAAGTTACCCAAATCTTCTTCGTTGGATTAATAATTAACTTTTCGAACCGCTTCTTCTCGATTCGCCGTAACTGCATGCGGGACCAAAAATCACCCGCAAAAAATCACTTATATATGAAATTGTTTGGCTGACGACAGTACTTTCAGCTTTTATATTCCTTTCCAGATTCACATCCATATTTTTCGGATATGTAGCTACAACGACAGGGTAAAAAAATTCATCTCCTTTTTTACTTCAGAACTGATAGCAAAAGTATCCTTCAAAACAAACGTAGAAACCGATGACGGCGAAGAATTTTGTAAGTTTTTTTAACAAATGATCAAACATTCTTACTGGCGATTTGTATCATGACCAGCACTAACATACAGCCCGATAACTCACACCATATAAACTTGTCACGTAAAAAAAATCTAGTACTAGATCAACTACTAATTACTAAATTGAGTACTAAATCCAGTACCTCATATAGTGTCAAAAATACAATAGTACTAAATTATAGTACTATGTACTAAAAATCTGAGACCAAAAATAATACCATTGTACCAACAACCTAGTACCAATCGGCACCAGTTTTATGTTTAACTAGCGGTACCCGACAGGCGTTACTACGCCCTAGAAAAAAAAAGTTTTAATGAGAAATGCGAAAATAATGCTAGCGCGACCAAATATCCACAGGAAGAATTCCTAGACAAAACTATATTTTCCATGGAAATTTCATTGAAATCCGTTGGGCGGTTTAGGAGTACATACTCGACATACATACACACATATATCCGATGTTCGCCTGGTGCTCAGAATACATTTGCGATCGATTTTGGTTGAAAAAAACACAGTATCCAACAAAAACACAGTTACTTTTGTTCTCAGCATGAATTATGTTATTTCGCATTTGTAGCGTTACATGGATTTATAAGACGTTATCACGTCAAAAAACTGCACAAATTTGAAAAATATTAAATTACTAGCTTCTATCCCATAGAAAACAGAAAAAAGAACTGCAACTCGTACCGACCATGCCATGCAAACCCTGGAATTTTATTTTGTGTATTTGAATACGTGTGAGATTCGCCCATATAAATGCAAACGTATTAGTAGTCCCATAAGAAATGTACAGGGACCGGTAAACATGTCGCTGAACGGGGCTTTTTCAGTTTGTAGGCGAATAGAGAATTATCCTCTGACTTGCCGTTCTTGTTTCTTTTTTCTATGTTCTATCCTCTAACTTCGTCTGCGTGGGCTTCGGATTAAATTAAAATTATTCAGACTTTTTTCCGCGGGAAGCGTGCATTTTTTCGGAGTAAAATAACCTACCTGCGTAATGTGTAGTAGTTTAGTGACTCCATCCTATTTTTGAATCCAAGCTTCAATCTACGTACTAAATTTCATCCAAATTCGTTAAGTTGTTGAGGTGTGATTGTGGAACAAACATCCAAATATACAAACAGTTTGGATAGCTAGAGAGAGCTTTATTTCTATCGCCCGATTAGGTAGCTTGCCAAAGGCAAAGCCAAAAGCTGATTAGCCGACATTATTAAAACGCAGCGCGCGAAGTCAGACATTGGATCCTTTGTATAAGATCACATTCCTTTTGGTCTCACGCTGCTGTAGGAGTTGGGTGGAATTTTGTATTTAGGTAAGGTGTCCAAAATAGATAGGAAATAAATTGCACGACTGGATCGCACGTACTTGCTCATATATGCGGTCACATCGTCGAATAAAATTTAAAAAATAAGTAACATTAACGTAGAAAAATAACACTATCTGAACTTAAAAACAGTGTCAAAACTACAACACTTAAATGTTTTTAGTAAAAAATGGAGTACGCCATCACATGTCTTGTATAATAACGAATTTATGGAAAAAAGTATTTCGAATTGTTGGACGGATTTTGATAAAATCCTGTTTTTTATTTTTATTTTTTTGATTTTTTTTAATTTACGTATGCAGTTTTTTACAGTTTATAAATATACATGTGATTATAAAATTCTAAATATTTTTTTTGGCTAGTTTTGAAAATATTGATTTTTCAAAAATTAATTTTAATTAGAAAAAAAGTTATTCAAAATTTTGACAGAATTAATTTGGCTGCCTAGATCTTCTAAAATATGTATTTTGACAGAAATCTAACGATCAGTTACCGAGAAATCCAAAAATTAAAAAAAAAGTTATATGAAAGTGCCGTTAATAGACTTTTCCCGTAAATTTGGTTCTGATCAAATGATAGCCAAATCCCAAAAATAAATCTCAAAAATGTTCATTAAGATCGTTGGAACCATTTTCGAGAAAAATAAGTTTTTCCTAAACGGTCTTATGGCAGGTGCCGTTATTTGTAGGCCTTAAAATTTAAATTTCAATTTCCCCTCTGGGGAATGCCAAAAGAATAACACACACACCAAATTTGAAGCTGTTATAGATACTGACAGACAGACAGACAGACATTTTTTGCCACTAACTTTTTAAGAATTCTCCATGATTGTATCACTTCCCATCGTGCCAGCATATTTCCGCCGTGTATAAATTATGTTTATTGTTTACTGAACCCTGAATATTTTTACGGTTTACCTCGGTGAACCTTTTTTAACCTAATAATCTCTTTACAGCTTGAGTCGAACCATGAATAAGCTTTAAGTTTTATTCTTTTTGAACTACTGAACGAAATCTCATTCGTTAAAGAATATTTGTTTGCATACCTGCGCTGGAGTCTACTTCAATATCGAGGAAACATAATGCCCAGTTAAAGGTTCTGAAGAAATTATTAAGACTGTCCCAGTTGGCTTTCTCGTTTTGCCAAACAGTTCTCCTTGATGTCCCTTTAACTGGATTTTGTTGACCCGAAAAAATTGAAGGAAGTGACAAAATGTCCAGATGTGTTTAGACGGCGATAAGGGCTAATTTATAAATCAATTTCGTTTCGTTGGAAAATCTCTTGCCCCTTATGGTTTTATTGAAATAGCCAAGGGACGAATGCCCCTTAAATGTTTTCCCCGTCTCCTAATACCCGTTCCGCTAAAATTTCCCATCGTTATGCATATGCATGCTCGTGAGCAAAACTTTGGAGTTCGGACGTACTGTCAAGTAGTGAGATTATTTTTGTGGTCGTACCACACGTATGTGCAGTTCTCTACCAACTTTATTTGTCCTTCCTATTTTAATGTCCAAACTCTTCAGACAAATGTATATCGTTATCTCCCACTCAATCATTCCTCTTTGGGTATAACATATGTACCTAAATAAATAAAAAAATAACCCGCGTTAAAATAAAAAAAAAAAACCTTTTTGCGTCAATTCTAACAAAAAAAAACTATTTGTTTATGTTGTTCCTCTCATTTCTGTTCACACCTTAGTACCTATATACTAAGTTCTTACTTGATTAATCTAACTAGAATGTGCAAATATAATTAATGTAAAACTAAGGAATATAAGGTTCATATCTCTTTCGCATTGCACAATAAACAAACAATATTCTAACGTCATTCTTGTGGCATTTTCAAACAAAATACTTACTAAATCTCTTGGGAATTCAATACGCAGAATTTCAACTGAAAAAACTCAAATAAAATTGCCGAATTTCTTACAGAAAGTTCTCCATTTTATTGACAAGTAATCACCATTGTAGCATTGCTTTAATACATTCAGATATCTAACGGTGTTTTGTTCATATTTTCAATTGGATAAAGCAAATTTATTTTATTTATTTTGTTGTGTTTGGAAATATTTTGATTTATTTCTAAATCCTGCCAGGGAAGGTACCAGCCTCACGTTGGTCATTCCATTTTTCAACCCAAGCATTGGGGCACATCGAATTGAAGGCTTTCTTGAAGTAATTACATGGCTCATAGTCAGCCCCACGAATACGCTGGCAACGATGGTAGTCAATGTAGCTCTGATAACAGTAGCGGGTCTGGTTGGTATTGGGAAAACGTGGATCGAAAGGAGCAGTCTCCAATTTGATTTCGCCCTTGGACATGATTTATACTATTATGCTAAGAGAGACCATAATAATTGTTTATGTATACAGTTATATAATTGCATAATCAGAGAGAATAGAAATAAAGAACTTAAGGACTAGAGATGATAAAATGATTGATGATTTTGTCTTGCTGCAATCGAATTCGACAGACGGAAGGCGATTGCTCTACTTAAACTAACGTTTTTTTTTTTGTGTCATATTTTTAATAAGAAATGGAACTGATTTAGTTTTTTTGACAGCGTAAGATAAGGAATATAAAAGATTGGGGAATATAATACAAATTTATCGGACGAGGGGCCGCGTTTTGCTTTCGGATTCGCAGGCTGTGCTTTTGTATTTTTTCACCTCGCGCAAGTAAATCGACCAAAAGTCTTTCACGTCGCCGCTGTCGGTGTCGTTTGATGATTTTGGCTTGGCCACTACGCCAGTTTTGAGTATTTTTCCGCCACGTCTTCGGCCAAAGATCGGCAGTTGAGGCGGAGGAGGCGGCTGATTTGTTGGCACTGGCATTACTTTTGGTACAGGGGCTGCAGGTACAGCATGAATCTGCATGGTCTCGCCTACTTGCTGTTGCACAAAGGTCTGTTGCTGTTGCATCTTCTTGAAAATCTCCAGAAATGAGCCATCATTGGCGAATACTGGGTGCGAGGGTTCTGGCTTCGGATAAGGATATACTTTGCCTTCTCTGGCCAACACCAAACGCAGCTTTTCTTCGATTTCTTTGTGAATTTTTTCTTTGTCTATGGGTGCATCGGGCTCTAGGTTCGAATACACACCAATCTGATCGATTTTCGCTTTCTTCCATGAAGGTGTATTATCGGCTGGCTTAGTTACACCTGACAACGACGAAGTTGATGGCTCTTCTCGCACTGATGGCAACCTGCTCTGAGATTTGAGGGAATCTTTGTACGTCTCTGTGGACAAAACTATTACGTTTGCTTGTTTGGAGCTCTCTCCTCGATCATCTCGACGTTTTCTGCGGCTGCTTTGAACGCTTAAACTCTTTGACCCAGATCTGGACCGTTGGCTCCTTCGTCGAGAACGTGAATGTGAACGACTCTTCGATCTGTGCACACTGCTTTTGTTGGTTCTTGAATATGAACGTGAACGACTTTTATAGCTACTACGGCGACGTCTCTCAGTTCGACCTCTGGATCTGGAACGAGATCTTTCGTGACGACGTCTCGAAGCAGATCTTTCTCGGCGGTGCCGCGATAGTGATCGTTCGCGGCGAATTTGTGATAAGGATCGATCGCGACGATGTCGAGATAGAGATCGTTCGCGGTGTCTCGATGGAGATGGTCTCCGACGATACCGACTAGCATCGCGGCTGCGGCTTCTAGAATGTGTACGTTGCCTGTATCTTTGTTCGCGTCCTCTACTGCGCGACCGACTGGCTCGATAGTCACGTGCCGTGCGGTGATGGCTTCTACTTTTTATTCGCTGCTCCTCCTCTTCTAGCCCCTGACGCGATATGATGGGTGGCAATGGTGGCGTTGGAGGCGACATTATCTCTCTCTCTGCCAAGCGCACACAATCTCCAGAATCTGCAAAGTCAGATCTGATTTTTTGAGTATTTTTTTTATTCAAACAAACATGAGACTTTGCAGAGAAAGTCTTTTAAAAGCAATTTACAACAATTATGTATGTTCTTCGAAATCTACTCTTTTTTCAACGCACGACTCTTATATGTTTTCTTTATGGTTGCAAATCACAAAGAAAATATATAACTTAAGCCGAATTGTGTTGAATTTTTGAAAATTTTGTTTTGTTGGTAGAAAATAATAAAAGATTAAGAAAAATTATTTTAAAAAAATTGACATTACTTGTAGTAGACGAAGAGTGGAAGTTCGAAGACAGAACGGACGTGGAACGTGTGTCCTGTTTGTGTTAAATCCTGGCTTTACGTATAGAATATCCTTTGGAGATTTGCTTTTAAGTGTGGATCCTATTTTGTGGGTGGTTTTGGTTACTCTCTTTTGAGGATAATGTACTTCCCCCCTACAAAAATATAACTTGAACGCATGAGATATTTTGTACATAAAAATAAAATATTTTTTGTGGAAAATACTTAAGTAAAAATACATATAGTACTCTGTGGAAAAGATAAATATTGTTTGCTATATACATACATAAAATAAATAAACCGTGGGTTGTAATAAGCGGACAAAATGAATATTAAAAATTAGGTTTTCATCGCAGCACAGTATTGGCCTAGCGTTATGTAATTTTTTTTCATTGCAGAGAATAGAATTTTTTTCTCAGTCTCATGTGTGTTTTGTACTGAAGAACAATTTTTTTTGTTTTGAATTTTACTTTTTAATTATCAAAAATCAATTCCATTTCTTAAATTTGTTAAATAAAAACTAGAAGAACACTATTATCTAATGATTAGTGGTGTTTATTTATGAAAATTACCTTGAATTAAGTATGGAAATCACAAAACTACTGAGCTCTTTAACTGGGAAAAACTTGGTAGAATTCGATAATTTCAATATGGCTGTCGAATTTTCTGATTGCCAGAATTTTTTTTTAACTTGAATTTAATGAAGGAGTTACATGGGCTTTTGGGATTAAGAGTTCTGACTGGACGGACTCGTTAAGGTGTGTCAACACTAAGATGTAAGGCCCTGCTATCATGGGAAAAGATTCAAGGAGGATAACAAGTTGAAGGAAACGAATTGACTCAATTGATTGAAGGAATGGATAATTTAGTACGTTTTCAAATAATTTGAAAATAATGAAAAATCATACAGAGAACTATTATTTTTGCTAAAAAGTTAAACGAATATTTGTTGTAAAATATGTATTTTTTTATTCTCTCGATGGAATTTCATTTTTTGTGCCAGCTGATTTTCATTTCACGCAAAATGGAACAAGTCGTTACCCCCGTATAGTTAGCAGCACTATGTTGGGAATTTTGATTTTTTTCGTGCCGCTAATTTGGAAAACATTTGGAAAAAATTGGGAAACCATTTTTAGAATTAGGAAAACTATAGTTTTAAAGTTATTAACAATTAAAGATTTGGCGTATAGTTAGCAGCACATAGAAACAAAAGTGGACTTTTTTGGTTTCAATCGATGGGGAATTGTTTGGACACATTTGGAAAACCATTTTTAGAATTTGGAAAACCTTAGTTTATTAATTAATTAACAAATTGTAAATAAACCATTCGTAACGTAACGTGGCTATATTGTTAATAAATTAAAAAACACTTGCACATAAAAACCCAGTTTTCTTGTCCCAAATTCTGTAGCAAGCAATTGACAGCGAAAATCAGAACAAAAAATCCAATTTCATTTTCAAGGTAGATAGATTTTAAAATTCCTTTGTTATTTTATTTTGTAATAATTTTCCGTAACTCAATATATTTTTTTTCTAGCGCTATTTCATCCAGCGATGACGATGTGCGGATATAAGGAATGTAGTAGTCCGATTCAACCGACTAAAGTTGATGGTCAAATGTCGCTATCTTGCCTGTCTTCTCACAATAGCAAACTCGAAGAAAAGCCAATCAATCGGCTAGCATTCTCATCGGATTTGGAGGAAATAATTATGAATTCGCCACCGATACCCAACAAACACCAGGTTGCCAAAAGGAAGCAGATGATAATATAAAAGCAAAAGAGCGGAAGGCTAAGAAAGCACAATCAGTGGTTTGGCCTAAGTCTGCATTTGAAGAACCATTGCTACAAAGACTCAACTTATTTGTGGTCGAAATTGTCTGAGATGCGGATGAAGACAATAGTATTCCGGATGGGGTCAAGATGTCGTCAACATCTGCAGGTGGTAAATCTAGTCAACCAAGTCAAGTTGCATTGTAGCAAAGTTATTTGCTATCGCCTATAAGTTGGACGGCAGCGACATCAAATCCATAACGTCGTCAGAATCCATTAAACAAAATTACTATCTGGTTCACGATTACGGATATACATCGCAGCCAGCTGTTAAGGCAGATGTTCCGTAACCAGAAGTTTTCAATTCTAGTGCTCCAGTGAAATATGGACCAGGTCGACCAAGAAAGGGTTTAATTCAGACACAAAAGAAAAAGGATGAAAAAAGGCCTGTTCTCTTGTTCTGCCCAAGAAATGATTTTACTTTATGAATTTTCTCACGCGTGGAATTGACTACATTCGAAGAAGCTGCAAGTAACATCTACAGGAAGATTGCTTTGGTTATTTGTTGAACAATAATCATTGGGCGGATCACTGTGTGACATGAAGAAACATCCGACCGGCTGTGCCCGTACCGAAGGCTACTAAATACAATCTTGACGTCAAAGACAAGGCCAAGCTCTTATACCATCACCCTAAAGCGGCATATACACACGTCAAAATCTTATCAAGCATTGGAGGAGGAGGAGTGTAAGTAAATTCTGCTTTACATTGCATACACACTTCAAGCATAAATCTTCAATCATTCATTTTACGTATATTATGAATTGAAAGGACGTAGAGTTTCTTATCGTTCGCTTTGTATTTTGTTTAGTTCATGTAAGTTGCCTCGTCTCTGTCCTGAATATAATTACATCAATGCTTGCTACTTGATTAAACAAAAATCAAAAAGTTTTGATATTTCTTCAAGCAGACACACAACATATACATGTGATATTTTCACAATCGCAATCTCTCATGCTTGATGAGAACTGCATTCAAAGATTTCTATTTAGAATGCAGTCTCAAAAAAGTGTCTTTTGAAAACCAAATGCAAAGATAGTGAGAAAATTCAAAAATAAGAATAAGGATATCTCCGAACCTAGAAGTCCTAGAAAGAAGACAAATACATTTCCAGAATCAAGTTTGCATCCGGCAAGAAACTGCATTCAAAGATTTCTATTTAGAATGCAGTCTCAAAAAAGTGTCTTTTGAAAACCAAATGCAAAGATAGTGAGAAAATTCAAAAATAAGAATAAGGATATCTCCGAACTTAGAAGTCCTAGAAAGAAGATAAATACATTTCCAGAATCAAGTTTGCATCCGGCAAGAAACTGCATTCAAAGATTTCTATTTAGAATGCAGTCTCAAAAAAGTGTCTTTTGAAAACCAAATGCAAAGATAGTGAGAAAATTCAAAAATAAGAATAAGGATATCTCCGAACCTAGAAGTCCTAGAAAGAAGATAAATACATTTCCAGAATCAAGTTTGCATCCGGCAAGAAACTGCATTTAAAGATTTCTATTTAGAATGCAGTCTCAAAAAAGTGTCTTTTGAAAACCAAATGCAAAGATAGTGAGAAAATTAAAAAATAAGAATAAGGATATCTCTGAACCCAGAAGTCCTAGAAAGAAGATAAATACATTTCCAGAATTAAGTTTGCATCCGGCAAGAAACTGCATTCAAAGATTTCTATTTAGAATGCAGTCTCAAAAAAGTGTCTTTTGAAAACCAAATGCAAAGATCCGAACTTAGAAGTCCTAGAAAGAAGATAAATACATTTCCAGAATCAAGTTTGCATCCGGCAAGAAACTGCATTTAAAGATTTCTGTTTAGAATGCAGTCTCAAAAAAGTGTCTTTTGAAAACCAAATGCAAAGATAGTGAGAAAATTCAAAAATAAGAATATCTCCGAACCTAGAAGTCCTAGAAAGAAGATTAATACATTTCCAGAATCAGGTTTGCATCCGGCAAGAAACTGCATTCAAAGATTTCTATTTAGAATGCAGTCTCAAAAAAGTGTCTTTTGAAAACCAAATGCAAAGATAGTGAGAAAATTCAAAAATAAGAATAAGGATATCTCCGAACCTAGAAGTCCTAGAAAGAAGATAAATACATTTCCAGAATCAGGTTTGCATCCGGCAGGAAACTGCATTTAAAGATTTCTGTTTAGAATGCAGTCTCAAAAAAGTGTCTTTTGAAAACCAAATGCAAAGATAGTGAGAAAATTCAAAAATAAGAATATCTCCGAACCTAGAAGTCCTAGAAAGAAGATTAATACATTTCCAGAATCAGGTTTGCATCCGGCAAGAAACTGCATTCAAAGATTTCTATTTAGAATGCAGTCTCAAAAAAGTGTCTTTTGAAAACCAAATGCAAAGATAGTGAGAAAATTCAAAAATAAGAATAAGTATATGTCTGAACCTAGAAGTCCTAGAAAGAAGATAAATACATTTCCAGAATCAGGTTTGCATCCGGCAAGAAACTGCATTCAAATGTTTCTATTTAGAATGCAGTTTTAAAAAAAGTGTCTTTTGAAAACCAAATGCAAAGATAGTGAGAAAATTAAAAAATAAGAATAAGGATATCTCCGAACCTAGAATTCCTAGAAAGAAGATAATGAAGATGATGTGTGTATATTCATGATTGACTGTGTGATCAAGAAAATTCTCATTTTCACTAGGACAGCGACGAAGCATCATACTTTATTTATACAAAATAGAGAGCGCACAATAAGAAACTACGTCCTTTCAATTAAAATTGTTTGTACAAATGAATGATTGAAGATTAATGCTTTAAGCGTGTATAGATAATGTAGAGTAGAATTTACTCCCACGCTCTCGAATACTTGATGAGTTTTTAACCTGTGTATATGCCTATGCAAGGATTTTCATAAAATACACATATATAAAAATCAAGTGGCTGTTTTTAATATCAAAATAACAAATTTTTACAAGATGCATATTATGAAAGTATTGTGATGTGGAAACAAAATGTTAAGATATTCGGAGGATACATTTTGTTTGTAACTTAACGACATCTGTGGGATACATTCTGTGTACAACAACCATACTCCTAAAAGTATGCACCATATTTCCAATATGTTTTGACTGAGTACTAATTCGAACTCGAATTATTTGTCGAGATCCAGGCCAGAACTTCACAGTATATACCTATAAAGGTGTATCCACACACCAAAGAAACATTTATTTAAAAAAAACATTTCTGAAATGTTTCCCATTTGTTACTTTTTTCTAAGGTCATAGAAACGCAAATCAATTTTCAGCTTCTGAAATATTACGAAGAACGAAAGCTTCTTAATGACTGGCAGTACGGCTTTCGTAGCAATAGGTCCATTGGTGATTTGATGGTATATCTCACCGAAAAGTGAAACAAATCTCTCCACCGTTTTGGTGAAAGCAAAATTATTGCACTTGATATTATTAAGGCATTTGATAGAGTATGGTATCTAGCCTTGATATCGAAAATGCGTGCACCGACGAACCGCTCAATACAAGTTGTGTTGGACGGATTCAAGCCTGATAAAATAATAAAAATCATAAAATAAATGCTCGTGTGCCCAGGGCTCTGTTTTGTCTCCAACCCTTTTCCTTATATTTATTTATCAACGACTTATTATCTGAAACAACTAATCCAATTAATTGTTTCGCTGACCCCAGTAGGCTCGGCAGTTCATATTCGCTTCGAGATTCACATCCATGTTCTTCGGTTATGGAACTGGAACGGCAGCGTATGATAAGCTCATTAAATTCTGATCTTGACAGCATTGTACAATGGGGAATAAGGAATCGTGTAGAATTAAATGTCTCACTGTTGTCTTTTGTCGTTAAAGCGGAATACACCCCAAATGCCACTATCCATGAGTGGCACTTGCATCGAAGAAACTATTCACCTCTCAGTTCTCGGTATGTGCATTACAGACCACTTTCTGTGTATTGAATACATATTTAAAGTCGCCAAGAATGCTGCGAGATGTTTAGGTTTTCTTCAAAGATGCAGGAAGTTTTACCAAAACTTGAGTATAATTCACATATTTGGGCAGGTGTTCCCATAACATACTTAAGTTTTCTTGATATAAATAAAAAGAGAACTTTGAAAATGATAGGCGACCGAACAATAACAGAATCACTTACATCTCTTGAACACAGACATAATGTTTCTTGGCTTTCGTTATTACTTGCGATTATAGGTACTATAATGCAAGTTATGCATTCGGACAGATTAAAAAATTTAAGATAATCAAACATGACACTACGATGATAGAGAAACATATTTGAGTTACTGACAAAATTCTGTCTGTCTGTCTATACGGATGTATTTTGGACTGCAGCCTAAACGGTTGCGCCAATCGTCTTCAAATTTTGAACTTAAGGTTAATAATAAATAAATAAATTTATTGGCGCGACAGCTCCTTAAGGAGCCAAGGCCTAGTGACTTATACTCTCATCCATTCCTGTGTGTGTGTTGTTACTCTGCAAGAATGGAACTTAAGGTTATTTTGACATTTTACAGAGGAGTTTTTTCAATTTTTTTTTAGCTCACAAATTAACGGTACCTGTCATATAACCGTTATATAAAAGCTTATTTTTCACGAAAACGACTCCAAGAATTTTTATAAAAAAAAATAAGTGTGTAAATAAAGTGTATTTTGGTGAAAAAAAATTTAATATGGTGGGCTAAGAACGGTACCTCCCATAGGACCGGTTTTTTTCTTCGACTTTTTCGAAAACTGGTAATCCGATTACAATCAAAATGTATATTCAAGAAGATGTAGGTAGCTTGAGTAATTTTGCATTAATTTTTTTGTTTAATTTTTTTCCGCTGAAAACTATTTTACGTACTTTTTTCAAACAATCAAAAGTCAGAAAAATTGAATACAATCTTTAAAGTTCCCTTAATATTTTTCAAAATTTATTCCAAGCTGTAACCGCACATAAGAGCAAGTACGTGCGATCCAGTCGTGCAATTTATTTTTATAACCAATGCTCCATCGAAATAGCCAGTTGCATTCCTCCCCTGAAACAATTCAACCCTAATACTCGCATTGCAAGGAATTCCCATCAGTTTACCCTTCAGCCCAACTTCAGGCGTACTGTTAAAGTACATAGATTCTTTCTTTAGTCGCACCATACGAATATGGAACGCCTTGCCTGGTTCAATTTTTCCCTCCTTTCATTCTTTAAAATTTTATATTTGTTAGATGTTAACAATAGCAGCCAAATATTTTTGCATAAAAACATCTTTAATATAATTTTTTTTTCTGTTACATAATAATTAATGTTGGAAACTTTTTTTTTATTCAATATGTATTTTAAAAACCAATAAAAAAATATTCTTAATTTTATGATTAGTTGTATGTATATAAATAAACTCCTAAAAACTGCATACCCAGATATAAAAAAAAAAAAAATTTCAAAAAACTAAAAATAAGAAACACAATTTTATCAAAATCCATCCAGAATTTTCTATATACTTTTTTCAAGTTTTTTTAATGTTAATAATTCTTGTTTCGTCAAAGATCCTGCCTTCCAGTGTCACTAAGCACATTAAAACAAGTAAGTGCGACCCGGTCGGGCCCATTTTGGTAGTGCATATATACGTAGTTTTCAATATGCACAAGTAAAATATATTTTGTAGATAAGGAAAAAAAATGTCCTTCGAGAGTCAAAAATTAGGCAAATGTACCTAAATAATTATTTATTCTAAATGTAAAACTCCAACGTAAAATTGCCCCACTAAAGAGTCAGAAGCTACCACTAAAGAGTAAAAGCCTTGTTCCACATGCTCCCCAAAACTACGAATTTTAGCCAATTCTTACGAAAAACAGCCAAATACTGTTCCACAATACACAAAATTCGTAGTTTTTGACAAAAGAATGCTCACGGAAGAGTAAACTATTTCTCTCTCCTGACAATTTCAGCCCCAGAAAATACTTTGGACAGAAAAATAAGTTTAATTTTACGTCAGTTTGAAATTTAAAAAATATCAGGTGGGATATTAAGGCAAACGGAAAATGATTAATGGACGATTCTTTCGCGGCAATCAACAGGCGGTATATGATTATTATTCACACAAAAGTTGCTTTTTTTATTAATAAACTCAGAATGCATATGTAAATACATATATATACTAGCTATGTCAAATAAACGCAAAGGTGGTGAAGGAACCAATGCAAACAATATTAAAGACCCTTTAAACTGTGCGCGTTTTAACTCACCGTTCAAAAACCGCATACTTGGTTATGACCAAGTATGTGTGGCGTTTTTGTCGAGCGCTATCTACCGCCTTATCAAGCTCACTGGCCGCAGCGACATGGCGGCAAGGATGGTCCGCACTCCAGCTGTAAATTAGAAAAGTAAATAGAATTTGTTAACTTTTTTCTATTAGAAATAAAATTTATCAACTTCGATTTCGCTTTGAATAGAAGCTAGTTTTCTGCAACCACTTTTTCACAAAAATCACAAACGCAAGTGTTCCTGCGTTTACCTTCCTTTCTGAGCCTTAATCATACGCCTTTGATGTTTACAAAGTGGTTAACTTTTATGTTCAACGCGTTCCCGAAGATTTGTGCAGTTTTATTTTTCTGTGAAATTTCCTTCGTTTTCAAGCTCGAGTTGGAGAAAGCAATAAATGCCTCTGGCACGTCAGCAACAGAAACTATCGTCACCAAGTCCAGCGAGATACCGATTTTTGCAGACGACATCGACACCATCGGCAGAAGCCAACAAGCTGCGCAAGACTCCTTTACCCAGATCGAGCAGGCAGCGCAAAACCTGCATATGAATGAAAGGAAGCCTAAGTGCATGGTGGCGATGACTGCGAGAAGTGTTGGTCCAGCTTTAATGGTAGTGGAGCTTGGGTCAAAAGTAGCAGCCGATAATAATAAAGCAGATGTGGAATAAATAAAGCTAATTAAACTCCGGTATGCTGGGCAAATAGCTCGCATGAGCGAAGATTAACCAGCTCGGAGCCTTTTGCAGTCCTTTTTATGGTATAAGACAACGTGGCAGGCCTCTATTTCGTTAAGCCCGTATGATACTACGTTTTTCTCTATTTTTTCACCATTAAAAAAGAAATAAGAGGGAGTTAAAATTTCGTTACCTGAATTCTCTATAAGTGTGAGTGTGCACTCACTAGTCTTGTTCATGGAAATGTAACCCCAACTACATTTTTAATGGACTCGTCTCTATTTTTTTGACACTTCTACTTTAAGGCGTGTTCAGACAAATCTTTTTGACGTTAAGGGGTTTGACATCTATCAAAATGTTGTCATTGAGGATTAAATTTTCAATAGAAATGGATTCAAATCTTGTTTTGTGTGCTGTGAATTTAAATTTAATAAATATAGCAGCAGTATTGGAATTATTAAAAGAAAAACAAAAGCCAAAAAAGAAATACTCTGCACTGTGGCTGCTACGTAGGGAAGATGAAGGTGTTTATATATATATAAGTATAATTACGATTTATCTACATTCACTAATGTTTATTATCATTGCAGGTTTTAGTCACAAATTAGCCAAGGAAATCCAATACGAAGATACGAAATTGTTCAAAAACATTTTAAGAATGACTGTTTCGCAAGTTTACAAGATTTTGGAAAAAGTAAGACCACTGATATCAAAAAAAGACACCAAATTTAGAAATTGTATTGGTCCAGCAGAACGGTTACAATTAACTTTGAGATATCTGGCTACTGGTTAGTACAACTTCGCTATAAACATAGTATTAGCTATACTAATTTTCCAATTTTAGGTGAAACTCAATCATCACTTCAATTGCCCTTTAGAATCCAACAGTCAACAATATCGAAAATATTAAAAGAAACAATTCCAGCACTTTATTTGGCCTTGAATAAAGATTTTTTTAAATTCCCTCAATGTGAGGACGACTGGCGTAGTATTGCAAAAGATTTTTTTTGAAATGTGGGGATTTCCAAATTGTATCGGTGCTATAGATGGTGAGATCTTAGACTTAAATTATTTATTTTGTAATAAATTGTGTTAATTCCAGGAAAGCACTGCAGAATAAGATCGATGAATAAAGCTGGGTCAACTTATTTCAACTATAAAGGAAATCACTCTTTTATTTTAATGGCGATTGCTGACGCCAATTATCGCTTCGTTTATGTAGATGTTGGAGTTAATGGGCGTGTTGGTGATGCAGGAGTGTGGCTACGGTCGGATTTAAAGCATGCAATAGAAAAAAAAGAAGTCCACATACCTAGTGCATGTAATTTGCCTTCAACGTTTTCTTCTTCACCATACACATTTGTAGCAGATGATGCTTTTGCTTTGACTGAATATATGATGAAACCATATGCGCAGACCAATCTTACCGTCCATCAAAGAAGATTTAATTACATGCTTTCGAGAAACCGTCGCGTAGTAGAAAATGCTTTCGGGATATTGGCCAACAGGTTCCAAGTCTTATTTGCTCCTATTTATCGCGCTCCTACAGAAGCTATTCATGTTGTGTTGGCTTGCGTTTGCCTTCATAATTTCTTACGAACAGAAAATATAGAGAGCAAAACATGTTTTGACCAAATTCCAAATGATGAAATCAAGAAAATAATAGATGCAAACTACATCGATATAGCACCCGAAAGAAGGAGAAGTGGAAAACGTGCCGAAGACATTAGAAAAGGCTTGGAGAACTTTTTTAGAGAATTTAATGCAGATATTAATTTTTGACATAAAAATAAATAAACATTTACTCTATTAAAATGAATAATAAATTAATTTATAAAATAATTCAATTTTTGTTTCTTTTTAATTGTTTTTCTTGAAGATCCATTAATATGGAGAACAATTTTTGTTTGGCTTCTATTTGTAGGTCATCATCTAGTTTGTTTACTTCCGAAGATATGACCATTCCAAAGGGTGAAATTCCAAATGGTAAGGTTTCAGGTGTGTTAGTCTTCTGCTCCTTGTTTAATGATGCTCTTTCTCCTTGCTGCATTATTGCTTTCGTCAAATCTTGTGAAGCTTCAAGTAGTGTGGTTGCATTCATTTCTTAATTTTTTTTCTGTCAATCTTGGCTTTTTTTTAACGTGTTTGGGAACTTCCTGTGTGTAATTAGTAGATGGAGAAGAACATTTTGGTGATTGGTGGACATCGAAATTGGTTTTTAAAGTTGAAGTTGGTGGAGATGAAAAGGTATGATGTGATGATTGACTGGAATTGAATCTTTTTTTTTCGGGCATGAGAGATGAGTTTGTTTCTTCTTCCTCTTCCTCTTCAAAAAGTAACTGGTTTTCAAAGGAAAAATAACAGTCCGAATTTTGTTGGGACGTTGAAGGGTTTTCGATTTGTGTACAGCTCTCTGGTAAAATGTTGCTGCTCAAAACCTAATAAATTTAACCTTAATAATACATCAAACCAAGGAAACTAAAATTACCTTTAAGCTCATTTTATTAAAGTTGTTAACGGAGGGTGTGGGATCAGCTATTCGTGATAAGAAGTTGAGTCTTGATTTGAATTTCCAGGTACTTTCTATGGTTTCCACATCATCAATACTGGCTCCACTTTTTTTTGCTTTGAATAATTTTTGGTTCTCAACTGTGAAATACGACTTCAAGTTGTTCCATTTTTTTAATATTTCTCCTAAATATTATAAGTTTTATTTTTTTTTTATTTATCACAATTATTTCGTATTTTACCGTAACTGAAAGGTATAACTGGGTTGAATTGATTCATGTCCTTAACGCTTTCCAGCCAAAATTGCTGTTTTTTTAATTTATTTTTATACATAACATGTTTATAATTCCAAACGAATTCATTATTTCGCACTTTCTCAATTAAATAGAACACAAAATCATCATCCCAACAGAATTTTGCCATTTTCGTGCAATTGAAGTTCAAATAAATTATCACATCAAAAGATTAAAGAAACTGCAGCAAAACAATAACAGATTTATAAAAATACAAAAATAACGGAACTTGACAACTTGAAATGTAAAATTGTCAGAAGATTTCTTTCTCTGTCTTTATAAAATTATGTTGTCTCTTTTTCTTAAAACTGACATTTTCATGCAAACAATGCGGACAAATAATGTAGTATCATACCACCTTTAGGAGGATGGGGTAGACCAAAACCTTGGGAAACCTTGGGATGCGCAATTGTATGACATTGGCCAGCAATCGGGATCAAAAAATTATTTATTTAAAACAATAAATATAAAATAAACAAAAGCAAAAATAGCAACTGACAAAAGAGTTGTCAAAATGGTGCTCGCGCAATTTGGAACAAGAAGTCTACATATACCCGCGTTAATTTTTTAGATCGACTATTTGATATAAATACGTTTTGCCTTTTGATGAACTGTAAACTTGAGTAAATACGATATTTTAACAATTGTTAATAACTAATTTATTAAGGTTTTTTAAATTCTGAAAATTAGATAGGAGCTTTTTGAAATAATTCTCAAATTTGGAAAACCTTTTTTCAGAATTTGGAAAAACATATTTAAAAAGTTATGGACATTTGTTTCACAGAAATATTTTCGAGAAATGTTCATATGGTAATTCTCAACAAATAAAAAATTGTTTATAACTAATTAATTAAGGTTTTCCAAATTCTGAAAATTTGAAAGGAGTTTATTGAAATAATTCTTAAATTTGGAAAACCTTTTTCAGAATTTGGAAAAGCATATTTAAAAAGTTATGAACATTTGTTTAACAGAGATATTTTTGAGAATTTTTCGTATGGGTAATTCTTAAAATTTTAAACATTTGTCTATAACTAATTAATTAAGGTTTTCCAAATTCTGAAAATTTATTTAATTCATTTTAAAATTTGGAAATTCATTTTTACTATTTGGAAAAGTTTATGTTTAAATTTTTGATAATTTAATTTTGATCTGCATTGTTTCTTGAAAATGTTCAACATTTAAATAAACGTTAATAACTAATAAGGTTTTCAAAATCTGAAAAAATCTAACGAGCTCAGTCACAAGATTTATAAATATTGAAAACTATTTAAATGAAATAATTTCATTAATTTGATACTTTGAGGAAATTTTTAACATATAAATAATGAAGATTAGCTAATATATTAAGGTTTTTTGAATTATAAAAACTCATGAAGAGTATTAAAATTGATTTCAAAATTTTGCAATTACTCTTAAGAATTTGAAAATTATAAATTAGTTATTCATAAACAATTATTTTCGCGTTGATATTTTTTAAGCGAATACCTTACGTTTTTACTGGCAGATGTAAGCCCGTTTTTATGTCCCAACGTGTTGTAATGCGTTACGTTACCAGTATTTGTATATATATTCTGTCAATACTTTTACATTTTTGTTGTTTATTATAAAATTAAACTTTTCCAAATTCTAAAAATGGTTTTCCAAATTTGTCCAAACTGTTCCCCATCGATTGACACCAAAAAAGCCTAATTTTGTTTCTATGTGCTGCTTACTATACGCCAAACCTTTAATTGTTAATAACTTTTAAACTATAGTTTTCCAAATTCTAAAAATGGTTTTCCAATTTTTTCCAAATTCGGGGCACCAAAAAAATCAAAATTACCGACATATTGCTGCTAACTATACGGGGGTCCGGTACACATACATATGTCGCTTACGGGAGATTTTCCAGTTTGTAGGCGAAAAGAGAATTATCCTCTTGTTATCGTTCTTGTTTCTTTTTTCTATGTTATTAGCTGTGATTTTCTGGCATCAAATAATTTAGAATGTGAACGTGGTCGTGTTGAACACACCTATGCCGTTTTTTTTCCATTTTTGTTTCTCGTAGTACTTTCCTTTCCTTTTTGCGAAACCGGCAAACAAAAAATTAATAATTAGCGTCTATTAGTTAAATTAATCACCATCAACATTAAAAGAAACAAAATAAGCTTATATCTTATACATGGCACCAGCACCAGAAGATGAAAGGAATATAGAAATCAAAGCCCGCATTGACTCGGATTCTGAATTCGCAGCTAGAGTGGATATTGCTAAAAAATTAACATTATCCGAAGGGGAGCTACTTGTCCAGAGGGATGTGTTTTTTAACTCACAAACAGGACGGTTAAAGTTGCGCTATTTAGAAAATGGCAAATCACAATTAGTTCATTATGATAGGCCAGATGTCGAAGGCCCCAAACTATCGAAATTCAATAAAATCACTGTAGAAGAGCCCGAGATATTGGAGAAAATTCTCACTGCCAGCAATGGAGCGAAAGGCATTTTAAAAAAACATCGATATTTGTTCATGTATAAAAACGCACGAATTCACATGGACAAGGTTGATGGTTTGGGTTTTTTCATGGAGTTTGAGGTTTGCCTTGCACCCGAGCAGACTGTCAGTGAAGGCCAAGCTTTTGCTGAGGCATTGATGGAAATATTTAAGATAAAGAAAGAAGACCTTATGGCTGGCGCATATTTTGATTTTTTAAATAATTAGATTTAATTTCATGTGTAAATGTATTGTACAAATAAAAGACATAAAAACCTACATTATGTAGTTGTTTTTTTTTATCTTTTAATTGTTTCATTGTATATAAACTGCTATAGTACTATGACGACCGGTGGACGGTGGCGTTCCAAGCGGCATGTGTGTTTTCTAACTCGGTAGGTTGTGAGAGATGAAAAAAGAGCATAATTTTTGGTGTTATGCTTTGTGCTTAGTTTATTGCGCATGTATAGTATTTCAAACTCAGAATTTCAGAAAAAAAAATAAAATATACCTATAATATATATACATATATATAAATAATTACGAAAGAAAACTGGGAAAACCCTCCGAAAAAGTCTGATTTTTTTATGAAATTTTGTGAGTAATTATTCCAATAATTATAAAAAAACGTTTTAACAAGTTTAGGTAAACAAATCAAAAGAATTTAAAGAAATGCAGGATGACATCTGCCGGACCCGCTAGTAATATATATTTTTAACAAAACCACTCCTACACAACTAGACATATAAATTAACGCAAATAATAGTCTCCACCTTTTCTTATATTTCCACATTGTATAGGTATCAACAGTCTACTTACTACTTACTATACAAATCTACAATCAATTTACAAACTATATTTTTAAATGAATTTCTACCCATAGTTTGCACTTAATTTGCACCTATCTGAATGAAAAGCAAAATTCAAAACAAAAATCCATGTCATCAAGGACGTTAGTATAGGTACATATCGATATTCAGCAAGAAGCAAGTTTGTGTCTAAATTTCAAGAACGTATGTGTATATTTTTTCAAAACGTCAACCTTCATAATAGATTTCATCGCCACACCGTTGCCCTATTCAAAAATGTCCTGATGAGAGTACTGTAAGTTTTGTATGCAATGATTTTTACTTCGGATTATAGGGACTATAAGGCAAGTTTAGGATTTGTGAATATAAAAAAATTGAGACAAAAAATGTCTGTCTGTCAGTAGATATAACGAGCTGCAGCCTAAACGGCTTAAGCGTTTATCTTCAAATTTGGTGTGTGTGATTGCTTTGACATTCCCCAAAGGGGAAATAGAAATTTTATTTGTAGGCCTAAAAATAACGGTACCTACCATATGACCGTTTAGGAAAAGCTTATTTTCTCGAAAACGGTTCCAACGATTTTGATGAATTTTTTGGGATTTTTTTGGTTGGTTTTGGTATTGTTATTTTTGGCTTTTTTTGGTAACGGCTACTTGGATTTCTTTCAAATTTTATATTTGAAAGCCAATTTAATTCTGCATATCAAAATTTTGAATGACTTTTTTTTCTAATGAAAATGAATGTTTGATTTTTTTTGAAAAATCAATATTTTTAAAACTAATATAAAAAATGTTTTAAATTTTAAAATCACATATTTATTCTAAAAAACTACCAAAATAAAAAAAAATAAAAAAAAATAAAAAAAAAAACAGAATAAAAAACAGGATTTTATCAAAAACGTAAGTGTTGTGGTTTGGAACTATTTTGAGTTCAGATAGTTTTTTTTATTATTATTATAGATTATTTTTCTACGTTAATGTTAATTATTTTTAAATCGCGGACGTGACCGCACATTTGAGCAAGTACGTGCGATCCAGTCGTGCAATTTATTCAAAAATACTTGAACTTTCACAAGCTTAGAAGAAAGTACAAAACAACAAAGCATCAGGTTCTGATGGAATCCCTGTAGAATTTTATAAACAAGCTACCACCTATCACCACAGATTTTTTGGTGTATATCTCAGAGCTTTTAATAAGAATATTACATCTTTTAAAAATGCTTGAACTTTTAGAAACTTTAAAGAAAATTAAAAACAGAAAAGCATCAGTTTCTGATGAATCCATGTTTGTTAGTATATCCTAGAGCTTTTGAAAACAATATTCTGTGAAGAGATAATCCCTGAAAATGTTCTTCTGTTTAGAATTTCAGAAATTATTATAAAAACGTGAGCGTTGTAGTAGTTGATATTGCTTCAATAAACTCTTTGAGAAAGATTTTTACGCGCAAATACTCTATATTACACATAAACATACATATAAAAAGTGATGCTTTCAACAATGGATTATTTGAAAAAAAGGGTACACTTTTCTTGTTGGCAGAAAGCAATTGATTGAGTAGAAAAGCCTTCTCTCGTGCAACCAAATTGTAAATTTATAAGACCCTCATCATTGCAGTCCTGCCTCCTGCTGTATGGGACCGAGCTGGCTGGAAAAGATTATTGCTAGAGGCCCAGGTCCACCTTGTATTTAAGCACCTTGGGTATTTAATGACGTAAGCCTGAATATTCATGCTCATATTAAAGCTAAAATAAATATGGCGAAAGCTGCGGTAAATACGATGTAGTCAGGTTTTGCCAAAAAGTTTGTGGATCAACTGTGAACATTCAAAGTTTAAGGATACGAAAACATACAAATGTACATATTTTTTAAACGAATTTACAATTGAGTGTCTTGTGCGATGGGGAGTAGCAACCTCAAGGTGAAAATCAACAATTTTAGAAGAGTTTACAGTATCAGAAATTAGTATAATTTTTTAAAGTTGGAACTGAAATGCTTCGACTTGAACTATAAGCCACATAGAACAGACCTAAGTCCAATTTTCTCACTCCGTAACCTTAATGTTTTCCATTACTTAACGTTTAATTTTATTGGAAATTCGAAGACTATTTTCGCTCAAGTTTTCTTTTGTTGGGTGAATGTGTAAACCTTATAAACGGAGATCATGATTGATTCTTATACGCTGTTTCCACACACAAAATTTCCCAAATTTATTTGAGTAGGTTTTGAATCTCTATGTAAGCCTAACTATAAATTATGGTTTTTAATTAAAATACATATGCAACATAAGATGTAATTCCTGTAAACATCTACATACATAAAGCTTAATTATTTTTTCTTTCGTTGAACTTGAGTCTAGATGAACTGGAGTCTAAACTTATCACACAGGTTAGACACGACTCCTATTCATAGAGAATTTTGTAGCCATGTTAAACCCGACCCTAACATGAATTCAACTACAACTCTGCTACAATTTTCTTTCAATTTATAACGAAAACACCGTTATGTCAAACCGCGGGGCATGAAAAAAGAAATTATAATATTACAAATGATTTACAAGACAAGGAGGGCAGAACTGGTCAGAATCAGAAAAGGATACCAAGATATCAAAATCGTCATCAATGTTTTCATCTATTGAAATTTTTCTTTATTTTAACTAAGTAAAACAAATGTTGTTGGAAGTATTGTATCAAATTGTGTGTCAAAAAATGTTTCATTTTACTTTTTTTGTATTATATTTTTTGACGTTAACAACAACTTAAAGAAAGCTTCTATTGTGACTAACGTTAGACTCGAGTTTTTTATTTTAGAAATGGTGTAACAACATAATAACAACTTTTCGAACATCTAATAATATGCGAAATGTTATCATCACATAATGCAGTTGCAAACTTCGAGGAAATAACTTCTTTCTACTAAAATACCAAAAGCCAACAAATTTACCATCACACTACTAAATTTGTTCTCAAAAGCTTCAAAACCGAAAGCGCTATGATAAAAACCAATGAAAAAGCCGACAAAAAATTCTTTCCTATCTTTCTAATTCTTCTAACTAGTGTCGTTAAAAATATTATTATTATTATTAAAGCTATATAGTACTCTTTTCAATTGGCAAAGGAAACTCTGTTGGTGGAATATGTATTTTTTCAATTTACGCAGCGAGGGTAGGTAGAAGTAAGTAAATGAAAAACGATCATTATTAATTACTGCAGGAACACAATGCAAGACGGAGACGCAGACGTATCGCATGTCAAATGAAAACATACGTACCTAATTAGAAGTTCCCACATTTTTGACATTTACTTGTCATTTATGTAAGTTAATCGAATTCTTTCTGTTTCCTTTGATAAAATAATATAATATTTAAAATGGATGATGATGGAGATTGCATTAGTTTTTTGATGGCTTTTCTACAATTGTGCTACTTGTACTTCAAGCACTATAATAAACAAAATAACCGAAGATGGTGAGTGCGGCCTTTGTACCAGGAGAGGCCATTGAAGGGCTATTTCCAGACCACTTTCAGATTTATAAAAGACAATATCCCGATTTATTTTTTAAATCAACAAGAATGAATCATATGCAATACGATTTGCTTCAATAATTGCAATTGTCCATTGTTTTTAATAAGATTTTATTAGCATGTTGCTCTGTTTTTTTTTTTTAAATGTCAGAAAATCCGCACGCTTTTATTAAGTTATCCAACTCGTCCGTCTCCGTTCTCGCCTGCGTTTGCGCATCCCTCTCATTGTGTTCGCAACATTGAATTCGAGTGTATTCAATATTTTGACATGCGATACGTCTGCGTCTGCGTTTCCGTTTTCGTCTGCATTGTGTTGCAGCAGTGAACGCTGATGGCGATCGGTCATGGTGGAGTGTACGGGTTAAGAGATACAATAATGGTCGCGCAATGTGGGTCGACTTCATGTAGGTAAGACTGCAGCATCACTGCAATATTAATGGTCCATTCCTGCAGGCAAATATAGTCCATTGGAAAGTTTTTTTTTGAACTTTTTTAGAAGTGTTGATGTTTGCTCTCAATAATGAAATCAAATTTTGCCAAAAATGTATACAAGGATACCATATTTTTACAATTGTACTTTGCAGTAATGTATTTTTATGAACTCGGGGGTGCTCTACATGAAAAGGGAAACAAATCATGTCCAAACAAGTCCCTTCATGTTATTTATTCAGTGGCTTAGATCTTTTTCTGTAGAAGTTTTCTCATTTCTCTGTGCCACTGTTTTAAAAAAAGATCGCCCATAATACCTGTACTGACAATTTTTTTTATTGAACAGACTATAGGAGTTTATCTGGGTCAGCCAGCAAACGCTTTATTTACTGCACCGCTCCTGCCCTTAATTTATTTCTTTAAAAATAAAAACTATTAACAAAACCAGCCTATCACAAATGAAACACAATTGTTATCGTTTAGTCTTATATTTTAAATAATCAACAAGCGACGATTGAAGCAAAAATAAATATATCGATTATTAGTAATAAACATCTCATTTTACATACCGTATACGCGATTAGATACGTATTGTTATTTATAAATACATATTCACAATTCAATAAATATATAAAAATAATATCATTTTAATGTTTGTATTTGTTTTAAAAAAATTAAAATTGAACTAGAAACTAATGGCGGAATTCAAAGTAGTTACAAGTTATCAGTCAATAATCCAAATTTGGGATACATTTTTTCAAAATCCAATCTTACTGGGGAATTCCCCGAATAATTAATGTTAATTCTTTTATATTAAGAATTTATTTTTGATTAGGGGTATTTTTATTCATAATGAACATATTTACATCTTGTTTTGAATACGCACACTCAAAACGCGACAGTCGCAATGTCACACAAAAATAATTAAATTCCTGCATGATTCAATTGGATTTTATTTTAATATCGTTGTTTGATTAAAGTCAAGCTTTGAAACAATTTAGTCATTGTTAAGCCTGAACCACATTCAAACACAAAGTGCGAAAAGTACAAAAGAAGTAAAATGGTTAAAACACAATTACGCTTCAGCTTCGTCACTTTACATTTCATACGCTTTGTCCGCTTTGAGACATTTTTCAAATTTCGGTTTTTGTTTTGCTTTTTGCTGTCAAAGAGAGCAAAAGTTCAGCCAGTTTCTACTTCAGCTTTGCGTTTGAGTCACGTTACCTTATCTTGTACACGAACAAACATAACGTCAAAGCCAAAGCGACGACGTTGTGATTAGATGTATTGATTTCCTATGGTTGAACTTGTAAACGTCAGGCGAAAACGAAGTCGTTTTGAAAGTCAGCGTTCAAAAAAACTTAAACATGTCCACTCTTTCAAAGTGAAAGAAAAATACAATCAAAAACGTCACAGCAGCACTGAGCTTTAATCATATCATCATACAATTATTCATATCATTCTCTTATGGAAAAGATCTTTTAAGCCAATGTATTTGTATTTTTGACGTTTTCACTTTTGCGTGCTTTGTGTACTTCATGCACTTTGTGTTTCAATGTAGTTCAGCCTTTAGGCAACAAATTACGTGTTGCAGCAATTGCGTTCACTGAACTCATCCAACATAAACTGCTGCCAAATGAATTATTTTAAGGAGTTCAAAACTAAATTTGGACGATTTTTGCAAAAAAGACTTAAAATCAACTAAAAGACAAAATTGAAAGGGTGCTATTAAATGGTAATTTACCATTTGTTCCATTGATCTCACAAGCCAAAGAATATTTTTAATTAACAAGCTCTTTTACTAGAACTTACGAAATATAGATCACAATTGCAATCTTAAATATACTTTGTGTTGTGAAACAACCGATCTTTGTACCCAATCTAATCTTTATCATCATGTAAACCCTTTTTTTAGAGCTAGACAATATTCAGCCCATGATATAGTCATTGTGATTAAATTAAGTTTTTTTTTCAATATTAGCACGAACAAAATTTAAATTGAAACTAAATACCCGTCAAATTTTACACATTTATATACCGAACGAATTATTAGGTCTAATCTTGTGCTTCAATCTTAGAAAGACACAAATCATGTTAAACTAGAATTTTAAAATTCGTTTGTAAATGAAAACATGACATATTACGTATACGCGAATCTTACGATTATTGTAAAAAAAAAACAATGGGATAGTAATACTTGTATAACTTAAGTGACTAGGATATTTTGTAGGTAGTATTATAAAATCGTTTTTTTTTTTATACGAGGAAGGATAAGTTTAGGCGCATGTTTAACAATAAGATCCGATAAGACTTATCGAAACACTTTCAGTCAATGGAACTGGCGCAGAAATAGGTTTCCAATACCACCAGTTGTAGCTCACTAAAGACAAAAAAAAAAAAACAAATATTTCTATAATTTCTAAGAATTTTTGAAAAGAGGTTTATAACTCACAAACAAATGATTGCGGCAAGCGAATAGATAGAGTACGACATTTGTGTCGGCATTCTGGTGTAGGCCTCAAAATAATAAAACGCGTTCCTGAAGCCTGTTGGACATACATATTTGAGCATTCTGTGTCTGGAAGGGTGTAAGATGCAGCGTTGGGTGTATCCATCATTAAATAACGTTCCAGTGCAATGCCAGTTTTTGGAAGACGTTGTGGCCTCTCAAACAATTGACGGACAAGTCGTGCAGGTTGCATACGATTACATCGCCATATATTATGACTTTGTAGGTGGTGGGTGCGGTTGAAATAGCTGAAAAGCTCATCAAGATTCGTTATTCCACTCTTTGTAGATTGTACGCGAAAGGCGTCACGTTGAAATATCTCTCGATTATTGTTGTAAAGGTCATATACATCTTTAGGTTCTAGGTATTTTTGTTGTATCTATCAAAAAAATGTAATAGTTATTTAAATTTTATTTTTATTTAAAATAAAATGCTGACCAAAAACAGTCAGAATCGCGAAACTGAAAGTTTTGTAAGATAGTTTTTCTTTCTGTTAACATATTTTTGCAAAAATTGGCAACATTTATAAGCCATTTCGAAACAACTCTATCAAACTTCATTTATAAAAGTAGGGAAAATGGATCTGGAGACAGTCTTATATTATTGGTGTTGAATACTTATAAAATGCGGACTTTTCAAAGCTGCTTTAACTTTCGCTGTACAATTATCCAATGTGTTTTAAAGGATGCTATAGCTTGAACCAATTCATTTAGCCATCTCATCTCATTAATTATGAAAGATATCACGTTCCAGCGATGGAATTTCTTTACACGAGGTATGATCTATGATCATGGATTATTATGCAATTTTCAAAAAACAAAATTTATATTCATCTCTGGCATTTTGTTTACATACTTATTAAATCTCTTGCGTGTCATTTTTGTTCTCTTGAATCCACTCTCTGCGCAACGAGCCGTTGGCCAAGTGATTTGGTTCAGGCTATAACTGGCAATGATCAAATTCATTTGCACTAAATGAATTTTAAACTAGTTGACTTGTTCACTATCTGCTTTGAATTTTGTAATAATTTTACTACGTGTCTGGAGAGCATATTGCCTTTTAAATTGCAACTTGCAACGGAACTAGTCTTAAAAAAGTAGAAGATGCGAGTTTTTTGATTAATTCTTACTTTACCTCCTTAAATCAACCATTCCCGATCCCGTGTCGTGTGATTTCCTCGAAACCGACGAGGTTAAAATACTTACCGACAGTCACAGCAAATTCTTTCGATTGCGATGTACCAGCTATGTATAAAGAAACAAAATTGTAAAAAAAAACAAATAAATTTCGCCGCATGGGGAAATTTGCAAAATGAAGTCGCGATTTTTGAACTAATCGTATACATTTAAGTTATTATTTGCCAGCTTTTTTATATAAAACAAATCAAAAAAATGTACATACATACGTGTGTTTTAAGGAGTAAATGTGTAAATGTGACAAAATAAATCTACAAATGTTTTTTTATTTAATTTTTTTTATTTATAGGTGTATTTATTTCTCACTATAATTCAGATTTGTTACAATATCTGATAAACATACATTGAATATAAAATAAAAACATAAGTGACATTTTATATTCTAAAAGTAAAATTGTGTTTAATGCCAATTTAAATAATAAAAATAAAAATACAAAAACAAACAAATAAATTACGGGTGGGGTGACTCTTATAAATAACTTAATACTCATACAATAATACAAAAAAAATTATAAAAGTTTATAAATTTGATTTGAACAAACAGTTTTAAAAAAAGAAAGCACAAGCATTTTACATATAAATTAATTGAAAATGAGAAAAAAACAACTTAAAAAAGAAATTCAATTTGTATAAATATGTATGTATATATATTTAAAAAAAATTAAAGTATTTATGTGTACATACTTTCAAAATATTGGAATTTTAGAGTTTGCAAAATAAATTAAATCATTAATATTAGAATTGTCTACTTTTTGAACATTAAAATTGTCTACTCTTTGAACACTTAAGAGCTTCCATATCATTGAATTCGAATCTAAACCTTTTAATATGTAAAAGCTCTTATGGAATGTGAAAGTTTATTTTATAAACGACAAGATGATGACACAGTAAATTATGTACCATGTTTAAATATCTAAAAAATTGTGATGCGGAAGAACGGCAATTAAACGAAATATAAAATGTGTGGAATGTGTGTAACTGTGCAGAACCCTATGGTTGAGATATAAGATTGTCAGATTTAACAAAAAGCTTAAGCTTTTCAAAACAATATGGACGAATTGAACTTACATATGTTCAATTGAATTAATTCATACATTTTTTAAGGACATTTGTAGTTGAATCTAGTTACATAAAATGCCTTTATACCAACTCACACCATAACGTAGTTTTAAATGAACAAAAAACTCCATAAAATATCTTAAACTAGATTATTTTATTAAAACAAAATGTTTGATTTTAAAAAAGCCAATGATGATTAACCCTACGTTTTTGTAATCATCGACTTTTTCAATTGAAAAAAGGAGTTTCATTTATAAATAATACTGCTAGAACAAATTGACAACATAGGCAAGCGCAACTGGTTAGTTAAAATTGTTGACACTGATGCTTGATATAAAAAACGAATTTTGGTTTGGCAAATTTTATTCTTAAAACTAGGTTCAGGTCAAGACACCATATTCTTAATAAATTCTGGTCTCAGTTAGAGAAGCAATCTGTAAAAACGCATTAGTTTTTTAATTTTATTTTTTTTTTACTCTCTAATACATTTGCATGCCACTGAAATAAAAACACAACCCGATGACAAATAAAACGAATTTCTTATTATTGTGAACTTATTCCAATTTTGTTTTGAAAAAAAGAAACAAAATACAAGAACGATAACCCCTTGTCTAAAACACCAGCACCACTTTTTTGTTTAATCTATCCATTATTAATAGTAAGGAAACATGTGACTGAAAATTCAACGTAAGCGGAAGCGGCAGCCATGCGTTTCCCTGCACCGAAATCAAACAAGTATGTAGTGGAAGTTTAAATTAAAATGTACTTTAACTGGTTCTGAGATTATAGGCGAAAATAGAGAATCTCTTTTCTTTTGCTAGTGTGGGTTCCCTTTTCTATGAGTTTACTTATGAAAGTTTGTTTTGTAGTACTAACGGATTTTTATTGCACACAAAAAACTATTCGTTCCACTTGAAGCACTTTGCAATCAGATAGAAGAAGTATGTGGTTGTTTTGTTTTGTCTTTTTGTTCACTTGTAAGGCATATTGTACTTGTAAGAAATAAGGGAGTTTTGATGTTTCAATCCCTGCTGGTGATCTTTGGTGATCGCAAAAACTAATGGACTAATGGTTTTTACAAAAAGCACACAAGCAGTAAGGGGGCGTCTGGAAGCATCCGGAAATGTTCTGAAACCGTTTTATTGGCCCGAAAGAACTCTTCTGGACGATTCTGAGAAGAGAATTTTGCTTATGGATTTGAAGTCAAAATCCACTCAAGAAGCACAAACTCAAATTTCAAAAGGAAGCGCCTCACCTTATAAAAAAATATGCATTGTGTTTTTTCCACCAATTTTATTTGCAACTTGATTTCTTGGGAGGAAGGATGATTTTCTATCGTGAGATTTCTGAGAATTCTTAAACGTCAAGAGAAGATTGGTTGAAATTGAAGAAATGTGTAATTTACGAATTAGTGATTTTCTTTCTTTATTATTGTCAAATTCGAAAGTAAAATGAATAGAACTACATATGTATCTAAAACGGACAACTTAAATAAATATGAAACAATTTTTTTGTTGGAATATAAACGAAGGTGTAAGATGTTGATGACATGGAATTTATATTGAATTAGAGGATTCTGGCGACGACGAAGAACAGATTTTATTGATTCCAATAGAAGAAAATCCTTACTTATGAATTATTTGTTAGACTGTTAAAAAATGTTGTTGGTCAGAAATTTGCAGGGTTGGGTATTAGGTCCGTTCGTTTACTCCCTAAAACAGACAATTTTGAACAATTGTACACAAATGTTGTTCGTTTACTTACATTTTCGAGTTTTCGTGAGAAGAGAGATGTTGCGAGGGAGCAAAACATTTTCCCTTAATTCCCCATTCGAACCCAAAAAGTTTCTTGGGGGAGAAATGTAAGTTCTTTCAAACTCAAAAGTACATTTGAAACTTGACGTATTTGAAGAAATTTTAAATAAAAAAAAATTGTAAAGTTAAATCAAAAGTAAATAATAAAATAACCTCACAATGGCCTAATAAAATGGTTTCCATAACAATTTTTATTTCATCTGCACGTAATTGATCAATTTCGTTTGGTTAAATTTAAATTTTTTTTGCGTTTAAAGTTTCCTATTTTCTTTTATTTTTGAGCGAATTTATTATTTTCTGAGAGTTTTCGACCCCACTCTTCAAAGTTAGACAGTTTTCCTAAAACAACCCAAAAAGTAGACGAACGGACCTTATTATTCTCAGACAGTTTTCATCCCCACAATTCAAAATTTGACAGCTTTCCTACTAAAACAACCCAAAGAGAAGACAAACGGGACCTATGTATTTTCTCTACACGAGCTCTCTCTTCTGCTAATTTCTACTTATGTTTGGTCTACGGGAACATGAATTAGCAGAAATTCGTACAAATTCGCAGTTGTGGTTTGTGGAACACACTTTTTATGTCTGCATATATTTACTGTCCAAAACTAAAAAAAAAATTACGAAACTTAGGCAAACCCTGTTGTTTACACACAAAATTGTGTAGTTTTTCACAGAAGAGGGAGCTCCCGTGAGAGTAAAGTATTTGTCGTTTTTGGCCAATTTAACCCAAGACATTGCTTTGGCCAGAAATGGGAAATCTGTCAAGTCACATTTGTCTACGTTTGTTGTCCAACGCGTTAGTTAACTTTTTCGGTTTCAACATTCTCATATATTTTCATCCCCACTCTTCAAATTTTGACGTCTGCTCAAAAAACAAACATAGATACAGACCTTATGCCTATTTGGTTTTGTTTTTACACACACATTAACAAACAAATCAAATGTTAGCGGAATCAATTTTGCCCTTCCATTGGATTTCAGAATTAATGGATCTCAGAGTGAAACCAAAGGAAAATGGTTTTAGTTACATACATGTCCTCAGTCGCCATGGAAAGCTTTGACATTTTCTTTGTGCAAAATATCACGCTTGATCTTTATGTAATTATATATATGTATACATATAAACAGGTGGTGTCAAAATAAATTTCAAAAAAAAATACTGCACAAGTAACGAAATAGTCTAAAGGTACTATAGAAGTATGTACAAACATATTGAATGATTTGTTCTGCAATTGAAGTTTGAAAATAGGACAACTGGTACAAATGTTAGGTATTCATTTTAGCGTTTTTTTGATATATGTTTGGTTAGTTCGTAGCGTTTGTTTTTGATTATGATGCCTTGCACTTTTTGACGCTTTAGGGTAATCTTTTGTCTACATTCTTTGAATTTCTTAGTTTCCACCAAGTGGCAAAACATTACATTTACAAAAACAAAAACGATAACAAGATTGTACATCACTGGCACCAGTATAAACAAAGCCTGGCTTACATTATGTCACGAAATGAAGGAAAATAAAATTTTAAATAAATACAAAAAACACCAGTGAAAATAGATGTGACTAAAGTTCCGGAATGCATTTTCGAACATCAGAATAAATAAATAAGCTGTGCTATAATTTATATAAAATCTAAAAATAATAAAATAGTTTTAATTAAATATAAATATTTGTTCATTACTTTATAAATGTTAATAGACAACAATGAATGAAGCTAATGGTCGCAAGTTTATTTTCAATGAACATGAATGGCCATTTTAATTAAACATCATCGCACCACTAACAAACTCAGACAATAGGATCTGAATCATTAGGAAAGGGATAGAATGGACCAGATGGTAAACAGTCCCTATTACTCCCTTTGTTTATCATTCATTATTCATAAACATAAAGAATAAAATAAAATAATACAGAATAAAAATAACGTATACTTATTCCAGTTGTTCCAGAAAGTTTGGTGATTTAAAATAATCTGGTACAGGGTCATCCATTCGAGATATAATTTTATATATTGATTTTTTCCATGATTGCTCAGTGTCTTTGCCTCCTTGAATAGCTCTAAAAAATTCTCGCAATGTCTGTTCAACAACAAAACGAAAATTTGTGGGAACTTCTATATGGTTATTGCGGTTGTAATGAAGATTCAAAACTCGGTAAAGCTCACTATCCGCACCAACATGAAGATCTTCACCATTTTTAACGCCATCTGTGACAGCTTGTCGAGCATATTTCTCCATTTGTATATAGTAAAATTCTCGAAAGTTTGAAAACCATTTGACCAATTGTGCTGTATTGTTTTTGTGGAATTTAATGTCTGGAAAGTACATTTTGAGAACAGCAGAGCTGGGGTAACGCATCCAGAAGAACATCAGCTTTGCTTTTCGTAAATGCATTGGTGTTAATGTCGACGAATGCAATGACGTCGAAGATTCTGATTTCATCATTTGTTGTTTCAAAAATGATATTGTAGGTTGCATTCCATCAAATTGCATGTCAACTGAGTTGCAATCTGAATTATCTTGATTATCGATTGCAGTATGCAGATGTGCACTAAAATCAGGTGAGCTTCTTTGGTGAGCTGCTGCTAGTGAGTCTCTGTTTTCTAATATACCACTATGACCAGGTGGACTCGAAGACATTTTCATGTGATGCATTTGTGCAGCTGCAGCTGGTCTGTGATGAGAATTGTAAAATGGGCTGTATGGGGAAAATACTTGAGACTCGTGCAGCAAAGGATTTGGAATTGCTACAGTAGTAGGTAAAGATACAGGAATCATTGGTGGTGCTGGCGGATGGTATGGATTTAGACGCGGTGATGAACTTTTCGAACGCGTCATGCCAGTCAGCGTTACACTCTTATTTCGGTTACTAACCGAGGTTTGGTTCATGAAAATATTTTGTTGAGAGCTAGGACTTTGTATTTGGTTTGAAGTTAAGTTGTCTCCAACGTTAGGACACACAACACCATCTTGTGCTAATAAGCGACTAACAGTTCGTGGTGTAATTCGAGTATCTGTGACTTTGTGACGTTTTTTCTTTGGGGTTACCACAAGGCTAAGTGCTTCGTTTTGCTCCATATTTTGTTCTCTTGGTTCAGCTACCCCAAAAGGATTTGTATGCCGCTCTCTACCACTTCCTCCAAGGCCAATAGAATTGTAGAGTGAAACGGCTGCAACAGAACTAATACTGTGATGCGATTTTGGTGCCTGGAACATAGCCGCTGTTGATAGAGATGTAAAATGATGACGTGTGTTAATACTTAGTTTTATTAGATTTTCTTAGAATACAATTCAAGCCGCAGTTTAGAAAAAGATTATTGGTTTATTTGTTGACCAATACCAATATGTACTATAATTATTATTCCATTTTTATCTCTATAGTTTGTAGGAACAAATAGCTGTTCATTGTATCAAGTCTGTGCTTGAATTGTTTTTTTTTTTATAAGAAATGTAATTACCTGATTGACTGCTGATTAAATTGCTAACTGAAGTATTTACTAAAGACGCCGAAACAATTGGTATAGAATTTGAAGGCAATTTATCTGCTTCTGTCGCTCGGGGCGAATTCCTGTCGAGGATCTGTGAAGCCATCAAGAGGTCTTTGTTCAACTGATCCGCAGCTGCCGCAACCGATTGTGATTGTTTGTTGAAAAGTCGACGTTGGTGGAAAAATCGTGTTACAATTGAATCCACCAGGGTAGATAAGGATGTGGTTATTTCAGACTTCAGAACATCAGCTAGGACTTCTAGTTCGGAGCCTGTCATACGTGCTGCTGAAGATGATTGTGATCGAATCATATTAAACTTTTCAGAAATTTCTGACTTTATTGACGATTGAGTTGTAGAGTTCCATTGTGTTGGCTGCGGCTGCTGTATTCGTTGATGTGACTGCGAAGCCATTAAATAATTTTCAACTAAGGCAGCAGCAGCTTGTGATTCCAAGTGTCGGACGTCAACTGGCTGCTGACCATACTGCGGGGATTCTATGTTTTGGGTTTCTCTTTGCTGGATCAGTCGCCTTTGTTGTTCTTTTAGCTTGAGATGTGCTTCCATTTGTTCTTGTTCAAATCTTCTTTGGTTTTCATGCAGTTTTTGTTGTTCTCTTTGTAGTTGACGTTTTTGCCTTTCATGCTGCACTGCAGCTTCTTTTGCAATTCGCACCTCTTGCTCTAACAAAAAATGTTGACCCAAGTACATAGCAGCTGCATTACTTATGGAAGCATTTGTTGCGTGGGTGTCTTGATCTTCAGGGTCTTTAGATTCAGTCTGAAGCAATGGGCTTTTTTTCTGCTGATGCTCCACTTTTGGGCTATGGATCTTCACAGTGATTTCGCTCATGGATTGTGTCTCCAAAGACGTTGTACTAGCAGTTGATGGCTTTCCAGATGCATGCCTTTTTGGGTTCGGAGAATATAAGGGTGGTGATGTGGATATTGCTCTTTGAACAGATTTATTATGCGTTGAATTTGTTAGCGACAATGCTGGCGAAATCCCGCCATGGTTTCCATCGTTATCTATACTGTCGCTTGTTGTATCATCTATTTCCTGACACTCAGAATCAGCTTCCTGCTCTATTCTCGAGCACAATTGCACAATCTTTTGCTGCATTTCAGCTAATTGTTCCTGCATTTTTCTTAATTCTAAATCTAAAGCCTTCTTGGAATTCACTTTTATTAATTTAAGGAAATTCAATCGAATAATCCCACCCTTCTTGTAGAAGTTTTAATCATGCAGCTGCAACTGCATACTTATTTGAAGAAATATGGGGACTATGATCCGACGACGCATACACAATAATTCACAAAAAAAAAAAAATGGTGGCCGCTATCCCTCGTCACAAATTCGGTTCAAGTTTTTTCTTCAATTATCTTAATGGCTTCTCTCGTTTAGTACTTATCTTTCATAAATTTTCTGCATCCCCCTTAGCTAAGTATTTTTTCTTCATGTTTTTCTTTAAATCAAATAATCTATATAACTAGATTATATTTCTTTGGTTTTTCTAGCAGATTGTCTTAATATATTTATTTGTCTTACATATTTTTTCTTTCCGATACACCACTTTCTATTCTAAATTTGAATTATATCTTACACGATCGGTTTCGGTGCTTTATCTTTTCGCATTCCACTACTATTTTACTTCCCGTTCCAATTATTACACTTCCACCGCTTTATTGCTTGCAGTAGCCATCGATGTTGAACGTCACGCTGAACTGCGTATTCATCTGGTACACAAAATAAAAGAAACGTAGTAGATTTTTTGTTCAATGCTCACGTTGCACTTGGATTTTTGGCATCGTTAATTGGATTCGCACAAGATCTTCTAGGTGAACATTTTTTACTAAAAATTAAATTTACTTTTATTTTTTAATCTTGATTTTGAGTTTGGAACGTATGTAAATATTTACACTTTTCACTTTTAAGTAAATATATTAGCCGAAGCTGTGCGCGTTGACGGTTGCATTGACATGCGCATTGCCACGAATTTCGGGTTATTATGTCATTTTTCTTATTCTGACCTAGTGTATTGTATAGTATATACGAAGATTAGATTGTTCCTTCTTTTTTTTTGTTGACACAAGGATGATGGTGTATAAAAGTAGGGGGATGAAGTAACGAAAGGATAAATAAAAATGAACGAATAAATTTTCCGTTTGACGATGTTGAGAAAAAAGTGGTAATTACAGACTAATAAAAAAGATTTTCTTAAATTGGAAACAATTTTCAAACAGGTTTTTTAGTGGAAAGGAATAGAAATTTTCGGAAGAAGAATCATGTAAACAAAGTCTTTTTTGTGATATGAAGGGGAATGTCATTGGGTTTAGTAAAAAATAGGTATGAGGGTTTTATTTTACTACTATTCAGTTTGTTCAATGAAGACTTAAGTAGAGTAGCAGAAGGAAGCGTAGGGTAGAGCAAAACAGCAAACAACAATTTACGAGGTTCGTAGAAATAAATAGCCATACCAATTTTGACAGTTCGTTTACTAGGACATAAATTCAGATTTACAAGGTTAACGAGAGATTTACGCGATTGCAGGAATACTCCTTATATTTATTTTCTTTTGCCTTATTTAAGCTATTTAATGTGCATTTTTCAATATTTAATTCAAACCAACCCACTTGAAAACATCTGATTTTGACAATTCTACTCCACACCATTTGATATGTGTGATTCTTTAGGCGTTTTTCTTTTTAAGCTCTGAGCAGTGCACGGAGTAGAGCCTGAGCAAGTCGATTACGCTCGGAGCAGAGTATGATCACAGCTCTCCGATTTAATTAAGAAACACCCTTGAGCACTTTGCTGTCATATGGTCCACTTTGCACCTTAAACACAAAAATCAAATTTAAATAATGTTATTTCCTTAGAACAAAAATATTTTAATATATTACTTCGACAGACGCCATTTTGATTTTTGTTTTTTTTTCAACTCTGTCATTTGTCAAAACACACAAAATATATGAAGTTGGCCGCGCTCAGCCTTTTACCCCATGTGCTCGGTCATTTTATTCTGAGGTCTTAGAGCGCACTCCGAGCTAGCTCTGATCATTGTATATACATTCTCTATAGTACTCTCATGGTGGTCATTTTTCGTCTGGCCATCTTCCTCGTTGATTCAGAACATTTACCGATATTTTACCAGTATTTAATACACTTTTGTTGTCTGTACTTATTCTATATTCACACCAATTGGCAATTTCAGCACACCTCATTGCGACTTGATTCAGAACTAAAAAGTGATGCTTCATGATAGTACTATAGGCAGTGTACTGAGAGCGCTCCGAGTTAAAAAAGAAAAATAGAATTTTTTTTTGACAGGTCAGTGCCCTGCCTGAGCTTAAAAAGAAAAACGCTTTTTGGCATTCCTCAGAGGGCTTTTTGACATTTTATTTTTAGGGCTAAACTTGCTAACCCTGCCATATAACCTTATTTTACTCGAAACCAACAGTTTTGATGAACAATTTTGAGAGTATTTGTGTGGGTAATGTCTATCATTTAATCAAAATTCAAAACAAAATTAACGGAAGGAGTGTATTGTTTCATATAACGGTTTTTTAATTTTCGATTTTCTCGGTAACGGCTCATTGGATTTCAATGAAATTCTTTATTTGAAAAGGTTTAGGTAGAAAAATTAATTTTGCATACCAACATTTCTTAATCATTTGTTTTCTATACATAATTAATTTTCATTTTTTTATAATAATATTTTAAAAATGGGTATGTAAGGCACAATGTTGCACGACACAATTTAGAAGAATTAGAGAGATAGGAAAGATTTTTTGTCGGTGCAGTAGATCGAGAATTAGGAGACTATTTTCACACTTGGACAGCTCTAGCTTGCACTAGTTAGAGTTAGCAAAAATACTTCCCAAACTGAGAGTCGAATTAGGATCTTTCGCTTAGCAAGCAAACATCTCATCTACTGCACTAATCAATTTATGAGCAGTTGTATATTAATAAATTCTAAGAAACTCAAAAAAAAAATCTCAAGACTAAAAATAAAAAAAACAGGATTTTATCAAAATCGGTACTACAATTTACGAAATACTTTTTTACTTGTTTTATATAACGGTTTTTTTAATTTTCGATTTTCTCGGTAACGGCTCATTGGATTTCAACGAAATTCTATATTTAAAAAGGTTTAGGTAGAAAAATTAATTTTGCATTCCAACATTTCTTAATCATTTTTTTTCTATACATAATTAATTTTCATTTTTTTATAATAACATTTTAAAAATGGGTATGTAAGGCACAATGTTGCACGACACAATTTAGAAGAATTAGAGAGATAGGAAAGATTTTTTTTGTCGGTGCAGTAGATCGAGAATTAGGAGACTATTTTCACACTTGGACAGCTCTAGCTTGCACTAGTTAGAGTTAGCAAAAATACTTCTCAAACTGAGAGTCGAAATTAGGATCTTTCGCTTAGCAAGCAAACATCTTATCTACTGCACTAATCAATTTATGAGCAGTTGTATATTAATAAATTCTAAGAAACTCAAAAAAAAAAATCTCAAAAAAAATGTTTTCAAAAGACTAAAAATAAAAAAAACAGGATTTTATCAAAATCGGTACTACAATTTACGAAATACTTTTTTCGATAAATTCATTATTATATAATAATTTGTTAAGTATTGTGGTTTTGACACTTTTTAAAGTTTAGGATGCGTTATTTTTCTAATTAAATGTTACTTGTTTCTTTTAAAGATCAATAGGCAATAAGAGCAAAGTACCTACGACCCATTTGGTGTGAATATAGAACAAGAACAAAACACAAGTTTATTACCTAAATTTTTCGTCTTCACTATTAAGAGTTAAGTTGAGGTTTGTTCTGAAGATGGCGAGAACGAGAAGCCAAATTGCAGTTCTATGGAATGTACATATATACAATGGGCCTCCGCACACGAGACTAGTTCTGCCTAGGGTAAGATTAGTTCTTAGGGGAGAGAAGCGGAGTGTGCAGGCGGGACGGCAGAATGATCTGAACACGATTTCTCAACCAACGGAAAAAAAATTCTATCTCTTTCCTTCTTTGACAAATTAGAAAAAAACAAGCGAATTCCATGATACATAAACAACAAAGTAATATATTGCGTGACGTCACATGTAGTGTTTGTATGAATTTGTTTTGAGTTCGGCTAGTTTGTTATGTTAATTTTCTTTAAAATGTACTTTGGAATCACTGAACCTATTAAGTGAGCTTTTGAACTTCTTTTAATGAAAATTAATTTGGCTTTTTAAGTCCACCCTCACTGGCGACGTTTGTCCCCGTCAAGACTCGTCAGTCTTTTCGGAAAACTTCTCTATAAACCGTTTTTTATTTTATTTAAACTGTGTTTTAGATAGCCACCGAACAACGAAGTTTTCGAAAACAAGGCAATTTATATTATGAGATGAAGGCTTCAGACTACATATTTTAGCGAACAGGAAAGTTTCACTGCACTCCGATTTATTTCTCTTTTTATTGTTTATCAGTATTGTTTAGTTTTTAACAAACAAATTTGTCCCATGTGGGCATGTAAAAATTCCCATTTTTCTTAAATGCTTTTGAAAATATCCCACAATTCCGTGATCAAGTAATAAATACAAAAAAATACTCATACAAATATTTATTGTCATGTAGTTTTCACAGTCTGGCGTGTTAGACTATTTGCACACACACACCGATTTTGGACGGCCAGAATAAAAACAACCGATATTTTATTGGTAGCAGGTGCTTGCACATTTACCAATATATATTGCAATCGATGTAAGTATATATTATTGGCCCGCACTACCAAAAATAGTTTTAAACGTCATACATACCTACAATTTCACACAGCAGTCGAATGAAATGGTCGGTTAATAATGTGTGTGTGTGTAAGCGTGTATTTAGGCACGAACGCCACTACTTCCCGATAATGACGGCGATACAGTGACAGTAGACGGCTGCTCACCGGAATTTTACCGGGACCGATCAGCGATCGGCGTGTGTGCAAGTCCCGTTCCCACATGTGGTTCACTATTGTAATTTGGACGACCGGTATAAATAGCCTACTGCTACTTGCACGCACACCGATTTTGGACGGCCAGAATAAAATCGACCGATATTTTATTGGTAGCAGGTGCTTGCACACTCACCGCCTTATGGTCGTCACATGGAAGGGCTTAACCTCTTAACATTTTGTCAGAATTTGAATTAACTTTGACTCATATCATTATTAATGGACAAATAGAAGGGATACAAGGACAATGGATAGTTTTATACGGCCATTACCTTTTAGAACGTAACTGGATTTTGGTACGTCTGTAATTTGAAGAATTAGAATGGAGGTAGGAAAAAATGTCAAAGCTAGCAGCAAAAAAGCTTCTTATCGTTTGCATAAGTATTGTTTTATTTCATCATAATTTATTAGTTTCTTTTAAAATTTTAATAAAATTTGCAATATTTGAAGAGATTTAAACATAACCTAAAGCCTCTTTTATCTGCGAATACTACTACGAGGTTTAAAAAAAATACTTTTTTCCTTTTAGCATTGTATATGAAATCTATAGTACTACCATCAGGCAGCATCTAGTTTAGCGAGATACTTCCGTAATAGCGCTGCAGTAGTTCTTGATATGCATGTGTATGGGTTTTGGAGAGTAGAAAGAAATATAGTGATGAAAGTAGGTTGTATGTTATATTTTCAGAAACGTATGAGTTAGAATGATTACAAGCATTTGCAGGAATAATGAATAATAAGTACGAGTGAAAGGTTCAAAAAGTGACACTAGACCATATGGTATGGCAGGGTAAGGGAAACAAAAATTAATGGATATCCCTTTGATTTTTTGTAAACAAACCAAGATCGTCTTCAATTATTTTTTGGATTTTGCATTTTTCAAGAAATTTTGTTATTTCTGTATTTTCTTTATTTCGTATACCGAAATCAATTACCAATGGTGCCATATTCGGATTGGACTGTTAGTTTTAATGTATATTGTTCAATTTCGAACGTAATAAGGAATAGATTTTTTGTATGTAAACATAGGTAGTCCTATTAACATTTCTATTGAAGGAAAGAACAGTAAAAGCTAATTTTTATTCAAAACGGCATTTTACTGCTTACGATCATACATAGGTAAGGCTACTTGCACCCACACCGATTTTGGACGGCCGAATTTATACCGGTCGTCCAAATTTCAATAGTGAACCACATGTGGGAACGGGACCTTGCACACACCCGACCGTTAATAGGTATCGGTAAAATTCCGATAAGCAGCCGTCCACTGTCACTGTATTTCTATTTTACGGCTCGAAAAATGTTAACCATTTTTTGAAGATACTCAAAAGCAATAAAATAGGTACAAAGATCTGTTTTATTTGTAAAATAAGTAACTAGATAGGTACTTCAACTCAAATTTATTTTTTTCAGACTAAAAAATTTAATATAATAATCTAACATGGTAAGCATATATTTGCAAATTCTTCCAACAAATCCATGTCAATCAAGAAAGATACAGAATACGAGTTGCGAACATACATTATACATACATACAGTGTAAGTGATGTATATTGCTAGCGAAGCTGCATAAGAAAAAACATTCATTATTTTTTTTTGTCTAATGACATGAGCGCATTGTTTTTCAAAAAATAGGGCGCCCGTAATAAGGACATTTTTATTAAGAAGTTTTTGGTCGATGTTGTTGTCTTGTTTGTCGGTTTAATTATATTGTTCTTTAGTTGAGTTAATGGTACATATTACATCACGTTTATTGCGTAAAATGAACAAACTCAAACATTTTTTTTGCAAATACTCCCTTCTACAAATTTGCAACATGTTGAGAAGGTATGTAAGAATTTAATTTTATCTTTTTGTTTGCATTTCAGATTTTCCTTAGCAAAAAAATGTTTTCCCTTAAGGCACTTAATGCAATGTCAACCATTTTGCACTCCTTTTCTGTGTAAATATTTCGTCATCCTTCAATACCAGTTTTCAGCGATACGCAAATGATTTAAAAATAACACGAAGAAGTGTCGATGGTTTGTTTTCTTTTGACTGCTAACACTTTATATACATCTTTCATATTCTGTCTTTTTCTAACATTGCATATGTGTTGAATTCATCTCCCCGACTAAAAGTCTACAACGAGAAATAGCTAGATAGCGAAACTACATGGCGTTAGGTAAAACACCCATCTTGATAGTACTATAGATAATATATATACAATGCTTTTAGTGCTTTAGCTTGTCTAAAGAAGTCCACGATCTAAAAAAAAAGAGGCAAGATACCATACATGTCACACACTTTTACTGGCTGAACACAATGGTGAAGCTGAAGCTGAAGTATGAAGCGATGTCAAAGTTAAATATACGCGAACTCTATATGGCGAACACAACACGAATCTGGAATAGTTTACCCGGCGGAATTTTCCCTTGCCATTTTGATCTGTAAACATTCAAAGCCAATGTTAATCGACACCTCCTATCTCTCCCCTCCCTATTTTCCTAATGCCCGCGCAGTATGTTCTACAATAAAAGGGAAACAAATAGTCCCTTGTGTGCGCGTTAATTTAAAAAAAAATGAGAAGCTGAAGCTGAAATTTAAAATTTAGCTGAAGCGCAAGTTGAAGTTTGAAGCGCAAGTTCACTCAACTTCAACTTGCGCTTTATGCTTCAGCTTCATCTTTGACATTTCACAGGAACAAAATCGGCTAGTTCAATGTTTCTGAATTATCCGAGATCTCTTTTGTCAGTTCAATTGAATATGACTGAGAAAATTTTTTGGTTACTCCGAAATCTCAAGAAACTTGAACTAGTTTAATCAAAAGAAAATAAAATGTGTGAGGGAAATACAGAATTATTTATAGAACTGGTTAAAAAAGAGATATTTATGGAATTTTACCAACCCCAACTATAAAAATATTGAAAAGGCGTGAGTGCGGAGTAATATTTCGATAGCATTTAAGATATATATAAGTATATACATATATGTTTTATATTCTTGGCAGCAAAATTCACATTCCATGACATACTGCACCATTGCGTTCGAGTCAGCTTCATCACTTAGCTTCAATTTTGACGTGCTTTATTTATACGCTTCATACTTCAGCTTCACCATTGTATTCAGCCAGCTATGTATGGAATTTTAGACTGTCAGTTATATCTTACTGGTAAATGCGATTTTTTTAATTCTTAAAAATTATTTTGCGTGCTTATATGTTGAAATTTTAAGTATTTATTTTTTTCCCGAAGTGGCGTGTCCAGAGTAGCATCGCAATCTCAATTTGGCGACATTTTTTGTACAATTATTGTATAAAGCTGGCATTAGACTAGTTTCAAACTTTAATTTTTACTAGCTTTGTTCGTTGAACTTTACTCAGGGTCGTCCCAGGTTTTTTTGAATATCAAAAAACACTAACGGGCTGTCAATTAAGATACTGACATATTACAAGAAGCACGCTATTGTGACATATTACAAGAAGCACGCTATTGCTTAACAAATTTCGCCTGCGCCAAATTAAGAATGTGAATTGAAATGATTATAAAAAACAAAAAACTCACACTTGCATACTTTAGTGCATAGTAATAGCGAGTTTCATACAAATTTTAAGAATTTGATCTCAAAATCGAAATTTGATCTTTTCAATGAAACTTCTTTCATGATTAAAATGTAGTATTGGTGAAGGACTGTCACTCTTCCTTTGTCATTTGCATTTAGGGATGTTCATAAAAACATCGATTTTATGTTAATGATATCGATATTTTCGCGATGTTTAAGAAAAATGATGTAAATCTGAAAAAAAGTTTTCAAACTAAATCCCACCCTCACACACCTCCTCAAAAAAATTACCCTGGAGTAGCTTGTGAAATTCCACTATTAGTTCTATGTCATTTCTTTCTTGGAATTTGTGTTTATTTTGTTATTATCTCCCGGAAATAAATCTTATATATATTTTTCCAATTTCCCGACTTTTCCGGAGGGTTTTCCCAAAAGTTCCTTTCGTAAAAACTTTTTTCTGGTAATTACAAACAATTTCATCAATTCTGTTCCGATTTGGCTCAATTTTTTCCGTTGTTTGTAATTGCTAGAAAAAGGTTTTTACTTTTGGTAAAACCCTCCGGAAAAGTCGGGAAATTGGAAAAAATCGAAAATTGATTTTTGTATGGAACTATATATATTTTCATATAAGCAACATTAAATTTAAAAGGCTTGGCCGATTTCTAAAACATTTTGTAACCACGTTTACTTTTGTGTTTTTTGGGTATAATTTCGGTATGAAGGAAAGCTTAGGTAAGCCCGAGCAACGCCAGGTGGGTAACCTAGTTTAATATAGAAATGACATATCACTGTTTTTAATTTTAAACTGCGTCCACGAGGCGTGGTTTCGATTCTTTGAGAAAAGAATGGATTTTCATTTCTTTTTAGACAAAAAACTGTTGTCAATTGCCCAATTCAAAACTGGTTTTGCATGAAATTTTATGGTAATTGTTAATCCAGAGATATTAAGCTTTATAAGTTTTATTAAACAAGTGACTTAGTGAGAAAATTGTATAATTTAAAAAAGAAAAACAAGAATCAGGATGAGCTGCATTGTTAAAACTTATAAAACCAGCATTTTTAAGAAGAATGAACACATTTCTTTTCACAGGTAAAGTATTGTTTTATTTAGAATGTAAAGCGGTGTGTAGTGGTGTTTTGTTGAATATATTTTAAATATTGTAGAACAATTAAGAATTTAGAATTCAGTTTCCCGGTGACCCACGCTCAATGCAATTTGAAGCGAAACGTTCGGGGTGAATAAGATATTTAACTCACTAAATATTCATTTATATATAACGCGGATCATCCGAATTTTCAAAACCTTAAAAGTTAAATTTAGAACAATGAATTTAATAAATTAGTTGAAAATAAAAATGTACATCTTCAATGGATAAAATTCACTTTCTATCTATCAAATGAGAGAGTCTAAATCAGGGACGCATTCGTTTTCATTGTTGTTTGGTAAGGCGCTTCAATATGTTGAGTACATGTAGAATTAATTTATGTTTAAATAATTTTTATGTGAATCATGAATATTTTTTTTAATGTTTTTTTTAAGGTATTTCTCATTTTGTGAAAATGTTAGTATCGTCTTATCTGTATTATATCTACATCTAGTGATGTAAATATGCAGATAAATTATTTAAATAAAACAAACCTAACTTTAAAATTAAAAAAGAGGTGTCGCTACTTGTTACTTGTTTGTATTTTTCAGATTTTTGTAAGAGGTAAGTTTTATTAATAAAACAAATCCAAATCTATTTTACAGTAACTATTTATTTCCATTACAAGCATTATAACATTATAGTTGGCGCCCTACGATGGTTTTAATTTGTCTGCACTCCGCCCCAGTGTTAATACTTGTGTTTATGTGATCAACTCATACTATTAAGAAAGAGGCTTCATTTATTTTCAAAAACACGTCTTCCTGTACTTCTTATTCAATGATTCAGATTAAATCTTCCACTCCATAAGAAATAAAATCTTTCGTGTTAAGATTTGATCTAGATTTGCTCTTTTTCTTGCAATAGGTTTGTTCGATGTTCCCCGCCCCAGTGCGCACTGGGGAATGTCAGTGCATTAAGTCAAACTGCCAAAAACCTGCATAGCTGATTCGGTGTTGATTTAACATCGAACAGCTCAGTGCAACATCTCTATTTTTTGACACTTCTTTCATTTAAATTCAAACAGTGGCAAATAAATAGAAGTTAATAAAATGACCCCCGAAAGCAATATTATGTCTATACACACAATAGTAACTTACAAAATAATCTACGAAATATATAATATCAAATATCATGAAATAGCACACCAAATTTGCAAATAAATTCCTCCTTTCTCTGAAACGAACTTCTGCCAACAGCTAATTTGAATTAAAATTTTGAATTTTGACAGCAAGGATATCTTACACCAAGAAAATACCTGGGGCGCATGAGTGTGCACTCAGTGCGTGCCCAGTGTTCACATCGAACACAGTGCAAAAACACTGGGGCGAAAAAAGTGTCACATAAAACACTTCAGTGTGATTTCAGGGTACACCAGTGCGCCCCAGTGCTGACATCGAACAAAGCTAATGAAACTTTCAAAATTCAAAAAGATCAAATCTTTTGACAGAAAGAGCAAATCTTTTCTTGAATTGAACTCGCTATTAGTGTATTTCTTATAACCGTTCGGGTTCAGTGGTCAATTTTTTTTTTGTTCCAATATATGTATGTAAATATGTACACAAGATCAAAATTGTTTCCCAGGGAGCTTTCGATCAAATATTTTTTTGTAAAAATGCTTAAATCATTTTTTGAGGTAAACGAGTAACAGTTTGATATTTTATATTTGTTTTTAAATAAAATCAGTAATTTAACCATTTATGTTATTAAATTTGTTCAATAAAAATTTGTCAGTACAGGACTTTTTCAAAACAGTGGCGCCGGTGTATATTATCACAAAACTGAATTAGGAAAATTTCTACCCAAAAAGATAAAAAGCCACTGACTAACGTACATTTAAGGTGTCTTTTTTTCTCGTACACTCTACCATGAGTACCATGACCGATTTCCATCAGCGTTGATGGAAAATGTTTATTCACTTCTACTTACACCCGCACCACGCTACGTGTATTGAAAAAAAAAACTATTCCTTTGCCAATTTGACAGTACTATATAGTTTTTTTATTGGTTTTTATCATAGTTTTTTTTGGTTTTGAAGCTTTTGAGAACAAATTTAGTAGCGTTAGAGGGTGAGGGTAGGTGTTGTCGCTTTTGTATATTGCTAGTACATACTAATAGCTGAAAAATTGTTAAAATGCAGTTAAATTTTGTTGGCTTTTGGTATTTTAGTAGAAAGAAGTTATTTTTTCGAAGAAAAATATCTTGACGTGATATTGCATTTTAACAAGGGTGATGTGGTATCGTGGTTAATAAATATAAATATATATAGTACTAATAAATAGAGTGAACTAAAAATCAATTAAAATTGTGTAAATTAATTGTAAAATGTGTTTAAACTGTGAAGTGCCAATGTTTTTAAGGAGAGAATTATCTTCTAGGTTGTCATTCTTGTTTCTTTTTTCTATGGTAATGAACATGTGGAAACCCTACGCACATTGCTCTCCAATTGCGACGATTTATAATGATAAGTGCGGAAACCCTTTTAGAGCTTTTACTTGAAACAGAAATATCCAAGCTAATGCAAACAGACTGATAGGCAAACGTCCTATCTTCCCTGTAGTGACAATGTTTATTATTTTACTGAACAGACTACCTATAATAGGATGCAATTGATTTATGAATTATTTCTTTATGGTACAAAACTGACCTGCACAACATGGAACATATGTATGTGCAAAGGTTGAGTACCTAAACCCTGGTTTTGCACTTTTCTAAGATATTAATCAGTAAGTCAGTAAGTTGATCGAATAACAAAATTAAAAAAAAAAACTAGAATACAAACCTTAAACACAAAAGGCACAAACTCGGTTGTTTTCTCCATGTTCGTCAAATCCAATACATTTTTCACATTTGCACACGGGTCACAATTAAGATCATCAACTTGAAAAAAAGGATTCATCATTAAACACGATTCGTCATAAAGTTCGGTCAATCCGGGAAATTTTTTAATCACTGGCAGTGTCATCTTTCTCCAAACTTTCATTCCCGGATAAATGAATGTCTGTACATTGCGTAAAACTATTGTAGATGCTTCATTTTTGTAAGATATAAATATACATGCAATAGCAACATAGAATATCCAAAATAAAATTTTTCGCTTTCGGTCGATAATTTGTTTTAAAATTTCTGCTTTAATAAATGCTACATCGTTATTGGAGTTGTGATGGTTGTTGTTATTATTGATGGTTGATCGATTTTGTTCGAAATACTGAAATAACACGTAATTATCGAACTGGAATGCACGAATATTGCAATGATGTTCTGCAATGGATTTCATTAGACGCAAGTTTTCAATGTATTTTGATATCACTTGATGCCTAGATAGGTTATTAAAATTTATATCAATATTTTCCATTGCCGGGCGATAGATTTGATTTTATGTAGCATAACAGGATTTATGTTTCCAAATTTTGGCAAAATATTTTTATTTCGGTTTAACGATCGAAGGGTGTAGTAAGGTGAACTTTTTTATTTTGGTTTTTGAATTGTCAGATATTTGACATCTGGTATGGAAAATTGGTAATGTTTGTTTCAAATACTATCCACAAGCTTGTTCGATTCGTTTTTTTTTAATTGTTCTTATCGCCCTCTTAAGGACTATTCCGATGATGGCGAAAAATGACTGACGAATATACGTGGTTTAAAACAACTTATAAACCTAAATTCTTCCAAATGATGGAAATATAATTTATATTAATGTTTAGATACTAAAATTAAGTTTTTAATTTGTAAAATAAGATACATTTGAGATCCTGATTTTTAAGAACTGCCAACCTCTCTATTCGCTTTTCACATCGTTAGTCGTTACGAACAAAACCTTCATATGAAAGAAATAAACGAATATTCGTTCATTTGTCCGTCGTTGGTCGCTCTCGTCTATTCGTTCGTCGTAGGTCACTCTCACTGAATAAAGGAGGCTTTACTTGTATCTTCTTAGTTCATATTCATTTGCATCGACATATACAAAAAGTAGGACACAACATAAAAAAAATCATACTTATCCGATAGAGAAGAGCCACAAAATGCAGATCATCTTCATTTATAAATATTAAGGAAGTATGAGTCTGAAGATTACAGATTATATTGAAGAAGAACATGTTCATCCCTATTGTAACATATCAACTGCAACATTGTTTTATATGTTCGGTTTTTTAGTATTTTTCAATCAATTTTGAACAATCTATTTAAAGAAATAGGCAATCATTTGGTAATTTGCACAAAAAGTATTTTTATCTAAGTTTGCTAATTTCGTTTGACATTTTTTTACTTGGTACCTTAATACTACGTTTTCATTAGAGTCAAAATTACCTCATTTCAAAATTTGCCGAAAAAGTTTTTCTTCTAAGTTTGCTAATTTCGTTTGACACTTTCTTACTTGAAACCTTAAGGCAAGTTTAGGATTCTTGAAAATAAAAAATTGAAATAAAAATAAAACATGAAATAACGATCATAGAGAAGCCCTAGAAAATTGGTGGCAAGAAATGTCTGTCTGCCAGTCTATTATTTCTACGTATATATTAATTGTTTTCTTTCAAATATCTAGCCTTCCCCAATAATTACGAACATAAAGCAAGTACGTGCGACCCAGTCGTGCACTCTTAGCTTTTTATTTTCTTCTTTGACTTTTTATAATGTCAAATTTGACGTTTGTTATAGAACCTTGTTCAATTGCGATCCAATTACTTTCGAATAAGGTGTGTTCGACTTCACATTACACAAATTTCAACCTAATTTCGTGGAAATGAGATAATTTGGAAATGTGATTTTGTATGGGAAATGAGATGATTTTGAATCAAATTTGGAAATTTAATACGAAATTAGCTCCTTTGGCCTGATGAAAACGTAGTATTAGTCCTCAAAAATTTACTTTCCACTTCATTTTCACTCATTTTGTCGTTTATTTTGAATCTTACTAGAAGTTTTCTCTGAGTAGAACGAAAGCAAGTGATAAAGAATTTTAAAAAAAGCGAACAAGAGAAAAGAAAAACGTCAAACTGATTCTTAGAACATACTACCCCTGCGACACAGGACAGCTTTTTTCCTGTCTCATCTTTTCTCTCTATGGTACTTACTATGTTCGAAGAATTCGTAAAAGGTGCATTCATCCAGTTTCATTTTCTAATAGCAGACTATATAAACTAAAGAAATATTTCCAGTTGCATATCCGTCATAGGTTTACATATCACAATATACAGCAAATATGTACTGTACGGTGTGCTTGGCCGTCTGTTTATTGAATTACGGGCCGCCATAAAAAATTCAATAGAACTAACCTTTTAGCTTTTGACGTAATTTCGCATTTGAGTTAAATCAAATGTATTCTTAAAAAAAAATAACTTTTTACCGAATAAAACTACTGTAATGGAAAATCAAAAGTACGAGCAGTTTTAAGGTACTTCAAGTCTCAAATTCCTGAAAAAAACAATTACATAACATAATTAGAAACACATTATTTTGATATAGCAATGCATTGGTATAGCCGCAGCTTAAGGAACTTTTTGGACAAGTGGCCTGGTAAAAAACGTTTGGGTATTTACAGATTTCTACCTATTTTCTTCGTTCTTGGTGCAGCTTTGGAGTTTTCTATGATCAACTGGACTGTCGGCGAAACTAATTTCTGTACTGTTTTTGTCCTAATTCATGTTCTCATTTTTGAAAATTGTTTTTTTCTTTTAAGATCGTACATATAAAAAGCGCCAAGCTAAAAATCTTATTGAATCACAGCTCGCAGCAAGCATAGCAGAGGCAAAAACGACTGCATAATTTCACAATGCCGGCTGGTGTTACATGGGGACAATACACTAGATTTTTTATCAGTGCCATGATTTCTATGATGGCTGGAGCCCAATTAGTACACATATACTATAAACCCCTAAATGATATTGATGTCTATATAGAAAAAGAGCTGAAGACAGTCAAGCCGTCAACTGACACAAAAGCTTAAATTAATTTGTTAAATAAATGATTTGTTGCTGTAACTAAGTTTTAAAATTAAGGAGCTTTATTATGCGTTTTTAAATGAGCTCGCAGCGCAACTACTTGTATAAACCGTTTCTTACATATGTGACATTCGTGAGGCTTTTCACCAGTGTGCCGCATTTCATGGTGTTTGAGGGTTTCAGCTTTTCCGAAGCTCTGGTCGCAGTATTTGCACTTGAACCTGCGTATTCCTTTGTGGACTATCCGATTATGAAGCCCCAGATTAGCTGAACTATTGAATACTTGTGGACATGCAGGACACGGCCACTGCTTCTCCTTTGTATGATAATTAATATGAATGCGTAGTTCACTCTTTGTTGTCTTCCTAAGGCCACAATATGGACAAACAAAATTTTTGATTCCAGCGTGCCGCATCTGATGATCACGATAGGTACGTTGCGATACATATCCTTTGCCACATTGATCACATTTGAAAGGATATTCTTCTCCAGTATGCTTGAAACGATGCTCTTTGAGTGCGCTTATGTTCTTGAAAGTCTTGCCACACTCTTCGCATATGAAGATCTTGGGTTCGTATTTAACCTCCGAGTGTTTTATACGACAGTGCACTCGAAGAGTCTGTCTCCGACGAAATGTTTTATCACAACCATCGTATTCGCATTTGAATTCTTCTTTGTGCTCTGTGTGTACATCTGACATATGAACTTTTAAATGTGAAGATTTATTATATGATTTATCGCACATTTTGCATGGATACGGCTTAAGACCCTCATGCAGACGAGCGTGCGCATCAAAACGGTCTTTTTTAAAGAACTTCTTTCGGCATTTTTCACAATTGTATATTTCTGGAGTTTTGATATAAGCTGGCATTGTATAGTCTTCATCTTTGGGCTTTCTACCACGCCGTGGGGCTGGTGGTTTAGCGTTTTTCTTTTCCGCTTTTTCTTCCACCCCATCGAGTATATTCTGTTCAGGTGTGGAGTCATAGTCTGTAGATTCATCAACTAGGCCGCTGAAAACGTCATGATCGATTTCTTGTTCCTCAAGAACTGGGGGTACTTTTGGTTGCTCTATAACTTTGATGGCTACCGGAAATTCGTCAGAATTCTAAAATAAATAATCACAGAATCCAAACATAATTAATATGCTGTAAATCAAAAACCTCCTTTTTGTGTTCAATAAGCGATTCTTCTTCGATGACTTCAAACTTATTTGCCATCTGTAACCATTGTAAGCTATTCAAATCACCTGAGGCACCTTCCAATTCGAGCCTATCAATTTCAAGCTTGGGAAATGCGTTTGCTACACCGTCCAATTCGCGAAACGACTTAATACACATGACTCGGAACTCGTATGATGTCTCTATTTTAGAATGGCAACTAGGGCAGATGTGATTAGGGAAACCATCATCCCTTTCAAAGTCTAAAGAGGTACATACAACAAGCCACTTGGCTATGTTCGGAGTGTCGTAGATGTTTATTTCAGCACCAGGTTCCAACACATCCAGACAAGTGCGACAGAAAGAATCAATGTTATCTAGCGTCACTGCCATTTTATTGTTAATTTAGAAATACTATATATTGTATTTCTTATATTTTTTCCCTTGATCTTTGTTTGTAATTGAAGAAAATGTTTTAATCGTTAACTTTAAAAGTTTTGGAGCATCTTCGCCTCCACGGTAACAAATACGTTTGAAGTTTTAACCCACAACTGTCATTTCTTTCGTTAGAGATGAGACAAAATCCGATAGACTAGAGAAGAGCTAGTGCATGCTTTACAGAACTATAACAGACACATATTCCAATTTAAAAAAAATACAGATATCTTCCATGCCCTTCCAAACATCATTGTATATACATTTTCTATAGTACTCTCATGGTGGTCATTTTTCGTCTGGCCATCTTCCTGGTTGATTCAGAACTAACTCTAAATCTAAATGGTGGAGACGAGAACCTTTACCTATATTTTACAAGTATTTAATAAACTTTTGTTATCCATACTTATTCTATATTCACACCAATTGGCAATTTCAGCACGCCTCATTGCGACTTGATTCGGAACTAAAAAATGATGCTTCATGATAGTACTATAGGCAGTGTATATACAATGCAAACATAACCGAGAAAAGTGGTTGTGGAAATTTATTAGGGGTATTCATGCAACGAGAAAAATTCGTACATCATAGAAAATCCTATCCTTCCGTAAGCGTTTGCATGAACGACCCTTAGAAACAAATTGCGTAAATGTGAAAACAGTTATTTACCGTCAGAAATTAAAGTTATACTTATTTAAAAAAGTGTAAGTACACTATTAGATCTTATTAATTGGATATTGTTTTTATTTAAAATTTGAAGAAAACAATTATTATAGCTGAAAGTATGAATATAAAAACAAAGTTCTTAAGAAAATAGAAGTATACGTACACAAGAATGATAATTTCCGTTTATTGGAATGTATTACTCTTTCAATTTATTTGCTGACTACTTAAGCCATATAAATGTACATATATTGTTCAATTGCATGACATGCACGTGCAAGTAAATTCTGGTTGGATTTTCAATGCAGTACGTTTGATTGAAAGAAAATCAAAAGACTTTTTTTTTTTTTTTTATAATTAACGCGCGCACAAGGGATTATGTGTTTCCCTTTTAATGTAGAACACACTGCGCGGGCATTAGGAAGATAGGGAGGGGAGAGATAGGAGGTGCCGATTAACATTGGTTTTGAATGTTTGCAGATCAAAATGGCAAGGGAAAATCCCGCCGGGTAAACTATTCCAAATTCGTGTCGTTCGGCTAAAAAAAGAATCCCTATATTTCACGGTACGTCCGAAATTAGGCTCAAGGGTGAACTGATGAGCATTCCTTGCGAGACGAGTATTACGGGAGAAACTTTTAAGGGGAGGAATGCAACTGGCTACTTCGAGTGAACATTTTTTGTAAAAGAAACGATAAAATAAGGAAAGACATGAAACATTGCGTCGGTGTTCGAGTGGGGCAATTGTTTCAACGGCAGTTCTATTACCTATCAATTAATTTTTGCCAGATCAGATGGGGAAAAATACTTCTTACACCGATACAGAAAACCTAAGCACTTTGCAGCATTCTTGGCGATCTCAAATATATGGTCGTTCCAACGGAGGTCGTCGTTGACACACATACCGAGTACTGCGAGTAAGTGCCATTCATGGACAATGGCATTGGGGGAATGTTTAGCTTTAACGACAGAAGACAGCATTGAGTTTTCGAAGCATTAAACTCCACACGATTTCTATTACCCCATTTGACAATGCTGTATAAATCGGAGTTTAATGAGCTTGACATACGGCACCGTTGCAATTGTACGTCCGAAGGCGAAGGACGTGAATTATCGAACGAATATGAAAAGCTGAGGGTAGAGTCGTCAGCAAAACAATTAAGTGGATTAGAAGTAACAGACAGAAGATCATTTATAAAAATGAGGAAAAGAGTCGGAGACAGAACAGAGCCCTGGGGCACACCAGCATTTATTTTATGGGAATCAGACTTGAATCCGTCCAATACAACTTGTATTGAACGGTCCAGGAGATAGCTTCTAATCCAACGAACAAGAGTATTATCGATCCCAAAAGCACGCATTTTCGATAAGAGAGCTTCATGCCAAACTCTTTGGTTTTGCTTCAAGCATACACCCAATCTACTGTCCCTCTAAATCTATGAGCTCAGAATAAAATGATCTAGCAGATGGAGTAAAATATTGAGTGCGGCCAAATTCTAATATTTTGTTTGTTTTGACAATTCACAGGGTTGAAAAAAACAAAAATCCAAATGTCGTCGGTCGAAGTAAAATATTAAAATGATTTTTATAAGGAAATAACATTAATTTAATTTAATGTTTGTATTTAAGGTGCAAACTGGACCATATGACAGTTCAGAGCTCAAGTGTGTGAATCGGAGAGCTCTGATCATACTCTGCTCAGAGTGTAATCGACTTTCTCAGGCTCAACTCCATGCTCTGCTCAGAACTTAAAAAGAAAAACGCCTCTTAGTGCATCTTACCTTTTAAATACCCCTATTAATCTGCGTTCAGCTTAAAGAATTTTTAAAAACTGGGATCATTTTGCGCATTGTGAGCACTACATTCTAAGGAAACCAAACTGTCATTGCCCGGGTTCACTCTTCCGAGACCAAACATTAAAAAAAATTGTCCTTCAATTGTTCAACAAAAATCTTGTAAAGAATTAATAATCTTTACTTTAAAGTAAATATCCATTTAAAGCCATTCGACAAGCTTATTTTATTCAACGAGTCTAATTGAATTTTTTAGCTGAAGCATATACAAACTAGTGAAAGTTATGAGTTCATGTTCAGTACCAACACCCTTTCCGGACAATGACGGCGACGAAAGGTGGATTAGCATTCATAAACGATTTTTGTCTGAGTGTCGAGAAAAGGATCCGGATGTGATATTCTTGGGTGATTGTATATTAGAAACGCTTCAGGACACTGAGACTTGGAATCAGTATTTTGCTCCTATGCATTGCCTTAACTTCAGCATTAGAAATGACCGGACGGAAAATGTCCTTTGGCGTGTCGAAAATGGAGAATTGGATAACGTTAGACCAAAAGTAAGTTATTAATTAGCTATAACAAATATATATATAAACGAAGTAGTTGCGTCTGCTTATGGTAAGTATGGTTGTTTTTAATTTCTTTCTTTACGGCCTTACCTTTTTTAAGGTGGCCCTACAGTCCAATGCAAACCTGGGTCTCAACCAACAAGCTTCTCTGGCCAGTTCGGTTTTTAGTTACCTGCCTCCAAATTTTCAAGTGAAGTAGGTCCATTTTGTATTCTACTTTAGTGCCCCACCTAAGCTTAGGTATTACTGTCCTGCGCGTCGCGCTCTCTATGACCCAGCCATATGAAACGTTTGACTAGGTCTGTTTACAGCTCATACATTTCCCCATTGTATCTCCTTCTCCGCTTGCTGTTAATGAATACCGGATTAAACATCAACCGGAGTATTTTTCTATCTGGAAACAACGTGCCCATCGCCATGTCTAAATCCTTTTTGACTTCAAAGGTGTCGGTAAGGTCATGAAAAGGTGGTTGGTATTGATTTGAAGTTCTTGGGTCTTTTTCCCAGATCTGCCATAATGTAAACATTTGGTCGATAGTGGACTTTCCTGGCCTAAAACGGCACTGATATGAACCTTTTTGGTTGTTGACGAATGGACTTAGGCGTTCATACAATACAGCAGAAAAATCTTGTAGGCCATGTTGTGGTGATACCCTGTAGTTAGTGCAGTTCAGAGGGTCTGATTTCTTCTAACCATATCTGGCTTAAGAGTTGGTGCATACTTATAACCAAGTCATCGTCTGCAGCTTTGAATATTTCGGCAGCTGGACAATCGGCTCCGGCGGCTTTCTTGCTCTAATGCTTAGATATAGCTAGCTTTACTTCATCCAAATAAGGTGGGGAATTCATTCTACCTGACAGCGGAATTCGTTTGGTCATCGACTGCGTCGACTGCGATTCTTATATAGCTGCATGTGCTTGCCAACACTCATTATCAAACCAGGGTTTCGTTGTGGTGGCCGTGTAAATCCCAGCACTTCTAAGGAGGCTTTCCTGTCCGAATCAAATTTCGAACATCCATGATACTGGGGCAGTGCCTTTTGGTAAATCTGGTTGACAGATTGATCAGGTGATCTCCATGTCCCTTTATGAATGATGAGGTGTGGAAGCTGAGTACTAACTATTACAATATCTCGTCCTACAGCAAAGTCAATTAGCCTGAATCCTTTATTAGAGTTGGTGTTGTGCAGGCTGTGTTTTCCGATTGTACCACCAAAGATCTCTCCCTGTACTAATATTTCGAACTTTTGAGAAAAACCTTGTTTTCATCATAAGGAATTCTATTTTCCTATTTAAGCTTCAACCGAGGGTATCATGAAGGATATGATGAATCATAGGAACAAAAATAATTACCCAAAAGATAGCAGCTGATATTGGTATATACACTGCCTATAATACTCTCATGAAGCAACATTCTTTAATTGCTGCACGGCCCTTAAGAGTGGCGCTGAAATCACCAAAAGAGTATAAAATGTCTCGTCTCCACTATTAAGAGTTAGTTACTGCATGGCCCTGAAGATGACCAAATGACATCCACGAGAGTACTATATAGAGAATGTAAAGAATATACAATGCAGCTGAAATGTTTTTTGATAAATCAAAGTAACCAACATCAGTTTGTTGGCCATTTGCGAATCCAGTTGATATGATATCCGAACACCACAACAACGAAGTAATACTGTGAGGAAGTATGACGTCGGAAAGCTGCAATCACAAGAAACCGCCAGATCGAATATTCCGTAACCTCTCAAGAAATGCATTACCGCCAGCATCGAGAGCCGAAGACCATGACACACAACACCGGCGGATTGGACAAAACATCACAATAGACAGGCGGCACAAATGCCGCCCGCCCGTATAGTTGACCATACATTGATTCGAAGCGTTTCGCGATAAACTCAATTTTGCGATACCTCCGTGGTTGGATGCAATAGGCCGAGGGCCTGATTAGTATAAAGGTATAAAGTATGATTTTTTCCAAAATAACGGAATAAATTGAATCATGCATGATCTTGTTAAAAAGATAGCACAAGACTGCACATAAAGATTTAGAGCATCTTCGAGATCTTGGACTTTTCGGCACGCAGCTTCTACACCAATTTTGATGAAAGATGGAGGTTGTAAAGAGTTTGTATTGATTGTTGTCAAAAAATATTATCGTCGTTATCCTCACTGTATAAACTGTTTTAATGTAATCTGCAAATGTATTGCAAATACCAGTCATTGGTTGCTATTATATTTTTATAACAAAGAGAAAATGGATTTTGATTCTGTTTCCCTTTCCTCTTGATAAAATTCCAGAGCAAGGATGGATTTGTTTTTAAATAAGATTTAACTACTACTACTACAACTGGCGCGATAGCTAATTAAGGAGGCAAGGCCTAGTGACTTATACTCTCAACCATTCCTGTGTGTGTGTTGTTAATCTGCAAGAATGGAAGATTTAAGATTTAACGTTCGTTATATATCTATCGTATGCAATGTATATGCAATGTATGCATGTGCTTCTACCCAACTCTTTCCTGGCTATAATAAAATTATTGTAAACGCAATTTATTTTTTGTTCTAATTTCAGGTAGTCGTGTTACACGTCGGCACAAACAACGTTGAAAATACCCCAGAGGAGATATCTGATGGCGTATGTGAAATAGTAAAGCAAATTCGAAACAAATTGCCCGACACTTATATAGTTTTACCGGTAAGCCAGAAAATGATTCAATTTAATTAATAAAAATATTTTTAATTTTCAAATTATTTATTTTAAGACGATTCTTCCACGTGGTCAACTTCCAAATAGACTACGTAAAAAAAACTCCGAAGTAAATTGTCTAATTAAAGAAAAGTGCATAGGTCTTAATCGAGTACAAACAGTCTGCATAGATAAAGGGCTTATACAATCAGATGGCACAATCAGCCATCACGATATGTTTGACTATAAGAACTTAACCAACACCGGATCTAAAAAAGTTTTCGAGCCTGTCTATGATTTATTATCACAAATTCTAAATGAAAATGAACCAGAAAAAGACCTCACCCCGTCGGAATAAAATTTAAGTTTTCATATTTTTGAATAAGCATTTTCTATACACCAAAACTAATTAAAATAAATTAAGTAAATCATAAAAAAATAAAATCATTGAGCTGCCTTAAACCAAAAATCATATAAAGCTTGTAAGGAGCATATCACATTAATTAAACTTTATGTTATTTCTCTAAGTAGCTACATTAAGTGAGAAAAATAACATTCCAATTTTGCACTTAGCAGCTAAAGAATCATTTTTGTTTCCCTCATTTGACATTTGTCATAGAATTTCACGAGTGTAGTATTAATTTATTATTGATGTTAATTTTTAATACGAATTATTTATAAAACATATGTATGTATGTATATTAAGGTGTAATTTATTCGACAAGTTATAAAACCGTATTTGTGTATGTTGGTTAATTTTGGATACTTTGTTTTGTGAAACGTGATCTCTGCTCTTAAATAAAAAAAGGAAACATTTTTTACGCGTTCCATGTTCTTTTAAGAATCACAATATATGTATATGTATGTACTAGCATTTTGTTTGTGATTTTTTAAACATTACAAATAAATAAAATAAAATAAAACGTTTACAAAACATGCAGCACTACTCGTTATATATTTTTTTTTTAAATTAATTTAAGAATTATTAAACTTAACAGTTATATCATTTTATTTATAAATGAAATGATGTCAAGAGAAAAAAAAACATTAACAAATTTTGAGTCCTTTGGATGATAGTCAATGATTCTGAAAACTATACTAAATACAAACGGGTATCCTTGTTGTATATAAACAAACAATTAATTGTGCAACGCTTAAGAGGGCACAAGCATTTAATTTCTCAATTCGTTCACATTTTATCCAAAAAGGATTAATATAACTGGGCACAATAGTGTCGGACATAAATGTTCCTACATCTTGGACATAAACAAGTACTGTAATGTATGTGAAAGAGTAACGATTAAATTAAATTAATTAAAAAGTGTCAAAACCAAAATAACCAACGGTTTCTATCAGGGCTCTTGATTTTACCCGGGTAATACCCATTTGATCAAAAAATGCGTAATGCGGGTATTACCCAAATTTGCGGGTACCCGGTATATTTCAAATGGTGGGTACCCGCCAATTTCAGGTTACGACTCAAAAATACTACAATTGTATATTTATTTATTTATTTATCTACGATTTATAATAATCTGCAGATTTGAATTTACATGCATATTTCTACATTTGTGTGCTAAGAATGCCAACAATAAACTTTTAATTACATTTCTTTCTAACCAAATGTCTAAGCAACAATAAGCTTCATTGAATAACTTGCAACAATGACTTAAAGGCTCACGTAATCCAAAGCAAGTTGTGTGCGGAACTTCAAATAATAAAAGCCTTTGTCTTAAAGACCTTGACGGAGCATAAAGGTTAATAAGAGCAAGTAGGTTTTCAGAATCCACAAAACTACACAAAATATCGCGAACAAATGTTATACAATATATTTCTTTGTGTTATTCAAGTCTGCATTCCTAGCAAGACACTTAGATGATAGGAATGAACATAATTGACGTTACAAAAAAAATGCCTTAATGCAAATCGCAAAAAGTTTTTTTGAACTTTCCATTCTGGAAATGTCAAATTTGGAGGTAGGGTTCCAAACAACACAAGCATGTTCTAACGAGGGTCTAACAATATTACAATATAAAGATTTTAAAGTAAAGGATCTTTGAACTCGGATGAATTTCTTTTTAAGAATCTCAACATTGAGTTAGATTTAGAAATAATAGAATTAATATGAAGTCGAAACGTGAGCTTTTCATCAAAAATAGCGCTGAGGTCTTTTACTTCGTGAACGACTTTAAGCTAAACATTATCTAATGCATACGATGAAATGATACATTAATTTGTCTGTGTTGAGTTTCAGATCATTTGAATCGCACCATAACGAGAACACATCTAGGTCATTTTGAAAGCGCGAACAGTCAGAAATATTTGAAATAATTGCGTAAAATTTAATATCATCAGAAAATATAAGAGGTGGCTCCCCTCAAGGACGCCTGAGGTCACAAATATTTCTTTGGATCGTATTTATTCAACAACAACTATTTGTTTCCGACCATATAAATTAGATATGAACCATTGCAGTATAGCACCGTGAATTCCGTACGACTCAAGCTTTCTCAAAGGGATTTTTAAGTTAATTCTGCATAAAGCTTTTGTAAAGTCTATATGAGTTTGATAATTCTTCTTTAATGAGTTAATGCAAAAAATCGTAAATTCGAGACCGTAGACCTGCTCTTCCAAAAACCATGCTGAAATTTACTAACATGACTTGAATAAAGAGGTGATAACAGACACTTTCCACTCATCTAAAAAAATACCACTGGCTAAAGATTTTTTTTTATAATTAACGCGCGCGCAAGGGATTATTTGTTTCTCTTTTAATGTAAACACTGCGCGGGCATTAGGAAGATAGGGAGGGGAGAGATAGGAGGTGCTGATTAACATTGGTTAGCAGATCAAAATGGCAAGGGAAAATCTCGCCGGGTAAACTATTTCAAATTCGTGTTGTTCGGCTAAAAAAAGAATCCCTATATTTCACGGTACGTCTGAAATTGGGCTCAAGGGTGAACTGATGAGCATTCCTTGCGAGACGAGTATTACGGGAGAAACTTTTAAGGGGAGGAATGCAACTGGCTACTTCGAGTGAACATTTTTTGTAAAAGAAACGATAAAATAAGGAAAGACATGAAAAATTGCGTCGGTGTCGATACAGAAAACCTAAGCACTTAGCAGCATTCTTAGCGATCTCAAATATATGATCGTTTCAACGGAGGTCGTCGTTAACACACATACCGAGTATTGAGAGCTTTTCGGTTTCTTCGATGTAAATGCCATTCATGGACAATGGCATTGGGGGTATGTTAAGAAGATAGCAATGAGTTTTCGAAGCATTAAACTCCACACGATTCCTATTAACTCATTTGACAATGTTGTATAAATCGGAGTTTAATGAGCTTGACATACGGAAAAGCTGAGGGTAGAGTCGTCAGCAAAACAGTTAAAAAGCTCTTTCAATAGAACGCAGAGGACGTCTGCACAATGTTGATACACGGAAATTATTCAGGGAACCCAAGGAACGTCCACTTTTTATGCAAAATGGAAATCATAAGAATTTCATCGATAGCGGTGATGACATTAAGGAGTTCCGAAGAGCGTGCCCGCAATTCATTGCCGTTGGCGTAAGGAATACTCTACATAAGTATATATCCCCTGAAGAAGTGCGAAAAACTCACGAAACGTTGGGGAAAAAAGATAGAATGAATTTGTTTTTATTCTGATTTATAGAACAAAACAGAGGGAAAAAAATGAAAGGTGTTATAAGAAACCATGTGCGAAAATTCTTTGCCGAACGAGAATAGAGAGAATTTTTTTTATTGAAAGCGAAGTGCCATATGGACTTTATATTAGATGCAAAATTAGATTGTGAAAATTTCAATGAGTTTAATATGTACATATCTGAGGGAATCACAGATAAACTACAATGTTTCGGAGCCCTTGAAATGGTGGCAAAATAATGAGGCAAAATATCCCAACCTAGCACTGTTGGCCAAAAAATATTTATGTATACCATCGACATCGGTATCCTCTGAACGCTGTTTTTCTGCTGCAGGCTGCATGTAACATTTTAACACCTAAAGATCAAGTCTGTTGCCAAAAAATGTTGGCTTATTGACATTTTTGATGAGCAATAAAAATTGTTACAATCAAGTCCTAATTAAGTTTTTATTTATTATGGTGACGTATTAATTTCTAATATATATTGTGTTTTTAATGAATAACTACATTTCTTTTCCGCAAATATTTATATAATTTACGTTTTTGATATGAAGATACATTTTTTTAATAAAAAATGTTTTTATGAATCGTTTCACTCTTTATTTTTAACCATGGCTACATAGTCGAATCAAAATCCGACTAATTATCTATGTATGTACAAGTCGTAAGCAGAAGAGAAATAATACATGTTCTTCAATTTTTCTTTAAGTCTTTTTTTATACACGAATATGTTTCGGGCAGCATTTATTTGTTACTTGCGATTATAAGTACTAAAATGCAAGTTATGGATTCGTGCAAAAAAAACTAACAATCAAACATGACATTACGATAATAGAGAATTGAAAAAAGTGTGTCCGGAAATTCCGTCCGTCTGTATGCCTGTTTGTTCGCGCCTCTACAGCCTAAGCGGATGAGCCGATTTGCTTCAAACTTGGTATTTAGCATTTATTTGTAATAATTTTCCCAAGTGAAAACTACAGATTTCCTTATAATGGCATACTAGAAAAAAAAATTAAATATTTTTTCCAAGTTTATAAAAAACGACTTTTTAAAAAAATTTTTCTTCGATAGACGTTTAGTTTTCAAATTGTATTGCATACTTAGTTTTTCCGAGAAAACTCTTAAACTAATTAAAAAAAATGAAAGAATTTTCTAGAAAAAATTTTTTTTTTTTATTTTAATAGACCTGCCAAACCTTTTTTCGGAATTGGTCTTTTTGACAGCTGTCACTTGATTTATGCTCAGTTCGGCACACCATTTCACAATGAATAGACTTCTTGAACAAGTTTGCAAATTGTGCAAATTTGTTATCAAAATAATGGTTCGTTTCGGTAGAGCAAAGTATCGAAGAAGACCCGAATGAGTCCATCCGCCATCGCGCGCAACAATTGGAGATGTGCCCATCCACTTTATGGAAGATTTTGGGGAAGGATCTTGGTTTGCAGGCTTACAAAATCCAACACGTGAAAGAATTTAAGCCGAACGACCATCAAGTGCGTCACACGTTCGGTGAATAAGCCCAAAACGAGATGGCCACCGATACCGATTTTCACAAAATTTAGAAAGTTGGGCCTCGGCTGCAAGTATTCGAGCCAGCCGCCGCGGTCACTTTCCCAAAATCATTTTTAAAACAATGCAAACCCTTGTCTTTTTAATAAAGCTAAATTCTTGGGAAGGCAAAAGTCTAAGCACTACGATTGTATTTAATATTTTGTTTCTTTCCTGACAAAACTAAAACAAAAAATATTTCCCTCTCCTTTCAGAACCTCACAGAACCTCTAGTTTCTGGCGACGAGAACGGGATCAGATCAGAAATAAAACTATAATTATTATAATATTAAATAAACTACTAATAAAAGAAGTACGTCTGAAGTACAATATAAAATTTAATTACACACCACAGAGTAAAAATTTAAATAATAAGTATAATTTAAAGGTAAAAAACACATTAACAACATTTTCTTATATATTTAAGTCTAAAAGTATACACATTTTATATACATATATGTATAAATATTATATACGTCTGTCTTTCCTCATCAAAGTGACGATTCCACTACCAGAAAATCTTCGATACGAACTGCAAGAGATTACGAATACGTTGGAGCTGGAGGTGCACAACTGGGAAATTTCGAAGCATCGTTACTTGGAGCTCATAAAACGTCCATCAATAAAGAGGAAAAGAGAAGCACCCAAAGTACCAATTTAACGTCCTGAAATTGTTATGACCTACGCGTGCGTTTGAGTTTCGGGGTAGGCTGCATAAAATATAAGTTTAAATGATTTAAAAACAGTAATTTGAAAATTTTAAATATTATTAAATTGTAAACAAAAACAAAAAAAAAAAGAAGAATATTCCGTTGGATCATAATAAAAAATATATAAAATCATACTTAACTATGATTGTAACTTATTGCTGTTTAGGAAAAGCTTATTTTTCTCCAAAACGTCTCCAACGATTTTGATGTAGGTAGGTAGCCAAATTAATTCTGCATATCAAAATTTTCAATAACCTGTTTTTTCTAATTAAAATTAATTTTTGATTTTTTTTTTTTTGAAAAATTAATATTTTTAATACTATTATAAAAAGTATATTAATAAACTCTAAAAATAAAAAAAACAGGATTTTATCAAAACCAGTCCTACAATTTTCGAAAAATATTTTTTTATAAATTCTTTGTTATTTAAGTCGTGTGATGTTCTCCATTTTAAGAGCATTATCTATTTTTTATTCTCAAAAAAACTGTCTTTCCATACAATATATTTCATAGGCTTGTATATTTAGCTATAATACACGGTTTGTCCTGTATTGATAAATTAAAATTTTGCATTTATCAATAATAATAAAATAAAAGAGAAATTTAATTTCGATAACAACAATATAATAAACAAATACAAACAACATATAATATTTTTAATAGAAATAGTACTTCACTATGATACACAAATAGTAAGTAACAACAAAAAAGGTTATCATAAATACAACATTTAAGAGAATCACTTTCCAAAAAAAAAAAGTTTATTCAAGCTTCTTTTTAAGTTTGTTTTTTAGTAATCCTGGAAGCAAGGACAAAACCGCACATATTGTAAGTATGCCAACCGAAGTCCAAGAAAAAGCTTCATTTGAACTTGTCATCTTTTGCAATGTTTTGCCAGTTTGTATAGCAATAACCGAAGGTGGGGCCACTCCAAAAAACGTCCCTACTGCAAATGTATAGATCGGAACACCAATAACCGGCGAAGCTAAATTAATAAACCAATTGGGTAAAATTGGTGTCATCCGAAGAAACAACATGTAATTTAAGAGGCTATGTCGATGATTTTCTACTTGCTGAGTCCATTCTGCAGTCTTTTTAGGCCAAAAATGGCAGATAAGTCTTCGGCCAACTAAATTCGATATGCTGTAACATAATGTTGCTCCGAGCGAAGAGCAAAAACATATAAGAAATAAAGCAATTGGGAATTTGTACAAAAATCCAAGTAAAATTGATAGGAACAATGATCCTGGAATGGCAAACGTTTGTAGGCTGTTAAAAGAATGTTAAGGAAAATATACTAAAAAATTATGTACACTAAAATAATGTTAATCTAATTCATAGTTGCCACTATTTTTCAAAATAAAATTATCTGACTTTCCCTGACCAATTTTCAAATTTTCCCTGACCAAATGGAAAAAAAAATTATTAACTGCATTTAATTGTTGTATGCTTAAAATAAATCACATGAAATTTAGGTACTTAAGGAAAGGTTTCCAAACAAAAAATTGTTTAGCGCTTCGCGTTGAGTTATGTAACTTCCACAATTTTCGGAATATTTCAATGAAATAAAAAGTTTTCGATTGCAAATAAGTAAACCAAAATATTTTTTTAACTTCAAAAAATTAAAGAAAAAAATGGACCTCACATTCTCAAGAGAAAATATAAAAAAATCCAAAATTTTACGTAAGGGTTTGTAAACTGGGACGTAATTCAAATAACATAACAGATGATATTGTTGCACCGTTTGACAACGATCCAAAATTAGGTTTATTTCAGTCTTTAATAAAGCCTTAATAAAAAAAATTATAATCATTTCTTAGAGCAAAAACAAAAATTACGTGTTTTTTTTTTTGGGTGATATTTTAATCTTGACCATGGGGAAATGGTTTGTTTGTTTGTTTTATTTAAATATATTTTAAAGAAAATATGTTAGGAATTGTACTCCGATAATTTTGTTTTGTTCAAAGAATATCTAAAAATGTAATTTAATATTAATAGCGAGTTTCATTCAAGAAAAGATTTGCTCTTTCTGCCAAAAGATTTGATCTTTTTGAATTTTGAGAGTTTCATTGCAAGAAAAAGAGCAAATCTAGATCAAATCTCAACACGAAAGATTAGATCTCTGATGGATTGGATGATTTGATCTGAATGCACATATATGTACTGTAGATAATCTGTTTTGTCAATGTCAATAGGGATGCAAGCGATTCATCGATGTATCATTCTAGCTGGTAATGTATTCGTATGTATTAATTTGTGGACAGACAAATGTAATATCTTTTGTGTAGTTTTTTGCTCATATAACATTTGTTTGGTCGTCCAGAACAGTCCAGAAGCATTCCGAATACTTCTGAAAGTGTTCGTTTGCCAATTAATGGCAGGTTTTGTTCTGAATCGATCCTGTGCTCGTAATTAGAATCAAAACTAGAAACACGCACTCGTGAACGCAGTTTAAAGTTCAACATCGTGATTGTGATTGTTCATTTGAGGGAGAAAATAATAAAATAAATTCTAAAAAAGAAAGTAAATAAAGTGAAACAAAATATAATTGAAATAGAATTGATAGTGGAATATTACTTAAACTACTATAACTATTTATATCGGTACAAATAATGTTTCCTTCTTCATTGCAAACAGGATACTATTCTTCAAATTGGTATTCGTCATGTATAAAAAATAGATTAAATTCAAAACTAATCTATTTGAATCGCATTTGATGTTAACAAATGCAAAGATACACAAACTTCAGAACTTAAAAATAGTGCATGATTACCTACTTATCGTCTGACCAATTTACTAGCGCACAATTATAGACAAATAAAGTTGACATTATCAAAAACTTAGTGTGAAACTAAATCATATTTTCATACAAATTTCAACCTAGTTTCACACGTAATATGTTTTAGTGTCGAGTTAAATGACTATAATTTTGCGCCATTGTATTTAAGTTCAAGGTAGAATTATAGGTAGAATTTTTTGTGAAGCAAATATACCCAATACAATTGTCACATATTTTTGGTTTGGTATTTTGTTTATCAAATTTAAAAAGCAAAGTAGTTTTTTCACTCAGGGTTTTTTAAATTTTATTTTTAAAAAAGTTATGAATTTTTTAACAATAAATTTCCTTGTAAACGCACAAGGAAGCTTGCAGTTCCCGAAGAATGTTGCTCCTGACTCACGCATTCACACGCCTTTATCTCGTTATTTAGAAGTCCTAGCTGAGTGGTTCTTGCACTATCAAGTAGGAATGGAATTCATCTACCAGGTCAATCAACCAGAAATTTTATAGGCGAGTTAGGCAATGAACTTCTAATATCAGTTTGGGGTTGGAGCCTTACGAGGAGTACTATCATTCCCAACAACAAGAAATGCTGCGCCGGATGACATCCTCCATCCGTGAAAATTGTGAAAATTTAGTGACTTTGGCTTTTTTTGAGTTTTTTGCGAAATTTTAAAAAAATTATACCTTTTTTTCGGGAATTGACATACAAATATGAATGAATAGTCAAAATGTAATTACGCTCTACATACAATGAAAAACTGTACCGGCTGTACAGCGACAGAGACCTAGCCAAAGGAGTATAAATTCAACGTCTCAAATGGGCTGGGTCATACAGAGCGGTTGAATATCAATGCTCCGGCCCGGAAAATCTTCGAATCCACCCCAGAGGGACGGCGCAGTAGAGGAAGAACGAGTCTCAGGTGACACAAAAAAGTAGAACACGACCTCAACCGACTCCACGTGCGGAACAGGAGGCAGATAGCTAGGGACCGACCTACTTGGAGAAGCTTGTTGGTTGAAGCCCAGGTTCACCCCGGGTAGCGCCCCCTAAGGTTAGGTAAGTTACATACATAAATAAATGGATACTTTTGCCGTAGGACGTGATAAGAAAAAGTTATTGATGAAAAATCTAAGAACATTCGAAAATTTTGCATTTTTCTCTCCACTCTTCCCTTTTTGCACCAGGTCCTCGAGTTCCAGAACTGGAGAGTTAATTAACCATCCCTGAATAACGTTTTCAAGTTTTTTCCGATTGTTTTCTATCTAAAACTACCTGCCGACTAGACTATAAGACGCTTCATTGAATTTATTTATTAATATGTAGATTTTATAATAAACCCTCATTCCCTCAAACTTAAAAAAATACCAAAATTTGGGGATTTTTGGCTGCTAATAGCTCCGTCGCTATAATGGTTGTACAAAATAGCTTTACAGACCAAAATAATAGAAAAGAAGAGTTCTTTTTACCAGTACTTTTTAGCATGATGATAGTCGAGAGACTTATAGCTGCATGAAGGTGAAAAGGAGGTAAGACCCTGTCCATGCAGTTTACTTTGATTTGAGTTTAAATTTAAATGATTATATGAATCGTTTTAGAAACACATTTCAAGATACCTAAAATTCTTGTCAAATAGTTAATACCTAAATTTGAAATGTATGTTCTTTTGTCCAATATTTACAAGTCGGAACATTCCGACATACTCTTGTTTACTCTAACTTTTAAAATGAAAAACGCGTAATGAACTCTTTTAAGACTATGACAATTGGCAGGGAAAAATGCATCTCTGAATAATATAATTAAAGTTATAAGGCCATTATGAAATATAAGCTAAATAATAAAAAAAAGATTTAAAAGGATACAACACATAGGTGGTGACTACACCAAACATGACTTCAAAATAGTACATGTCTTTGTATCGGTCTAATACTTTGGCTAACATCTTGGCGTCTTGAATGTTACGAGGCAGTTTAATAAACTGCTTTTCCGTTCTGTGGAAACAAGTACATAGATTACATAAGAATTATCGCAAAGTAAAACTTCAAGCAAACTTTTCTTACTCGCTTAGTTCAGGAAACATCATATAAACATAGGACATTGCCGCCAGGCTCATTAAAAATATTACTGCAAGTGTTGTCAGTGATTTCTTTGTTGCATTTCGATCATCAGCAGACATCATTTTCTTTTGTGCAATGTCTTTGAAATCAAGGTGTATTTACTTATCAATCGTATACATAGATATTTTAGGATATTTATACTTACTGTTTTGGGAATCGGTTTGTTGAAATTCCATTATAATAGCTTTATTGCAGGTTGTTTTATTTTGATGTGTTTTAGTTGCTTTTGGAACACTAATGGTTCCTGGCTATTTTGTGAAAAAAATTGATTACGATGTTTTTAGTATGAAAAACCGAAACGCACCGGATGAAAGCTTATCAAAAAGGTGCAAATGCAAATATAAATCACAGAAAATACTGTGGACTGTTGAGCAAAACTCCAAAAATTAATGAAGAACTTATCAAAAATTGCACCTCTTCTAGCACAAACTTGGATCTGTCAATTTAGGGGTGTAGAAAATAAGGTTTGTTTGCTTTATCCAAGATTCAAGAACTAGTGGAACTAGGTTCCGCTTTGCTTCTTATATCATTTTCTATTGGTTACATTTGGTGTAACCACTTCACTTATTTTGCAATTCCAACATCAAAAATGATTCTGTTTTGAATTTTGTTTATGAGTGAGTTAAAACAAAATAAAAATGCATACTGAAAACTTTTTAAAAGCAGAGTCTTCGTTTTGACATCGCAAATAAATGTATTTGTGGTTCTTGATGGTATTTTGACATTAAATCGAGAAGCAAAATTCCACTTAGAATCGCCTAGAAGACCTTTTTTGTATGCCAATAAAATAGTTTCAGAATGATTCCAGACGATCTCTTGATTCCAAATCATCTCATTTCCCATACAAAATCACATTTCGAAATTATCTCATTTCCACTTAATTTCGGCGAAATTAGGTTGCAATTTATTTATGTAATGTGAAGTCGAACACACCTTATTTGAAAACAATTGAATCACAATTGAACAAGATTCTATAAAAAATGTCAAAGTTGACATTATAAAAAGTCAAAGAAGAAAATAAAAAAGTAAGAGGACACGACTAGGTCGCACGTACTTGCTTTATGTTTGTTCACAGTGGAAGGCTTGATATTTGAAAGAAGACAATTAACAATTACGTAGAAATAATATACTGGCAGACATACATTTCTTGTCATCAACTTTCTTATTGACTTTTGTGTCATTTTTTATATTCACGAATCTTAAACTTGCCTTAAATGTACCTATAATCGAAAAGTAAGAAAGTGTCAAACAAAATTAGCAAACTTAGATGAAAACACTTTTTCTGCAAATTTTCAAATGAGGTAATTTCGACTGTAATGAAAACGTAGTATTAAAAACAAACATGAAATTTTATCTCAGATTAAAAAAAGATTGGTCTTTTTTAAAAACGAATTCTACATTAGATTTGATCTACATTTCAAAAGCTTTCTCCGACGACCAATGGAAAATTCACAAAGAAATAGAAGTAATGTGGGTTTGCTGTGGAAAATTTAAATTGGATCTACATTTCAAAAGTTGTTATGTCCGGTATTTCACAGTAATTCGTGAGGCATTTCTCTTTTTTAAATTTCAATTGAGTTTCTAATGTCAGCTTCATACAACAATTGTCAAAAAAATGTCGCCAAAATTGAGAATGCGATGCTAGCTATCCTGAACCCACTTCAGGAAAAAAAATTACTATTTAAAATATTGAGATAGAAGCTCGCGACATCTGTTTTTTTCTGTCAAATGTCAATCAGCTGTTCAGTAAAACCAATTTTCATCATTAAAATAAATAAATGCTTTTTTAATAAATAATACTGTTTCCCGGGTTTGTTTTTTGTCAAAATAAATTATTTTAATTGATTTGCCATCGATTGGCATAAGTTTCTTGTTTTCAATCTTTTTCTAACACACAAAAATATCCAATTGAAATTTTTTTAATGATGGTTTTTAATTATTGCTATAACTGGCCCCTAAGACAAGCTAAAAGTACTAGAAGGAAAAAAGGGATTTTTGTATTAATTAATTGTGGGATATTCTAAATAACACGGGGAGAAAAAAAAAATACGGAATGTCAATTTTGCTGCCAAGAATATAATATATCTATACACATAAATAAAAATGAACTATCTGTTTTTAAAATCAAAATAATACCTTTTACTTGATGTATACGAAAGGATATACAGTACTTATAACAAAAACACCATTTAAATTTTTTTGTCTGTCTATTTGTTCCGGGTAATATCGGGAACGGCTGCACCGATTTTGACGGGACTTTCACTGGCAGGTAGCTGATATCCTAAGGAGTAACTTAGTCTATGTTAAGAACTCACTAGGTGGAGCTGGTGTCGTTTTTTTTTTTAAATTCTTATTTATGGACCGATTTTGACGGGATTTTTACAGACAAGAGCTTGCGCTTCAACTAAATTTCAAACTGCAGCTTCAGCTTCTCATTGTGTTCTTCTTATAGAGTTCGCGTATATTTAACTTTGACAGCGGTTCATACTTCAGCTTCACCATTGTGTTCAGCCAGTTAGCAGCTACAAATTGCCCAAAGAAATTTCTTGGGCAGTCTTTCGGAACTCTCATTAGTAGCTTTAGCTTGAAGTTACTTGAAAAAGTAAAGGAATACACATTTGATACATCGACCTAGAACAAAAATATCGGTATTTCGATATATTTTTTTTTTTATAATTAACGCGCGCACAAGGGACTACATGTTTCCCTTTTAATGTAACACACTGCACGGGCATTAGGATGATAGGGAGGGGAGAGATAGGAGGTGTCGATTAACATTGGTTTTGAATGCTTGCAAATTGAAATGGCAAGGGAAAATCTCGCCGGGTAAACCATTCCAAAGTCGTGTTGTACGGCTAAAAAAAGAATCTCTATATTTTACGGTACGTCCGAAATTGGGCTCAAGGGTGAACTGATGGGCATTCCTAGCAAGACGAGTATTACAGGCGAAGCTTTTAAGGGGAGGAATGCAGCTGGCTACCTCGAGTGAACATTTTTTATAAAAGAAACGATAAAATAAGGAAACACATGAAACATTGCGTCGGTGTTCGAGTGGGGCAATTGTTTCAGCGGCAGTTCTATTTCCTATCAATCTTAACGCTCGATTTTGAATTCTATCAAGCAGGTGAAGCGATGTTTGTGAAGCACCTGCCCACAGGTGGGAGTTATACTCGTGTTTAGGGCGTATAAACGCTTTATAAAATGTAGCCAGATCAGATGGGGAAAAGTACTTCTTACACCGATACAGAAAACCTAAGAACTTAGCAGCATTCTTAGCGATCTCAAATATATGGTCGTTCCAACGGAGGTCATCGTTGACACACATACCGAGTACTGAGAGCCTTTCGGTTTCTTCGATGTAAGTGCCATTCATGGACAATGGCATTGGGGGTATGTTAAGCTTTAACGACATAAGACAGCATTGAGTTTTCGAAGCATTAAAATCGAAACGATTCCTATTACCCCATTTAACAATGCTGTATAAATCGGAGTTTAATGAGCTTGACATACGGTACCGTTGCAATTGTACGTTCAAAGGCGAAGGACGTGAATTATCGAACGAATATGAAAAGCTGAGAGTAGAGTCGTCAGCAAAACAGTTAAGTGGATTAGAAGTAACAGACAGAAGATCATTTATAAAAATGAGGAAAAGAGTCGGAGACAGAACAGAGCCCTGGTGTGCCAGCAATTATTTTGTGGGAATCAGACTTGAATCCGTCCAATACAACTTGTATTGAACGGTGCAAACTCTATCAAATGCCTTGGAGATATGAAGAGCAATAATCTTACTTTCACCAAAGCGATGTAAAGATTTGTTCCACTGTTCGGTGAGATATGCCATCAGGTCACCAGTGGAACGGTTGCTGCGGAAGCCATACTGAAGGTCATGGAGAAGCTTTCGATCTTCGAGATATTCCTTAAGCTGACGGTTAATTAGTGTTTCCATGACCTTAGAAAGAAGGGATGTCAGTGCTATGGGTCGGTAGGAGGAGGGGGAGGATGGGTCACCTTTCTTAGGGACAGGCTGGACAAATGCTGTTTTCCATCTTCTAGAAAAGATTCCAGAAGAGTAGGAGCGATGGAAAAGCTTACGCAGTGGCTTTACCAGTGTGGAAGAACACCTCTTCAGAAGAATCGGGGGTATACCATCCGGGCCAGCGGATTTGTGTATATCGAGATCTTTGAGAACTCTTGCTACTGTACGAGTGCGGAAAAAAATCTGTCCCATGGAAAAATTTACATTCTCAAGTACAGGAGGGGCAACGTTGCTATGCGGCAGCGTGGAGCTGGCAGCGAAATGGGCGGCGAGCAAGGTTGCCTTCTCTGAAGAGTAAACAAGTGGTTTGTTATTGTCGATGAGCGTTGGAACCGAAGATGTTGAGGAGTTTTAAATATTTTTTTACAAATGACCAAACATTTTTACTGCCTTTGGGACACTGCAGAATTTTTTGCCGTAATTTTTGGTCATGCAAAAATTTGGTTCTTTCAATAACGGAGTTGCATGAGTTTCTTGCTTGTTTGTGCTTTTTCCGATTTTCCTCTGTAGGGTTGGCTTTGTAAGAACGGAAAGTTACTTCTTTGAGCCTGATAGCTTCTTTACACTCAGAAATAAACCAAGACTTTTCTTTAGGTTTGATGCTTTTTACTCTGTTAGGAATAAAAGCACGCATCCCTAGAAGAATCACATTTGTGACCATTTCAGTACTGGTATCAATGTCACTATCGAGGAAGCATAGTGACCAGTTAAAGTTTCGGAAAAAAATAATCAGGCCGTCCCAGTTGGCTTTCTCGTATTGCCAAACGGTCCTGGTGGGAAGTTTTTCTTTAACTGGATGGGTGGAGGATGAGAAATTAGCTGAAATGACACAATGGTATGAAGTGCCAAATGGAGAAGTTACACTAATGGTATATTTATAAGGGTGAGAAGTAAGAAACAAGTAAAGAATATGGACGGCTTGCCCAGCAACATCCGGTATACGCGTTGGCACATCGATCAGTTGGGTAAGGTGATGTAACCCAGGGGGCCTATTCCTGAATACGAGTCGAGTGAGACGTCACTCAAGAGCTCACAGTCTAATCGGTATTCCACAACTCTAGTGAGAACCAAAAACATGACATGACTCCGAAAATGTTGAACACACCCTTTGAATTGTAGTCACTAAAGGTTGACTTGACGTTTCACAAAAAAATCTTTCGATTTGAGAACTAATCGTTAAATGTAATTTGATAGTAAATTAATCAGTTTAAATCGTAAAAGTGCAAAAAAAAAATAATATTTGCTGCAAGTAATGGGCACAAATTTAAAACAAACGCCAGATTGTCGTTTATGCCAAATACCTACCAGCAAAAAATATTTAAATTTTGTTTCAAACACTTCATTATTCATAACAATTAAAAAATTAGTCTTTTTTTATTTTTACCTACATTTTTGCATCCATTACTGCTGCTCCCGAACACTTTTTAAACATGAATGATTTCTCACAGGAAAAAGCGTCACTTTCGAGTTCAGGAATAGGTATGTATCATTCGAGTGTCATTTGACGTTCGACATTCGAGTTGGGGAATACCGATAATTAGTGAGTCGTGTTCGAGAATACCAATTTTCCGATCTCACATGAAAACTTACTCGACTCGTATTCAGGAATAGGGCCCCAGCAAAGAGCTCGACATACCTTCTTCCTTCGGGTGTTGTCTGACCAGAATAGCGGAGCCAATTGGAATTGTGTACATTGAAATCGCCCGCAATAACGATTTCAGTGCGAGGACAAAGGGAAACAATTTTCGAGATGGAATCAGACAGCGCATCAAACTCGTTACATTGCCCATATTGGGGAAGGCTCTGGCAAGCAATATCATTCCTAACATAGACCACGAGACCATGATGGGAAAAGAGTAATGGCACCAAGCTATACCCATGTAGAGCAAATTCTGATAAATCAGTATTTACTCCAACCTGTATTTTACTTAATGCCAAAACAACTGGCATGTTTTGAACAGTATAGACGTACACGTGAAAGAAATTCTTTCTTATACCATGAATATTATAATTAACTCGCGCACAAGGGACTATTTGTTTCCCTTTTAATGTATGTACGTAAGTACAGTGCGCCAGCATTAGGATAATAGAGGGATATATTTTTCATGAAAAGTTTATTAGCTATATTATACAGGAAAACCTCATTGAATTCATCATTCATGTACCCTTTCATGTAACACTGAGGTTGTAAATCCTTGTTATGAGTGTTCGATGCTTTGATTTGCTTACAACACATTGTAAAAACTATCAAAATTCATAAAAATGCTTTGCAGTGGTCAATGAATGTTTGCCCGAATTTTATGGGTCATTCCTTTTCCTGTCTAAAATAAGAGTGATAGGTATAGGTTTTTCAATGAAGTTGGTGTTCGTATGGCTCCAGTCTAGTACCATTTTCGATATATGAGGGAAAATATGGTGATACATATATATCGATCAAAATATAGATATTTTTCACATCCCTAATCCATTCAACACCAGTTTCCGATATTTTTTTATTATTTACATACTTAATTCTACTTTTTTATTGTTTTACGACATTTTGTGAAGTTTAATTAAGAAATATTGATTAATAATATTTCAAATGCATTATAAGCACCAAATAATCTAAAAATATGTACATTTATTATTTAGCTCTTTTCAGTACACACTTTTGACAGCGATTTATCACAATGAGATTGGGAATGGCTTAAAGCGAGTTCACATGAAATCTTAAAAAAAATAATTCTGTTTGAAAACTGAATTGATTAGTTTTTTTTTATCACTTCACAGATCGGGAATTGACCGCTTGAACCAGGGAACACCAAACAAATCTCATGAATGATATTAAAGATTTGGCAAACTATCATTTCCAATTCCATTTTGATAAAATCTCACATTTCAAAATTTCAAAAATTTATGGATATGTAGAATAAAACAGACATAGTTTTAACGTACAAAATTGACCTTTTAACACAAAATGTGGATTATAAGGGGATCTTCTTTATAAAAAAGATTTTCTTTTATTATGAATATTAAAATCAAATGTTTAGAATCATTTTAAGTAATAAAAATACACCCTATTTATATAGATTACATATAGATAATATAAATTAAAAACTAACGGCGAGATAATCCGAACGCGAAAATAACTAAATAGAGCTTAACAATCAATAATAGTATAATTATTTATATCCCTAATCGAGCATAACAACTTCATCTACGTCCATGGGCGAATCCGAAATATGAGGCACATCACTGTCTGATTTAACGTTTTCAGTTGACGCTATTGATTTTACCGTCTCCGATGTTTTATTCTTTTGCAGGAACTGACTTATCAATGCGTTCTTTGATTGAGGAGAGAAATGTTGCCCCGGCGGAACTGACATTAAAAGAGGTACCCTCTTCTTAACTACTGGGGTTTTATTGACTGGTATCATCGCCAAAGTCTTTTTCGCAGCGGGTGTAGTGGTATTTTTTTGAACTTTATTGCCGGAAGAAGCTGAAACAATTTCCTTGGAGATTTTAGGAGAACTTGATGCTGTTGATTTTGTAGAAACAATTCTTTCTTTAGAAGCAAGTTGGCTTTGTTTTTCTTCTTTCGTTAGCACTTTAGCGAATTTGGCAATGCCTGAAGTTTTAGACTTGTTTTTATCAATTTTAGTAGACGTAAGGTCTTCGGAACTTTCTGTTTTTGTTATTTCTTTCTCAGGTTCTTGAACTGCATTGTTGTCATTTGTATCCTTGTCAAATTTAGGCCGAAGTTTATATGACCATTCATTGCGCAAGCCCAAATTGCCTAGTGCATATTTATCCAAAATATCTGGCGCAACAACCCAACACAGTTTCTTTTTGTTTTTTTGTTTTTTATTTACTGCATCCACTACCGACCAGTCGGATATTTCATCTATTTTTTCCTTGATTTGGGATTTTGTTGGAGCCAAGCATTCCCCGTTTTTTACTGTTGCACATATGTTGGAAACATGTTCCATGTATTCTTTTATTAGAAACACCTTCGAGTGTCGATTTCCATGAACCAGTCGTACCAAATCCTTCATAAGCTCTTCATCTATTTCTATTCTCTTTTGTTTTTCTGGTGGAGGTGTGTTCGGTTCAGGCTCGGCTACTTCAGGCTCTTCCATTATAGGTGGTTCACAAAATATCATTGCACGGGTACAAAGACTATCCCATATAATAGCAGGACAAAGTTTTGGACGGTTACCATTTTCGTCCTCCCAAATTGTTCCCACTAGTCTTGGTTTTATCTTTTCGGTCTTCTTTTTCATTTCTTGGGCAAATTCTTGCTGCAGGGCTTTAAGTTTAGCTTTTTGAGCTTCGCGAGAAGTATCAGGCCCAAGTTCATCCTCGTTCTGTAGCTCTTCGTCACTTAAATGACCATGCGGAACGAACCATTCATTGTCAACTTCGTAGTCCTCATCCTCTGATTCATCCTTTTCATCGTCACTTCCAGTTAATGACTCTCCGGGTTCTTCTTCTTCCCATTCATCATCTGAATCAACTTCGTAATCAAAGAATGTCTAAAAAAAAAACACACGTTTGAGATAATAATTAATCTTATATTTTCTTTAGTATGTAAACACGGTATATATGTATGTATGTATATACGTGTGCCAAATATGTTATGACCATTGCAAATAAATTGCACGACCGGATCGCACGTACTTGCTCATCATATGTGCGGTCACATCCTCGAATAAAATTTAGACAAAAGAAATTAAAAAAACCCTATTCATAACGTTTTTTGGAAAAAAAATGCTGAAAGCTGTCTGATTTCTTTTGCTGTTTTCTATTTAATGAATTTTTCATTTTAAAATCGTTTTCGAAAACATATTTTAAAATTTCTTTGAGTATGTTAATTTGAAAAACACTATAGCTTATACTAGGAACAAAACAAAAATCTATCGATTCATTTTCAAAATATTCAAAAAATAAGTTTTTTTCATAAAAGATTAAAAATTCAAAAAAAAAAAATAGTTTTTGGAAAGTTTAATAAAAAAAAAAATATTGGCGCGGCACCTACTTAAGGAGCCAAGGCTTAATGACATACTCTCTCGCAAAAGGCATTACCCCGGAAAAGAAGTTGGCTATAAGCGGGACTCGAACCCTGGCTCTTCGCTTAGCACTCCGACACACTAACCACTGCCACGGGGCAATATTATTTGAATCATAAAACGCTACCGATTTTGAAAATTTCATCAAAATCCGTCAAATAGTTAAGGAGAAAGTGTAATTTTAATTTAAATTTAATTTATGGGAGGTACTGCTATAAGACTTTTCCTGAAAAATCCATTTGCATAGAAAACACCATTTAGAAAGTTTTATCAACATCATTAGAAATGGATTTTGGATTATACCGCATAATTAAAAATTCTGAGTGCAATTTTTGTACTCTGGTTTCCCGGTGACCACGGATAATACAATCTGTTTCGAAACGTTCGGGTTAAGTACAAAAATTGCACTCAGAATTTTTAATTACGCGGCATAATCCGAAAACCATTTCTAATTATGACGAACCAACCGCGAAAACCTAAAAAGTTATATTTTATCAACATCGTTGGAGCCGTTTTCGAGAAAAATAATTTTTTCATTAAAAGTTATATTTGTAGGTACCGTTAGTTTTGCAGCCAGAATGCTAGAATGAGAAGAAATACTATACATCAATTTTGCCCAACAGTTTAGGCAGTGATACGGACAGACAGACAGACAAACAGAATTGTCCGAACCACTTTTTTCGACTTCTCTATCATCTTAATGTTATGTTTGACTGTTATCTAAATTTTTTTTTTACGATTACAATTTTAAAGCAGACAGGGAACAACTGTACCAAAACATGTCTAGTTTTCGAATTCCTGCTAAACTGATACGTCCTATCAGGATGACGATGAAGGATATTCGATGCTCCGTCAAAATTGGCAGGGATATTACTGAGACCTTCGAAACCATCATATGCTTACGACAAGGTGACGCACTGTCGTGCTGCTGTTCAAACATTATGCTTGAAAAGATAGTACGCTACACCCAAGCCAGCACATCAGGTACTTTAACTTTAATTTTGGTGGGGGAGCTCCCTCATTTTTTTGGCTTACTAGGTAAAGAGTAATTAAATCTAAATGGGAATTGGGACAGTAATTGAGGCGTAACTTTAGATTTGGTGTACTAATATTTAGGTCAAAATATTCAGCAATCGAATTTACACTTCGCAGCATACGTGTAAAGGGTTCATTGGAGCCATAGGAGGTACGGTGGTAGGGTATATAGGAAAGTCTAGGATTTCTGAGATTGCGGGGGTTAGTGTGGAAGAAAATGGAATATAATGAAGGGCAGTCAACGCAGTCAACGGAAACAGAAAAAAGTCGGTGAATGAAAATAATATCGGCATGCAATCTTCGTTCTTCTAGAGTTTTCAGATTAAAATGTTGGAGACGGGCATGATATGGAGATAGAATAAAAGGATCTTGCCATTGAGGGCCGCGAAGAGCGAAAAGAAGAATCGTTTTTGAATGCTTTATATTCTCGAAAAATGAACGTGGTGGTATGGGCGTCAAACTTGAGAAGCATATTCAAGGAGAGGTCTTACGAATGTTATACATAGGGAACGAGTCACATAAGGGTTGCAGAATTCTTTAGACCACCGTTTTACGAAACCTAGAGTTGAATTAGCCTTCTGTATTATTTCATCGATTTGTGATCGGAAACTAAGCTCACGATCATATAAAACACCGAGATCTCGGATCGAATCAACGATGGGAATGGATTGATTGGAGAGAAAATATTGACGGGGAGGTAAAACTATGCGTTTACGTGAAAAAGTTATCGATTGTGGCATTTTTCCACGTTTAGTTGCAGGCAATTTTTGCTACACCAAATTAAAAAGCGATCAAGATCTAATTGAATAAGGTTTGAATCATTTACTGAAGATATGGTTTTGAAAAACTTAGTATCGTCAGCATATAATGAGATATTGGAATGCTCTATTATCAATTCGATGTCATTAATGTTAAGGATGAAAAGGAGAGGGCCTAAGTGACTTCCTTGAGGGACACCGGAAGTGGCGAGAAATGGATTGTAAAGTGCATTCCTGAAACGCACACTATAGCTGAAGTAAGAAGATATCCATTGCAAAGAGATTTGTTCAAAGAAAATCAACGCAGTTACTTTGGTAACCAAGCGGGCAGTAACTGGTACTTTTACTTACATAGAGTCAGCAGCAAGCAGAATGGGACTGTTTATAAAGGACAAAACGAAATATAGGCTTTCATCAACAAAAGTCCAATCCCACCACCGACCGACTTGGTCAAAACGTGACTATTGATAGGTATAAATTCGAGGGGTAGTCGGTGTTTTTTTTTCTACTTGGTGACTGCTGTGGACACGGGCAACAACAACAGCGCAAAAATCAAACGAAGAATCTCTCTTGCTAATCGCTGTTACTTTGGGAAAAGTAAACAATTGAGGAATAAAGCCCTATCGAGAAGAACCAAGGAGACGATATACACAACACTTATTAAGATGATGCTATATCGTGCAGAAGCATGGGTCCTTTCCTATTTGGATATACGCTCCCTTGGTGTTTTCGAGAGAAAAGTAAGTGAGATGCAAGGGGAGAACTCATCTCCGATGGAGCGACCACGTTCCCATATAAATAAAATGTGAGGTCTCGCCCATACTACGAGCTTGGCCGTACCAGTTTATTCATTCCTCTCCTGTCCTACGCTTCTTCTCTACACATCCACCCAGTTCCAAATTACCCTTTTAGCCTAGTAGCAAGTCCTCTTTCTGGTTCATTGAATTGAATTTACCCTAGTCTCTTCAACTTTGTCATTCCGATGTCCTAACTACATTCCAGCTCTTATTTACTCTCTCTCTCTCTCTCTCTAGTACATTTAATTTGGAAAAAATAACTTACCTTATCAGTAGCAAATGGCTTCCTTGGTGTTATCACAGCGCTTTTTTTTCTCCATGTGCCATAGAACGGCGGGCGACGATTTTCCCGGAAAAAGTAATATTTAGCCTTAAACTTCTGGATTGGTAGATCTCGAGGCTCGTCAATTGCCTGGCCAGCATTTTCAAGCACGTTATCTAAAAATCAGATAAGTAAAATTTACCTCGGAACAGTAAACAAATCAAACTTTTTCTTACCCACGATGACAACATCATCTTCGTCCTCATCATTTTTTTTTAAAACAGTTTTAAAACCTCTTAAAGGAGTATGTGATCCACCCTTCAGTTCGTCTATGTATAACGCCGACTTATCTACTTCATTACTTTTAAGAAAAGAATCCAGCTTTTCCCTTGAATGCTCATTAAATTCTCGACGAACCAATGGTGCTAATTTCATAGCACCCTTGATTTGAAAAGGCCGAAATGCCAGCGAGTCTACGCTCTCAGCATCATCCCGGGACTCTTGGTCCTCATCGATGACAGGTTTAACAGCTTTTGGAACGAAGAATTTTGTAAAGGCTTGTGCAGCTTTTTTCTTTTTATTTTCCTCTTCCTCCTTTTCGAGTTCCTTGCGTCGTCTTTCGTCTTCTTTTTTGCGACGTTCTTCTTCTTTGACCTCATCTTTTTTGCGTTTTTCTTCGTTTTTAGCTTCTATTTCGGCCATACGTTTGCGCTCCTTATCCTCTTTTTCCTTGCGACGTTGGTCTTCTTTTTCTTCTCGTTCACGTCTTTTTAGTTCTTCCCTTTCTTCACGTTCTTTCTTCCTTTGCAACTCACGCTCCTCGCGTTCTTTTTGTTTTTGAGCTTTTTCTTCTTGCAGCTTACGCTCACGTTCCTCGCGCTGTTCTTGTAACTTACGCTCCCTTTCTTCTTTCAACTGTTGTAGCTTGAGTTCCTTTTCTTCACGTGCTTTCTTACGCTGTTCCATTAGTTTTAGTTGCTTGGGAGTAAGAGATTTGTTGGAGAGATCACCATTGACATTGAGTGGTGTACCAACCACATTCGTCTTCTCTGACACAAACTCTGGTTCAGACGAGAGTTCTTTTTCGTTTTCGTTTTCATTTTCTTTTTTATTTTTTTCGTTTTCAGAAATTCTTGTTGATCTTCGTGAAGATTTTGCTTCATTTGTTGAATTTGGACCTTCTTCAACGCAAGTACCCTTGGAAATGATACTATTTCTAGTTCCTTGTTTTTGAGGAGTTACATCGTTCTGTTTTGTTTCCATTTCTGATGACTCTTTATCTTCTTTTTTCTCTTCCGGATATATTTCTGGTTTTGTAGGCGAGTTAGAGGTTTTGTTTGGTTGTTCCTTAGCGCCGTTCTCATTTGATTGAATGCTAAGCGCCTTACTAGATTTGGGGCTATATCTAGATTGCTTTGAACTTTTTGGTGTTTGAAGTTGTGGTTCAGTAGACATATGACTTTGTTTTTCTTCATCTGTATTAGGTTTTGATGAGGCAGGAGTTGACAATGGAGAACTTGTTTTACCAGAGGCTTTTTCTTTTTCCTTGTGGCTAATACCTTTTTCTTCACCGGACTTTATTGATGTTGAACCTTGTTCCGGTGCATCATCATCTTTACCCGCCTCTTCTAGTTTAAGCTTTTTTTGAGGATTTTGGTCATCGGATATCTCTATATCACTCGAATCGGTGGCATCAGTCTTTTTTGTTGGTAGAGAAGCACGCTTAGATTTTCTTTTTTTCTTCCCACTCAATGGGAGTTTTATTTGTAGCTTAGGTGTGGTACTGGTACTTGCCCCAACTTCTTTGCTACGAGGTGTATTTTTCCTTTTTTTATTTTTAAATCCAACAGCAGTATTTGGTGTTTTGGGTGATGATGTTTTTTGAGAGAGTTCTTCTTCGGACTCGTCTTCGTCGAGAACTATAACTTCACATGAAGGATCAGAGTCTATTTTTTCCCGAGTTGTTAGGTTCTCTTTAGGGCCAGACTTACCGATCTTGTTTTCGACATCAGGCTCATCAGTGTAGGAGAGTTTTCGCTTCTTTGATGGAACTTCATTTGTATAAGCAGTAGAAGGAACTGTTCCTTCTTCTGGTTTTGATGAGGGTGTTCCTGAAAGTATTTTAAATGGGAGGCGAGCCTGTACGAGTTTCTTCCCACTGGTTGATTCATTTTTTTTTCTTTCAGTGTTCGGCGTTGTTGCGGTTTTGTTATTTTTATGAGCACTACGCATATTTGCCTTTTGGGCACTATTAGACAGAATTGTTTTCATAAGAATAAAATAAGAAAATTAATTGTTTTTTTCACTTTATTTACGAAAAAATAAGAAACTCGCTTTGTTGGATGTCAATTCAAGTGAAAACGCGCCAACTGATTCTAAATATGGGAGCTGAAGATAGATACAGTTGAATTAAGCTTACAACACTTGGATGTAGATGGCAGCATAAAATGTCTTGATATTTGTCATTTGTGTTGAATAACTTAAGGGATCCACCACACTTTACGATCATAGAAAAAAGAATCAAACGAAAAGAAAAAGTTAAAGATGTAAGCAAAGTGTTACAGATTTAAAGTTTATCGTTACGGATACGAATAACTTTTGAAAAATTGAAAACAATTCTCTAGCATGTTTTTTAATGGTAATGGGTGAATTTTCTTGCAAACCTTCAATACCAATGTAAACATTGTACTTGCTGTCCAAAAGAAGAAACAACCGAAAGGATAAATCATGTAAGCTAGATTATACTTATACTATATTTGCATTAGGGCAAATGAGCTTACTTCATATCAAATTTCCAATTTTAATTAAAAATCATCTCATTTCCCACACAAAATCTCATTTTGAATTTATATAATTGCTAATTATGTGATGTGAAGTCGAACAAACCTTATTTCAAAACAATTGAATCACAATTGAAAAAGGTTCTATAATAAAATTTTTAAGTTGACATAATAAAAAGTAGGAAAGAGGTTAATACTACGTTTTCATTACAGTCTCGAAATTTCCTCATTTGGAAATTTGCAGAAAAAGTGTTTTCATCTATGTTTGCTAATTTCGCTTGACACGTTCTTACTTTTCGATTATAGGTACCTTTAAGGCAAGTTTAGGATTCGTGAATATAAAAAAAGTGAGATAACAGTCAACATGAAATAATGATAATAGAGTAGCCTAAGAAAGTTGGTTGCAAGAAATGTCTGTCTGCCAGTCTATTATTTCTACGTGAATGTTAATTGTTTTCTTTCAAATATCTAGCCTTCCACTATGATTACGCACATAAAGCAAGTACGTGCGACCCAGTCGTGCCCTCTTAGCTTTTTATTTTCTTCTTTGAATTTTTATAATATCAACTTTGACGTTTGTTATAGAACCTTGTTCAATTGTGATTCAATTGTTTTCAAGTAAGGTGTGTTCGACTTCACATTATATAAATTTCAACCTAATTTCGTCGAAATTAGGTGGAAATGAGATGTGATTTTGTATGGGAATGAAATGATTTTGAATCAAATTTGGAAATTTGATACGAAATTAGCTCATTTGGCCTAATGAAAGCGTGGTATAAAAGTGCACGACTTGCTTTGTTCCTTTTTATACACATAATCATATGACGCCGATTCTTCAACAAATTATCTTTTTGGCACGCCTGTAGCCTTCACACGTTGAATCAGCGTCACGCGACAGTGTGTGACAAACGTTACTATGTCTTTACGTTTGTTTATTTCAGCCCTCTCGTTCTTACTTATAGGAATACATACATCTGACTACAAACTAATGAAGATAATAATAAAGCAAGCAATGAAAATATCAAACGAGAATGAGAGAATCGCAACAAATTCTCGGTCCCTGCGTGATTGTGATCCCCACTAAACTTCTCAACTCCTTCGCTTAAATACTAAGTCACACTGTGGCATATGCCTATTTGTATAAAAGGGGACTTTATGTGCCTAATCACAGTGGAATGCTAGATATTTGAAAGAAAAAAGTTAACATTTTCATAGAAAAATAACGCTCTAAGCTCATAAAGAGTTAAAACCACAACACTAAACAGTTTTTTTTAGTAAAAATAGTACGCCATCACACGTCTTATACTACGTTTTTATTAAGCCAAATAGGCTAATTTCGTATCAAATTACCAAATTTGATTCAAAATCATTTAATTTCCCATACACAATCACATTTCGAATTCATATCATTTCCACCTAATTTCGACGAAATTAGGTTGAAATTTATGTAATGTGAAGTCAAACACACCTTATTTGAAAACAATTGAATCACAATTTAACAAGGTTCTATAACAAACGTCAAAGTTTGTATAGAATATATAGAAATAATTAACATTTAGGTAGAAATAATATACTGACAGACAGTCATTTCTTGTCACAAACTTTTTTAGGCTGATCAGTGATCGTAATTTCATGTTTGAATTGTATCCCATTTTTTTATATCCACGAATCTTAAACTTGCCTTAAAGGTACCTATAATTGCAAGTAAGGCCTAGTGTACATGATTCCTTTTTTCGGTTGTTTCTTCATTCTTCTTTTGGACAGGCACGTACGTTGGTGTATACACTGATTGGGATTACACCGAATATATCCAAAGTGTGCTGTTTTATTCTAAAGAAATTTGCGAAATTCTAAAAAAGGCTATTAAAAACCATCCATTACCACTAGAAAATAATTGGGAATTGTTTTCAATTTTAAAAGTTCTTATTTTTAGTCCGTGCATAGCATTTTCTTTCTCAAACGAGAAACGTCAAAGCTCAACCACAAAAATCTTAAAATTTTCATTCTTCCATTCGTTACTTCATTCCGACTACTTTTCTACACCCCTTACCCAATTGTCAAAAAGAAAGAATGAAGAAACAACCGAAAAAAGGAATCATGTATACAAGGTCATAAAAAGTCAAAGAAGAAAATAAAAAGGTAAGAGGGCAGGGTTGCACGTATTTGCTTTATGTGCCTAATCACGGTGGAAGTCTAGTTATTTGAAAGAAAACCATTAACATTTACGTAGAAATAAGAGGCTGGCAGACTGACATTTCTTGTCAGCAATTTTCTTGGGCTTCTCTATGATTTAATTCATTTTTGATTTTATCTCAATTTTTTATTTTCAAGAATCCTAAACTTGCCTTAAGGTACCAAGTAAGAAAGTGTCAAACGAAATTAGGAAACTTAGAGGAAAACACTTTTTCTGCAAATTTCGAAATGAGATAATTTCGACTCTAATGAAAACGTAGTAGTTATAATGAAAACTTAGTATTATAAAGTAGATAACTCAGAAATCAGAATTTAACGAGCAAATTTGAAACTATAAACTTCTAAGCAAACAGAGCTACCACATTTGACAGCCACAAAATATGACAGGTTTTGTTGTCTTCGTTATTCTTGACTTCTGACTTGATTCTTTCTTAAGAGGAAGAAGAACAGACACCGAAACCGAACCGAAATCCAAAAAGGAGTCAAATAGAAAAAGTTTTTACGGGTAGGGTATGGCATTTTCTCGACAGTTTTAATATAGATAATTGTTTAAATAATAAGAATAGTAAAACTAATCAATTAGAGTAAATGCATTAGTGAAGTGGCTTTCAACTTATATATTCTGTGATTTACACCGAAATCAGTGCCGTTTTATACCCAACACAAAATATCTAGCAAAACTAAAAGGATGTCGAAAAATAAGTTGAACCTAACATTGCCACCAGGATCTGTAGACTCGACAGCCCAGCAGGTGGTTCCAACGCCACCATTCAAAACCCCATCGGGCACAGAGTAAATATTCCATCTTTTTAATTAATTGTACATATTTTTTTAGTTTTTTTAATTTTTGTTTTGCCTTGGCATTTTGTGTTTCTTTTGTTTTTGTTTTTTCTGCGTGAATTCACTTAAACTAATTAAAGAAAACATAGTTTGCTGGGGAAACCTAAGAACAGCATTGAAGCACTAACCGAAACCCTCGAGGAACTAGAAATGGACGATACCGCACGGAAACGTATCAAAGTATTCCTAAGCCAAAAGGAGAAAATAGGCGAGTTAAGCGACGAAGACTTGGAGAAACTTGGAGAGTTAGGATCCGGAAATGGCGGTGTTGTTATGAAAGTCAGACACATTCCAACTCAATTAATAATGGCCCGTAAATTAATTCATCTCGAGGTAAAACCGGCTATCAAAAAGCAAATCATCAGAGAATTAAAAGTTTTGCATGAATGCAACTTCCCACACATTGTTGGGTTTTATGGGGCTTTTTATAGCGATGGTGAAATAAGTATTTGTATGGAGTATATGGATGGCGGATCTCTTGATCTCATATTAAAACGAGCTGGTCGAATACCAGAATCAATTTTAGGAAAAATAACCTTAGCTGTGCTGAAGGGATTAAGTTACCTGCGTGATAAGCACGCCATTATGCATAGAGATGTTAAACCTAGCAATATATTAGTTAACAGCAGTGGTGAGATAAAGATCTGTGATTTTGGAGTTTCTGGTCAATTGATTGATTCCATGGCGAACTCATTTGTTGGAACTCGTAGTTATATGTCGGTGAGTATTATTTTAAACTAACTCTGAATGGTTAAATGATTTTTATGTCATACAATTATTTAAACATATACATAGTTATTTGTTACTATAAATGTAATTCCACAATTTAAATTTAAAACTATCCTAACGGTCGTAGTATTCACAGAACTTAAAATTCGTATTAAAAACCTAAACATATAAGCTTGAAATGTAATGTGTACTACCGGTTGTGTTTTTTGGTGTAGACCTATTTCATCGGGTCAATGGACAAATGGGATATCAAATGAAAGCTTATACCGTCTACCGTCAGTATGGCTTCCGCAGCAACCGTTCCACTGGTGATCTGATGGCATATCTCACTGAACAGTACAAATCCTTACATCGCTCTGATGAAAGTAAGATTAAATATCTCCAAGGCATTTGATAGAGTTTGGCATGAAGCTCTCTTATGGAAAATGCGTGCTTTTGGGATCGATAATACTCTTGTTCGTTGGATTAGAAGCTATCTCCTGGACCGTTCAATACAAGTTGTATTCAAGTCTGATTCCCACAAAATAAATGCTGGTGTGCCCCAGGGCTCTGTTCTGTCTCCGACTCTTTTCCTCATTTTTATAAATGATCTTCTGTCTGTTACTTCACTTCTAATCCACTTAACTGTTTTGCTGACGACTCTACCCTCAGCTTTTCATATTCGTTCGATAATTCACGTCCTTCGCCTTTAGACGTACAATTGCAACTGTACCGTATGTCAAGCTCATTAAACTCCGATTTAAGGAGGAATCGTTTGGAGTTTAATGATTCGAAAACTCAATGCTGTCTTCTGTCGTTAAAGCTAAACATACCCGCAATGCCATTGTCCATGAATGGCACTTACATCGAAGAAACCGAAAAGCTCTCAGTACTCGGTATGTGTGTCAACGACGACCTCCGTTGGAACGACCATATATTTGAAATCGCTAAGAATGCTGCTAGGTGCTTAGGTTTTCTGTATAGGTGTAAGAAGTATTTTTCCCCAGCTGATCTGGCTACAATCTATAAAGTGTTTATACGCCCTAAACTCGAGTATAACTCCCACCTCTAGGCAGGTGCTTCGCAAACATCGCTCCACCTGCTTGATAGAATACAAAATCGAGCGTTAAGATTGATAGGAAATAGAACTGCCGCTGAAACAATTGCCCCTCTCGAACACCGACGCAATGTTTCATGTCTTTCCTTATTTTATAGTTTCTTTTATAAAAAATGTCCACTCGAAGTAGCCAGCTGCATTTCTCCCGTAATACTCGTCTCGCAAGGAATGCCCATCAGTTCTCCCTTGAGCCTAATTTCGGACGTACCGTGAAATATAGGGATTCTTTTTTTAGCCGAACAACACGAATTTGGAATTGTTTCCCTTGCCATTTTGATCTACAAACATTCAAAACCAATGTTAATCGACACCTCCTATCTCTCCCCTCCCTATCTTCCTAATGCCCGCGCAGTGTGTTCTACATTAAAAGGGAAACAAATAGTCCTTGTGCGCGCGTTAATTATAAAAAAAAACGAATACTTGCATATCTTGCAACTGTTACTTCCATTTCATTAAGTGCTTCCATATCATCTTCCATGGCTCTTCGCCATCTTGTATAATTTCTGACGCAAAAAGCTTCGACATCACCAATTACAGCATAACCATTATATTTCGGATGTGACTTGCTATTTTTACGATTTCGTAAAAATAGCCGCTGAAGCGGCTAAGATGGGACTAACAGTCAATGAGGCCAAAGCGAAGTACCTGCGGTCCACAAAAAGGGACACACAACACCGGCGGATTGGACAAAACATCAATAGACAGGTACAACTTTGAGGTAGTTAGGGACTTTGTTTACCTCGGATCCGCTATAACATCTGACAACAACATCTCTTCAGAAATAAAGCTAAGAATTGCTCATGCCAATCGCTGTTTCTATGAGCTAAGAAGGCAATTGAGTAGCAAAGCCCTCTCACGAAAGACAAAGAAGACTCGTGTATAAGATCTTAATCATCCTACTCCTGCTCTTTGGCGCCTAGGTATGGGCTCTATCTAAAGCGGATGAAGTGTTACTCGTTTCGAGCGTAAGATTCTTCGGAAGATTTTTGGCCCTATCTGCGTTAACGGGCTTTGGAGGAGAATGTTCAACTATACTATACGAGCTGTACAGCGACATTGACCTGGTAAAAAAAAAATACGCATATCACGTTTAATATGGCTAGGTTATGCAGAGCGAATGGACAACAATGCTCCGGCTCGCAGGATCTTCGATTCCATCCCAGAGGGTAGACGCAGTCAAGGAAGACCTCGCCTTAGGTGGCGTGCTCAATTGGAGGACGACCTCAACCAACTTGAAGTGCGAAACTGGAGGCAGCTAGCCGGCTGGAAGGGCATGTTGGGTGAAGCCTAGGTTCGTCCCGAACTGTTGCGCCCCCTAAGTAAGTAAGTACTTATATGAAAGTCTATCCTTCTCGCGATCAACACGTAATTTAACAATTTCACCAAATATGTTTACATGTTTGATTTTCTCCAGGCAGGTTTTTGTTCACTTTATATACCTATGGAATAACAATCCACTTGCCATTAGGGCATAATTTGAACATCGAGACTTTTAAAAATTAGTCTTAGTTTATATTTACTCTAAGTTTCTTAATTATTCTTATGTGTCTGTAATTTACTAAAATCTTTAAACAATGGACCATCATAAATCTGTACTACTTAAAAGATCATTTAATCTTAATGCACAGATGATAAACGGTTCAAAATTCTCCGTTTTCGAACAGGCCGGAGAAATTTGTTTTAGAACATATTCTTTAAAAAAGCTGAATTAATGAAAATTAACAATCAAACTTAAGTAAAATCTAATGTTAATTTGATTTTTTTTTTAGCCAGAACGATTGCAAGGCACACATTACTCAGTACAGTCAGATATCTGGTCACTTGGCCTCTCACTAGTTGAAATGGCTATTGGCATGTACCCGATTCCTCCGCCCGACGCCAAAACGCTCGAAGCAATATTCGACGAAAACACCGATGGTAATCAAAACACTGTCGAACCGAAAAACATGGCCATTTTTGAACTATTGGATTACATAGTAAATGAACCACCACCCAAACTAGAACATCATATTTTTACAGAAGAATTTAAGAACTTTGTTGATATTTGTCTTAAGAAAAATCCAGATGAAAGAGCGGATCTTAAAACTTTACTAGTAAGTTGAATCAATTAATGAATCAATAATTTGTTCAATAAATTATTTATAGCATTCGCACATTTAATTTACACAATAGCAAATAAGTTTAACCGATAACCAAATTACTTTAACCCTTTAGCAAATATTTTTTAACCGAGAAACAAATAAATTTAACATAAACACAAATATATTTACCTTAAACACAAATAAATTTAATCTTTTAACACATATATTTAAACTAATAGTAAATCGTCCCCCAAAAATTTTTTTGGTTTAAAATAGGGAATTAGGGGAAATGTTTTTCTCTCTCGCAACATGTCTCTTCTCCCGAAAACTCTCGAAAATGTAAGTAAACGAACAACATTTGTGTAAAATTGTGCAAAATAGTCTGTTTTAGGGAGTAGACGAACACAACTTTTGTTTGGCTTTTATTGCCAATTTTTCTCTTCGACACAATTTTCTTCAATTTAGGAAATAATGTAAAAAATATAAGATCGGTCTTATTTCCACTTCGATGGAAATAAAGTCGCTTAAGTCTGAATCGACTTTATTACCAACTACGATATTTCACGGCACCGGATAATACACTTAAGCTTAACTAGTTTTGTTTAGGTAAAACTTGTTTTGTCTGAAAAAACAGTTTTGCCGGTAACACATATACTTGTTCTGTGGACTTGAAAAGTAACGAGTATTTCAAAAGAATTTTTCGAAGAAAATTTACTATTGGTTTAAGATATGTGTTAAAAGGTTAAATTTATTTGCATTTAAGATAAATTTATGTGTGTTTATGTTAAATTTATTTGCTTTTCGGTTAAAAAAATTTGCTAAAGGGTTAAAGTAATTTTCGTTTATGTTAAATTAATTTGCTTTTCGGTTAAACTTATTTGGTATTGTGTTAATTAAAGGTGCGAATGCTGTAAATACATACGTATGTATGTATGAGTGTACGTAATAAATTAATTGTTTTCTTTTAATAGAGTCATGCATGGATTCGAAAAGCTGAGGTAGAAGAAGTCGATATTGCTGGTTGGGTATGCAAGACTATGGACTTACCTCCATCAACACCAAAAAGAAACACCTCACCAAATTGATACTTTTTTAAGTACATAGCTTTAAAGAAAAAATCGTCTAGTATTTTAATTTGTTATAATATAATATTTTAAATTTTGCCCTTTTGTCAGTCAGCATTTTCATTAAGCTTATTATGTTTTTTTATAAAGATTTTCTTCAAAAAACACTCAAAATTAAATAATAATAAAAGAAAAAACAAAGAAGCCGTCCCTATTTAATTTAATTGCGTAAAAACAAAAACATGGAAGAAGTTTGGTTCTTTTTTAAGCTCATTGAAACATTTCTTGGCTTTACTTGTATGATTTTTCACATTCAAGGATTCCTCGATGACCGCCAACCTTTACCTCATCAGATGTATTTCTGTGGAACATTTTTCGGATTTACAATAATTGCTATATTTGGCAACATAGGAATCAGCTTTGGTTCTAAGCCATCGATTTTGATAGAAGCAATAGTAAGTGGAGTAGCTTCATTGTTTTTTATCCTTTCATCCATATTTTCAATGTACCATGCGGAAAAAGATTTTCATTTGATGTATTTATCCGACTATGAGGAATCTGTACATCCGTTTTTTGCCATTAGTAAAAAACAAAGTATAACAGCACTTTGTTGTGGATTATTTTATATGCTGCATGCAGTGTTTGCAATTGATGCGATATTAATAACACAAGAAATAAAATTGGAAGAACAATTGACGCAAGACTCGACTATAGCAAAAGCTGACCTTGAATGCTACCAGCCTATAAAACTTTATATCTGCGGTAAGGAGATACACGATATGCTACAGAAACAGGAATGGTTTATAAGTATAACTGGCCAATATGTGAGAAATACGAGAGATCGAAAAATTCAAAAGATAATACAAGACTTAAAATATGTAAGACATGATAATATTATTTAAGTAGCTATTATTTTTATTAAAATAAATTTTATGATCAAAAAATAAATAAATGGAAATGCTTTGTATAAATGTTACCTGAATGCATATATTAAGGTCTGTACATCTATGTGTAACTGAGAGCAAGTTCAGAGACAATTTGCAGACCGATAACGATATTCAGATTTTTACATTCTACAGGGGGTTTCTTATTTTTTTTCTAACTCAGATATTAACGGTATCTGCCATGCAACCGTTAGGTAAAAGCTTATTTGATATTAAGATAGATGTGAGTAGCCAAATAATTTACACATTATTTAAAAAAAATTAAATTTTTGAAAAAACAATATTTTCAAAACCGCCATGTGGATAATTTTTAAATTTTATTTTTAAATTCAACTTAAATTCGCGCTTAAATTAAGCTCCCATACAAAATTCTCCAAAATATAGCCTAGCTAAAATTTAGCCATTTAGGATTAGCTCGAGTCGTACGCAGCGTTCATATTTTTGTTTCTCAGTGTACTGAGAAAATTTAGCGGACAGATAAATTGATTGGCACATTTATTCTTTGTTATTATTTTAACAGTAGTGCCCCGTGGCTTAGTGGGTAGTGTGTCGGACTGCTAAGCGAATGAGCCTGGGTTCGATTCACGCTCATAGCCACCTTCTTTTCCGGGGTACTGCCTCTTGCGAGTAACTGACAACACCTTCAAGAGTAAAATTTGCCTCGAAAAAGTGCATCTCATATAGCGTTCGGAATCGGCGGTAAACTGTAGATCCCTTCCATTCTTGCAGATTAACAACACACGCACAGGAATGGTTGAGAGTATAAGTCACTCGGCCTTGGCTCCTTAGGAGCTGTCGCGCCAATACATTTATTTATTTATTTATTAATTTAACAGACCTCAGCTAAAAGGGGAAATTGTCGGGGGTTAATCCCTGCCAAAAAATTGTTTAAAGGGATTATATGTTATTTTGATAAACACAAATATATAAAATATAATATATAATTTTATTCATATAATAGAAATATTTTAAATCGTTGTTTTGTTTATATAACTAGTCCTAAAGGACTATGGCCTTATCACCCTCTTCAATTTTATGTGCCTACGTTTAATAAATGAGAGAACAGCAGTATTTTTCCACAACGCTCTTCTGTTGAAATTTATCTGGAATTTTAGTTACCGTTTGTAGAAAAATATGTAATTTATATTTTGGTTCGAGTTGCTATATATTATTTATATTTAAGAAATGTAAAATGTATGATTTTTTTTATCGTAGTAACGGTTTTTAAATAAAACGGAATTTAAAACAACTTTTAACTTAACTTAATTTTTTTTTTAATAAAAAAAATAATTTAAGAATACAAAACTAAGCACAAAAATAACACATTTAAAAACAAAATTAAAAAAAAATCACCTACAGTTTTCAAAATATTGATTTTTCAAAAAAATTACTAAGGCCACCTACCACCTACATCTTCTTAAATACCAATTTTGATAGTAACCGGATCACCAGTTTTCGAGAAAGTCGAAGAAAAAAAAAACGGTTTTATGGGATGTACCATTTTTAGCCCACCATATTATTTTTTTTTCACCAAAATATAATGCTTACCTACAGTACACTGATTTTTTCATAAAAATTCTTGGAGCAGATTTCGAAAAAAATAATCTTTTGCATAACGGTTATATGACGAACGAGGGGTTGCGAGAAGCCCAACGCCTTAAGCTTCGTTTCTAAAGGCATGTAAGTAACACATGCCTTATGCAAATAAATCGAATTAGGAGATTTGAATTTTGACATATTCTTAAGCCAATATGGCATGATTACTATACTATCATAAAATAATTAAGTAAAATCCAATTAAGTTAAATCAGCAATAACCACGTTCTGACTTGATATGTTCCAAAAGGGTGAATAATGTCCTTAAGACAATGGATCCTTTGTTATCCCCACTATAATGTTTAATTAGATACACTTGCTTCCGAGCAAGTTAAGAATTTTATGTCAGTTCTTAGTAAGAAGCCGAATAAAAAGCATTATTTTTTAAAAACTCAAAAATCTTAGTGATTTTTATAATTTGTATGTATATCGCCATTGGTCTTTGGGGTTCATATTTTCAGTCGCGGGATTTCTTGCTACCTCTAGGGATACACGATTAATATATGCTGTTGCGATCGCTTTCAATTTAAGTCGTCTTATATTAAATTTCCTCTTTAATCGCCCAATAGTTTTCATTGATATCCCTAAACGGAGTTTGGCAGCAACTAGATAGTGGTCCGAATCTATGTTTGTTTGATAATAGACTGTGTTTGGATTGGATGTTGAAGGCGTATCTTTTCTCCTGCTCCTAGTTCCTGAAAAGTTGACAAAGGTATCTACAACCCATGGATCCGATGAATTCAACGCTCGTCGTTAGTTCACTTTTCAGTTATCCAGCGGGCACCGCGTGATGGAGGTGGCGATGTGATTTTACCCACCTGTTGGCTGTTGTCTATACTGTTAAGGTTCTGCCTGTTGAGGACATAGAAGCTGCTGTTCTAATCAATATCGTCAAAATTAATGTCTCCCAAATATTTAATTACAAAAATCATAAATCCTCATTTACCTAATATAAAACACCCAACGCCCCAAACGGACAATCATTTGTTTTCGAGTGCAAGTAATTGAATTATCGACGGGCACTGGCTCCTGATGAAGCAGGTTTTTTAAGCTTGCATTCTTTATTATTATTTTTTTTTAAGTACTACTACGATTTTGAAAAAAATACGCACTTTTTCAAAACTTTTTTTCGAACAATAAAAAATCACAAAGATCGAAAAAAAACTTTGAAGAGTGAAGTATAGAATAACAAACAAGCGTGTTTGTTGATATTTCCCAAGCTTTCTATAAGATCTAGCACGATGGCTTAAGTTTTAAACTTAGGCCGCTCCCTCACTTGTCGGTACGGTATCGTATCTCTTTTCTATTTCCTTGGTACATATTCGGTACCGATATTTCACTGAATACATACATTTCAATGGACACCTACTGATTTGTGCGGTATGTGCGAAATCGGTACTGCGGTGGTGAAAATGAGATCGGAGACTGCTCGAATTTAAAGTTTTAAATAATTCTGTGCTAAAAGCCTACCGACAAGTCAGGAGATGAACATGAGATCGTTATATAAAAGAAACAAGAAGAACTCAATATTAAATTACGAAAACTGCACTGGCATACAAATATTCCAATCTAAGTATGTATGTATGGATGTACGGAATACATTTAATAGAACTTTGGGGTTATACCAATGCAAGATGTAGACAAATATCGCAATCATTTCAAAGCAATCGTTAATGCTCCATAGTTCATAAGAAACAGCGATTTACATGGAGACTTTTGTATGGAAACTGTCACCGAAAATATACATTAAGAATAAAACGATTTCAAGGCCATTTTAATAGAAGCATTCAACAGACCCTTGAAGACACAATCCTTGTACGTCGACTCCGGAGAATGAGACCGTTCGATCTATAGTAACAATACGTTTACCTATTGGCTAATGCGGAATCTTGAGGTCACTGTAAAACGTGATTAATGTACGAAGATTAAATTAATTGATAAGGCGTCTTTGTTGTAGTCGAAAAAACAAATAAAGGTGTGTTTTTTAGTGATTAAGAATCTAACAAGGTACGAGGCCTATAGTGTGATTTTTTTTAATCTTCCGCCGCAAAAAAAAGTGGACACGCCTGGGTCACACGTACTAGCCCTTATGTGTATAGTCACATTGGCAAGATCTTTGACAGAAACAAGTAACATTTACGTAGAAAAATCACACGGTATGTACTTTTAAAATGTGTGAAAACCAAAACACAACGTTTTTTTTAGTAAAAATGAAGTACGCCAGCAAATGTCTTAAATAATAATGAATTTATGAAAAAAGTAGTTTTTTTAATTGTAGGGCCGATTTTGATAAAATCTTGTTTTTTATTTTTAGTTTAAAAAAAATTTGTTTTCAGATTTTGGTGTGTAGTTTTTTAGAGTTTATTTCTATACAATTAATCATAGAATTTAAAATATTTTTGTTTGTATTCAAAAAATATTTTTTATCATAAATAGAAACAAATTATTCAAAATTTTGGTATGCAAAATTAATTTGGCTGCTTAGATCTTTTTAAATAAATAATTTAAATTTGGTTTGACCAAATGAAAACTACAAAAATATTCTCAAAAATGTTCATCAAAATCGTCGGAGCCGTTTTCGAGAAAATTCAGCTTTTCCTTAACCGTTATACGGCAGGTACCGTTATTTTTAACCTTAAAAATAAAATTTCGATTTCCCCTCTGAGGAATGCCAAAAGAATCACACATACCAAATTTGAAGGTAATCGCTTGTGCCGCTTGTCTAACAAACAAACGGACAGAATGACAGACAGACAAGACAGTAATTTTTTGTCACTAACCCTTCTCTACTATCGTAATGAAATGTTTGATTGTTATCCCAACTTTTTTAATATTCACGAATCCTAAATTTGCCTTTTAGCACCTATAATCGCAAGCAAAAATTACTGTAAATTCGAAGTGAAAAATTGTTATGGTGAAACCCACAGCTTTTAAAATGTCGGGATAACCACAATATTCGGGTAAACAGTTTTCAAGATGAAAAAAAAAAATAATAACGCTGGTCAGTTTCGTTAATAGAAACAAGTCCAGGACAATTAAGTAACTGCACGATTTTACCTAACACATCAATATTTCTTCCTGGGAAAGGTTAAGGCTATTTGCGATAGATTTGATTGTTTGGTTATCCTCCCAATAGTCCGGGAGGCGGCCGTAGGAACACCTACCTCATCGAGTCAATGGATAATTTAGCCATAAATGGCAAATTACATAAAATGTACAAAACCGCTGGCCGGACAAACTTTTTCTTGTCCCTTTGGTGGTAAAATAACAAATGGGGTATCACATGAAAGCTTAGACCTACATTAAGAATCTGTTGGTGGGACAAACTTAATATGGGCCAACATGCGTCCGAATGCTTTTTTCAATATTAATTTGTCTAAAAAAATGTTGATATTGATTTTAGACAATTTGAACAAATGTACAGTAATTTTTTTTTTTTGAAAAAAGTGGTCGGACGGATGTTTGGCCTATGTAAAGTTTGTCCGCCCAGCATATTAGCATATTCTTAATGTAGACGGTATAAGCTTTCATTTGATATCCCATTTGTTTATTGGCTCGATCCCAATGAGGTAGACCAGCACCAAAAACGCAACCGGAAGTGGCCATTTTACCGCCAATGGGTGGTTTTGTACATTTTATGTAATTTGCCATTATCACTGGCTAAATTTTCTATTGACTCGATGAGGTAGGTGTTCCTACGGTCTCCTCCTCTACTCCAAGGAAATCCATCGAAATTATTGACTACCAATATCGCAATATTAAATAAATTGCACGACTGGATCGCACGTACTTGCTCATATGTGCGTTCACATTTTTAAATCCGAGTAGGTTGAAATGTCTCATTATCTCCAAGAAACCAGTAGATCTTTCATACTTTCCACAAATTTGTATTGACGGAGCAGTAGTAGAATATGTAGAGACTGCAAAATGGGACTAGCAGTCAATGAGGCCAAAACGAAGTACCTGCTGCCCAAAAAAAGGAACACACAACACCGGCGGATTGGACAAAACATCACAATAGACAGGTACAACTTTGAGGTAGTTAGGGACTTTATGTACCTCGGATCCGCTATAACATCTGACAACAACAGTTGTGTTCGTCTACTTTTTCGGTTGTTTTAGTAAAACTGTCAAACTTTGAAGAGTGGGGATAGAATTTCTCAGAAAATAATAAATTCGCTCAAAAGTAAAAGAACGGTTTGTGGAGGAAAATAGGGAAACTTTTTAAACGTCAACAAAATTAAAATTTAACTAAACGAAATGCATCAAATAAGTGCAGATGAAATAAAAGTTGTGATGGAAACCATTTTATTAGGCCATTGTAAGGTCATTTTATTATTTATTTTGGATATAACTTTACAATTTTTTTTTAATTTAAAATTCTTCAAATACGAATCCTTTACAAAACGTCAAATTTCAAATGTACTTTTGAGTTGACAGATTTCACATTTTCTCCCCCAAGAAATTTTTGGGTTTAAAATTGGGAGTTAAGGGGAAATGTTTTTCTCTCTCGCAACATGTCTCTTCTCCCGAAAACTCTCGAAAATGTAAGTAAATGAACAACATTTGTGTAAAATTGTGTAAAATAGTCTGTTTTAGGGAGTAGACGAACACAACTAACATCTCGTCAGAAATAAAGCAAAGAATTACTCTTGTCAATCGCTGTTTCTATAGGGTAGGAAGGCAATTGAGTAGCAAAGCCCTCTCTCGAAAGACAAAGGAGACTCTGTATAGGACCCCAATCATCCCAGTCCTGCTCTATGGCGCCGAGGCATGGACTCTATCTAAAGCGGATGAAGATATCGTTAGTCGTTTCGAGCGTAAGTTTCTTCGGAGGATTTTTGGCATTATCTGCGTAACGGGCCTTGGAGGAGAAGGTTCAACCAAGAACTTTACGAGCTGTACAGCGACATTGACCTGGTCAAAAAAATATGCATATCACGTTTGAGATGGCTAGATCATGTAGAGCGAATGGACAACAATGCTCCAGCTCGCAGGATCTACGATTCCATCCCAGAGGGTAGACGCAGTCAAGGAAGATCTCGCCTTGGGTGGCGCGCTAAGTGGAGGACGAACTCAACAAACTTGGAGTGCGAAACTGGAGGCAGCTAGCCAAAGACCGAGCTGGCTGGAGAGGCATGCTGGTTGAGGCCCAGGTTCGTCCCGAAGTGTAGTAAGTAAGTAAGTAAGAGATTGCAAAAAATCTGGGTATGATATTTAACTGAAGACTAACTAACTATACTCCCCTAAAAACTAGATTAATGCTGGCTAAGACGTTGGTTATACCAATACTGATCAACGGATGTGAAATCTATTGCAACTGCGACTATAATATAATATAATATAATTAATTGCAAGATATCTATATAAGCTTAAAAGGTATAATAGGATATTGCTCTACTCAAAAGCTACTTATAACCCTCATCCGGTACAGGCCCTTAGTTTTATTGTTTCGGGTAATGCAAACACATCAACCTTCTTATCTCTTTGATCGATTGCAATTGTCTTCTAAAACGCATAATTGATCCCCGGAGCTTTGAAAATAAGCTAGCTGCTCATTTAGCACGCAATTAAATCTTTTGTTCTACAAAGATCTTTTCTGAAATAATAGAATAAATACATTCCCAATAAAAAACTGTGTAATAGCCTCAACAGTAAAAGAAAAAACATTAACAACATAAAAAGAATGAAAACAATTTGGTTATTGATTAGCCTAATATAATTATACTAAATTTTTATAAAGTAAGCTTAAAATTATTTTATATTTAAATTTTAAACTTGTATTAGTTAATAAGATATTGTATCTTAAAATGCAAGTGTGCAAATAAAACAAACAAACAGACATTGTAGAATAAAATTTAAGAAAATTAAAGTTAACATCAAAGCATTTATTCGATTGTTACGTTAAATTGTGTTGAGTGAAATAATTTAAAAGCCATTTTATTTCTTTAAGAAATGTTAAAAACTGATTTTTTTTTTCAAAATCGTACGAACAGTTTTTAAATAAAACGGTTTATCTATAGCAACTTTTTAAAAAAACTAAAAAAATAATTTAAGAATACAAAAATAAGCACAAAATTAACATACATTTAAAAATTTTTTTTTTTTAAAAAATCACCTACCTGTTTTCCAAATATTGATTTTTCAAAAAAATTGTTTTTTTAATTATTAAAAATACAAAAAATAGTTTAAAAAAAAATTAATGAGAAATTACTTAGGCTACTTACATCTTCTTGAATATCAATTTTGATAGTAATCGGATAACCAGTTTTCGATAAAGTCGAAGAAAAAAACCGCTCCTATGGGAGGTACCGTTTTTAGCCCACCATATTAATTTTTTTACATCAAAATATAACGCTTACCTACAGTAGTACACTGATTTTTTTTCATAAACATTCTTGGAGCCGTTTTCGAGAAAAATAAGCTTTTACATAACCGTTATATAATTATTAAGCTAAAAAAAAATAGAAAAAAAAAATAAAAAAATTGTATAATATCAAAATTACCTTATGTTCTAAATTTGAAAACGATTGGCCCAACCGTTTAGGCTACAATCCAAAATACATCCGTACAGACAGACAGACGGACAGAATTTTGCCAGTAACTCAAATATGTTTCTCTATCATCGTAATATCATGTTTGATTGTTATCTCAAAATTTTTAATCTACACGAATGCATAACTTGCATTATACGATCCATAGTAGCTATAATCGCAAGTAAAAATAAATTTGTTTGAGCGAAAGCTTCTTAAGGAGCCAAGACCTAGTGACTTATACTCACACCCATTCCTGTGTGTGTTGTGAATTTGCAGTAGCGGAAGCAATATTATGGTTTCGAAATAAGAACCTTGAGATTAAAGAAAATAATCGATAACTCAGGTAAATATGTACTAATGTGGCAAAACGATTCAAATTGCTCAAGCCGCACTTCGAGGGTTTAAAATTTTTTTCAATTTATACATTTAATATTTTATTTTGCGACTAATTTTAATTGTAAGAGTTCTTGTTTATAGTTATTCTGTACATTTGTTTTGCTCGTGTTAAAAACATACATTATTTTTTAAAGACGTGTGAATAAAACTAACTACATTTTCAATGATATTTATTCGACAAATTTAGATCATGTGCTAGTATTTTTTAAACTATTTGAAATATTTCCTGTTCAAAACTATTCTCTTTCAAAATTAATATTCGGTTCATCAATTTTTTTCATCTTTTTATTTTCCTTTCGTATCACATATTACATTTTTCATTGCAAAACTCATTTTCTTTTTGTATCTTGTACCCAGCTTAATTGATTGGTGAAAATGTTAACGAGAGAAATCTACAACGAACTTGAATTTTTTTAATGAAGTGTGCATCGTTTAGATTAAAGTTTGTGTTTGTATAGCAACAGATATAGTTATGAATTTACTAACCGTGATGGTGGACACAACATAATTATAAGTAAATCTTAATTATTATTAAAAAGATATTTTTTATTACATTCAATTAAATCGTATGCTATTGTTATAAAAATTCAATGCCAATGGCGCTGATTGCAAATATAATGTATGTATATATAATTTAATTTATATCTCAATAGTAAGGCAGATTATGGAAAACAACTGATGATGTTTCAATAGTTATGTTTTACAAGTATTGTCGAAAACCAGTCAGAAATAAAGCAATTGAAATTCACCAAAAAAAAAAAAGTTAATGAAAAAAGAGCATTAAAATTAAGTACGTATGTATTTACCATATAAAGAAAAAAATTAAAAAATGTTATAACAAGTGCAACAAGTACGAGAGAGTAAAATGTTTGCATTTTACTCGTGCACATAATATTTATCTCGCTCAGTTCATATATTATATATTTAATGTATACACTTTTTTTTTATCGAGGCTATCTTCGGATGTCATTGAATTCGGATCGAATAAGGGCGATCTCGCGTCAAGGAAGCAGCAATGGTTTGAAATAAGCCCTACAGTAAATGGTCGCAGTTGATGGCGGCAGATCTTGGTTGCGGTAGTACATATTGCATTCTTTTTCTGTGAGCTTATCAAAGATCGCAGCGTATTCGCGATGGAATGTGGCTAGATCAACGTTAGAGCGACCTATTGCAGTAAGAGCTAAAAAGAGTATATCCCTGTATATTGAGTGTGTTCGGTCGACGCCGCTATTTTTCAGCTTATGTCGTTCATTAGCTAATCGTTTCACGGGTGCTAGAAGATCATTACATCGAATCGCTGTAATAATTTGTTGAATTGCACTAACAAGAAAAAATAGCTGTGTTAAAAAAAGTTTAAAGGTAACTGTTATGCATATATATATACGATTTGTTAAGATAAGTCTGATCCGTTAGCAACGCCTTTAGAAGTGGGCTAGCCGGTTGATTTTGTTTCCATAAAATATACATAGGTGGACCTGCTTCAGCGTGTAAACGTAAGTTATCCCACATACATTGGATTTTAACAGTTTTCACTTTACTCAATGGATCGATGTCTGCATCAGCCTAGAATTTCAAATATTGATTGCATTAATTTTTTTTGTAATTATTTTCAGAAAAACATTTAAAATTAAATAAATAAATAGGTAAGTTATACTTTGATAGTGGATGCATATAAATACAACAACCGAAAATATTATTAGAACGCGATATGAAGGGTAAAAACGTGGACTAGGAAATTGAAATCTATTTATTAAATTATTTCGACGGTAATCATAAAGACCGTTAAATTTAAATTTTACTTGTCAAAATCAAAATATTGATTAACAAATCGGCCCTACCAGCTTACACAAGCTACATACACATAAGGCAAGTTGAAATTTAGTCAACAAATCTTGATTAACTTTTTAACTAAATTTCAACTACATAGCTCCTAGGGGCATCTAACCAACCAGAATCCCATTGATTCAATTTAAATCGATGCCATGAAGGCTCCCTATAAATTAATGACATTCATAGAAAAAATAATACCTGCTTGGGAAGACACAATTGAGGCAAGTGCGTATAACTTTCAATTCGTTCCATTATCCAAATCAAATTCCAATAAATAATTGGATGTTCTTCAACAAAGTTTGAGTTTAACAGTGCCGAATCTCCTTCTTGAGTTAGAATATTTTCTAGTTCTTTGCGCAGTACCAGCGGGTTCAAATAAGGTATGCTTAGACTATCGGATTGCTTTACATTCTTGAGAGAATCATCGACAATTATTTGAACACTGAGAAATGGCACAGTCAATTTACTGCATGCATGGCAAGCTGTATTTAAATTCGAATCCTCAGCTGTCCATCCCGACATAATTTCCTCATCGTATAACAAAACCGAACAGTTGTGGCATTGCGAGCATGAAGTAAGTTGTATTAAAATATCGCACTCAGGACTGTCAACAACCTTACAAAAAAACAAATATTATAATTACAAAAAATTACGTTTCATTCGAAAGAACAATTACATCCGCCACAGCGCTGTATAGATTATCGGGCAGGCTTGGAAAAGCATTTAAACTAGAAGTTGATGTATTTTCTCCAAGTGGTACCAAATTATTATAGCTTGACTTTCTAGATTCACTTAAACGGCCCCATGGATCGAGATCTCCTGAAATACGTCTGGTTCTCGAAGAGGGATCATCCATGTCATCATCAGCCATGCTGTCGTTCATACCGCCCAGAGTCTTGACTGGTGTGGTGTTTGCGGATATAGCTTCTTTAATTTCATCGAACTTTCGTGCTACTGAGTTAGCTGCGTATTTGATGCTGCTTAAACTCCCCTGAATGATTTCGTTTGACTTTTTACCTGTCAAACTTGGACTGAGAAGATTGAAGACAAATTTAAATTTTTTATAAAATTATACAAAAAAAGACACTAAACTTAACAAATCATGTGCAAACTTTTAAAGCAAACAATTAATTTTTAAATAATAAGACTGGTATGGAATGCAATACAATAAAACATTTATATAATCAAAGCGAAATGGCAGGTTCAATACACGTTAGCGTATTCTGGTTGCTTTAAATAATACAAAAGTTTGAGTAATGTTAGCAGATAGTTGGCGCACAATACACAAGACCATTCAAATGCATAACATTATTTTTGTTTCCAAAAGGCATTGAACTTGCCCCATTATTTTCATAAGATTTACACAAACACAGAATGTATTTTCGTTTTTTAATAAAGCCAAATAAATCTTAAATCGTGCAAACAAACTTACTTTCTAATAGCGACATTTTTAAAATCTGATTTTTTTGTAATATGTGTAAGCATATTTTTATTAAAAAAAAGTAAATTATTTAGTTTATTTTGTATTAAAGTAAATTATATTATAATTTCTGTGAAAAGCCTACATAAAAAATCTACTAGGGTTACTTTTTGACAGAAGACAAACATACATATTAGTTTTAAGCCTTAACTCCATTTGGTTCAAGAAATTAAGCCAATTAAAATAAAGCCATTTCAATTAAGACCTAATTTTTTAACAAACTGCTTAACTAACGCATTTTAAAAGCTCACAAACAAAATAATTTCGATATCTTTAAAATGAATTTTGATTGAATGTAGTTAAGGCTTAAAATATTTTTAATTTCATTAACAAATAATACCGTTTTTTTCTTAAATTAGTTTCAATACATGTATATTTAACATCTATTAATAGCTTGATCGACTTAAGGCAGCAGGAATGATTTTTTGAACATACCTAAAATAATTCACCTCCGTATTTTATACTATGAAAATGGTATTGACTTGTCAAAAAATCCATTGGAAAACATGCATTTTTATATGCAAATAAGCAATATTTTTGTTTATATATATACATACGCGCGCACAAGGGATTTGAGCATTGAACGTTAGAGAAGGAGGTTAGCATTGGTTTCGAATGCTTTTAAATTGGAATGTCAAAGGAACACCCCTCCGGGTAAACTATTCCAAATTCGTGTTGTTGGGCTAAAATAGAATCTCTATACTTTACGATACGTCTAAAATTAGACTTAAGCGTGAACTGATGAGCATCCCTTGGAGGATAAGTATTACAGGGGGAAGTATTTAAGATGAGGAACGCAGTTGGCTACCTCGAGTGAATCTAAGCATCTAGCTGCATTTTTGGCGATCTCAAATGTAGGGCGTTCCAACGGAGGTGGTAGTTGACATAGATACCGAGTATTAAAAGCTTTTCAGTTTTTTCGACCCAAGTGCCATCCATGGACAATGGCATGGGGGATATGTTTAGCTTTAACGACAGAAGGCAACATTGAGTTTTCGAAGTATTAAACTCCACACGATTCCTATTACCCATTTGACAATGCTGTGTTTTTTCTTATAACTAAAGCGCGCACAAGGCAGTATTTGTTTCCCTTTTAATGTAGAACACACTGCACCGGCATTAGGAAGATAGGGAGGGGAAAGATAGGAGGTGTCGATTAACATTGGTTTTGAATGCTTGCAGATCAAAATGGCAAGGGAAAATCTCGCCGGGTAGACTATTCCAAATACAGAAAATCTAAGCATATGGTCGTTCCAACTAAAAAACAACAAAGCTGCTGGACCCGACGGACTACTCGCCGAACTTTTTAAAGCGGTCGGAGATGACCTGGTGGAGTGCATACACCAACTCATCTATAAAGTTTGGTCAAAAGAAAGTATGCCTGATGAATGAAACCTCAGCATCGTTTGGCCGTTCCACAAGCAAGGAGACCCTCTAAACTGCGCCAACTATAGTGGAATAATTCTCCTGAATATCGCCTACAAGATCCTCTCTGCCGTGCAATGTGAACGCCTGAAACCTTTCGTCAGCAACCTGATTGGCCCTATCAGGAATCCTGGAAACTACCCAAGAATTTCAAATCGATACCCACCACCGCTTTATTGATTTTAAGGCCGCGTACGATAGCATTTATAGAGACGAGCTATACAGAGCTATGTCAGATTTTGGCTTCCCCACAAAACTCGTCCGACTATGCAGGATGACGATGGAGAACTCTCGCTGCTCCGTCAAGGTTGGTACTGACTTCACAGAAGCTTTTGGCGTCAAAAAAGGATTCCGACAAGGTGATACGCTATCGTGCGAATTCTTCAACTTAATACTTGAAAAAATTTAAGAAACTCGCAAGTCAATTGTAGTGGGGCAATTTTTTTCAAGTCTGTGCAATTGTTAGCATACGCTGACGATATAAACATCATCGGCGAGCTGTCACTGGAACGTTTGCTAGCATTGAAGCTGCAGCGGCTAAGATGGGACTTAGCAGTCAATGAGGCCAAAACGAAGTACCTGCTGTCTACAAAAAGAAACACACAACACCGGCGGATTGGACAAAACATCTCACAACAACATCTCGTCAGAAATAAAGCGAAGAATTACTCTTGCCAATCGCTATTTCTATGGGCTAGGAAGGCAGTTGAGTAGCAAAGCCCTCTCTCGAAAGACAAAGAAGACTATGTATAAGACCCTAATCATCCCAGTCCTGCTCTATGGCGCCGAGGCATGGACTCTATCTAAAGCGGATGAAGATATCCTTAGTCTTTTCGAGCATAAGATTCTTCGGAAATTTGTTGGCCCTATCTGCGTTAACGGGATTTGGAGAAGAAGGTTCAACCAAGAACTATACGAGCTGTACAGCGATATTGCCCTGGTCAAAAAAATACGCATATCACGTTTAAGATGGCTAGGTCATTTAGAGCGAATGGACAATACTCCAGCTCGCAGGATCTTCGTTTCTATCCCAGAGGGTAAACGCAGTCAAGGAAGATCTCGCTTTAGGTGGCGCACTCAAGTGGAGGACGACCTCAACCAACTTGGAGTGCGAAACTGGTAGCAGCTAGCCATAGACCGAGCTGGCTGGAGAGGCATGTTGGTTGAGGCCCAGGTTCGTCCCGAACTGTAGCGCCCCCTAAGTAAGTAAGTAAATGATAGATTTTACGTATACATCGTATAAAACTAAGAATTCAACTAAAATGCGATAGCATACCTTAAAGAGGTTCAAACGTGAGTTTTTGTACATCAAGCAGATGCTTTGGAGCAACATATTTGTTTTCTTTTTGGCTTTACGAATAAAAATGCACGAAAGTTGTATGTATATACGAAATTGTATTAAGTAAAATAATTTATAAGATCTTCCTTTGGCCCATTACACTTTACAGCTTTAAATTCCCCTGAACAGACAACAACGGATCTGTATTTTTGAAGCATCGGTTAGCTTTGGAGTACTTTTTATAATAAATGTGTTTCTTATCTTATCATAGAAAAATGTACATCCATGAACATGTAAATGCAAGTCTTCTACAGGTTTCTAAAAGATCTTTTACGTTCGCATTTTGAGCGTTTTAAATATTTATAATTTATGTGAGAATAATGTTATGGTTGATATCATTTTTTTGAAAGTAAAGAACTAAAACTTAAACCTCCCAAATAAGGTTTTTAATTTTATGTCCAAAACTTATCCAAATACCCTTCACCGTAATAAACAGGAAAGAAAAAAACAATCCACCACCAAGAATTAAAGCTCCAGCAATTTAAATGATGTTAAAACAAAGAAAAATAATTGAACGAAGCCAGCTTGGAAATGATTGTGGTTGTATATTCAGAATATACGGCACTTACCTTATGTTGGAAATATTTTCTATGATATTTGCGGGCAATTTCAAGTCTTTCTTAAAGGACAATCGTGCAGGTGAATAGCGTCTACATCAAGGGCGATAATTATGAGAATAATTAAATCAAAAAAGGAATAACGGTCATGCATATAAATTTCAACAAAAAAAATATAAAAGAAAAACTCGAGCAATTTCGTGCTATTGTAGACATAATTACGTATGGAGACAATGCATTTACCCAAAATTAAATTTTAACGACGAGCCAAAGTTTGCCAAACTAGTTGTTACACTTGATCCGGGCATTGTTTCCGATCGATGCATACTTTTATTCAGATGAGTAGATTCGTCAAAAGTCGCACTGCGTTGACCCTTAAACAAGATGGGCTGATCTGTGTACATGGTGTTGTTACTTAAAAGCGGTTTATTCTCTACGCTTGAAGCGTTCTTATTATTCGGTATTTTTAGAACTTCATCAGCATCTTCGTTAAGTGCTCCCAATGGATCATTTTGAGTTACAGGGGTACGCGGTGAAAGTCTGTATAAAAAAAAATATACCAACATATTATAAGTCACCAAACATTTCATCGATTACTTTGTAGGACTGCTAATGGCTTGATTCTGGTCATTGCCTTCAAAGTCCAATTCTTCTTGTGAACTGGCAATTTCATTCAAGCGTTCCGAGGACTCTTCATCTCCAATATTCATAATATTGAAGCGTTGTTGTAGAGAGATCACTTCTTTGCCGGACATGGATTGTTGCCTTTGTAATTTGTCCAGAATCTTGGTATCTCCACCAAAACTTTCGGCTCTAGTTAGCTTTCGTTTAGTTAGATCACAGTTCGGACTGGACGGTGGCATTTTAGAAGCCGGTTGTGGGCTGTCGCTTTTAGCATCGCCTGATATCAACAAACCGGCGCTGCTAATGACATCAGAAGATTCTTGGGGTCCCGATTGCTTTACTATGCTTCCAAGTTTACCGCGCAACTTATCAAAAGCTGCAAAGTCAGTTATTGTGCTGTTTGTAACAGTAGGTGGGTGTTCAACTTGAGAGGAATTTGTTGATTCTAAACTGGTTCGTGATGTACCATCAACAGTTTCCAGGGTGCTCAAATTGTTCTCACATGAACCAGCGAAGGGTTTCGAAGTTGCACGTTTTTTCCCAGCACGTCTGAAATGGGCTGCTCCTAAAATAACATTTTTAATGCGATTCCATCTGAGCTGACTAAGAGTGGTGCTGTCAGATGGCCATTCTGATTCAAGAACACAACGGTTATAGAAACCGTATGTCAGAGCATTGGGCTGAACGCCGGATCGTTTCATCAGGTAATGCAGTCGAACAGCCAAAACCGGCATATTATGAATGCCACACAATTGCATCATAATTCTGTAGCAAAACTCATCACAACTTATTTTGAGTTTGCTTGCACGTACAAGCAAATCGTAAGCAGCACGCAGCACAACATGCTCCTTACCATGTGCGTCTAGCATCATGCTAGGCAGTACTAGAAAGTACAATGAGTAGCATGTAGCTAGCATGTACTTTGCCCATGCCTCTGGCTGCATTTGGCAGCGACGTGCTAACTTTTGGGCCATCTTAATTTCATGCTTTGTGCGACGAGCAATAGGTGAGCCAGGTGCTGTGCTTAGATGCTGTTGTTTAATGAAATTTTTTGTAGGAGTTTTCTTTGCAGGCTTCAAGAGGATTGGATCTAACGTAAAATTTTCATACATATAACCTGTTGTATTTTCTGGAAAAAAGGAATTTGCGATATTTAAACGATTGTGCTTAGAGAAATGCAACAAGATAATACCAACCATTTCCTGTTGTTGTAATGCTATCTGGTGGAACAATATATTTAGTTCTTTCACTGCTGTGACCAGTCTCCCAATCAACTAATCTCACATCGGACGGAGTTTCATCGTAGGAACTCACTTTTTCCGCACATTCATCAAAAAATGTTAGACCATGGTCTCCATCAGACACGAATGATCGTTCTTCAATAAATCGAATGAACATTTGAGTTTTCATAAGTAACTGAAAAAACTTGTGATAAGACTGAAAATAAGAATGGTAAAAATTAATTATTCTATTTTTTTTTTAAATTCATGAGTTAACCTTATCTCTAGAACGCAGAAATGCATTAAGTTGGAATAAAGCATTGGGATCAGTCGCTCCAACTGAAGGTGCTTTTGAAATTGGTACTAAAAAATCCCTATAGCCGCGAAGAATGGATGTCATAAACAGCAAAAAGGCCTCTTGAATTCGTTGTTCGAGATTTTGCTTAAAAAAATTTGTCAAAATTGAATAAAATTCATAAAGACCAATTAAATATCTAATTTATTACTTCACGTTTCTTCCGTTTAAAGTCCCTATCCAAACTATTAGTGGATTCGGGTACACAAGTTAATTTAAGGTTTTCTAAATAGTTGAGGGTTTGTTTTAAGATTCGAGCTGCTCGCTTTGGTAGAAGTTTTGGTGTAAGATGCTTCTGTGATTCACAAAGCTAAAATAACATAAAAGTTTTTCAAAAGTTATTAGGAAACATTTTTCTATTTGTTTTTATTCACATTTTTCTATTTGTTTTTATTCACTTACACTTATGGTGTTTGTGTCCAAATCGATGCATGTGACATCTGTTGGAGGTTCGTACAGATCGAAAAACCTGGAGTCCACCCCAATCAAGTATGGAAGTGGTGCATGAAGCACTTCTGCCAGACCTAATGGACATAGTGGAATGTATGGGCATTGCCATTTAAATGGAAACAGCAGTGATACAACGGCCTCTGCTACAGCAGTCAAGGTTGCAGGTCTGTAAGTAAAAAGATATTTATAAGCAAAGGTCAGCTTAAAATAAAAACTTACCTTAATGAGTGAATCAAAATCTTTTGTTCTGTCAGAACCAATAATAAAACATGAAGGCAGTTTTCTGTTCCCAGATTTGACAATAGCAATTGAAAACCAGCTCCACTTCTTGGCAATGGAGAATCTTCTGGCTGGGTGAGCAAGATTCGCTCATTGCTTTCACTCGATAGCTAAAATATAAAATTAATAATGTCATCGGACATCATTAATTATGTAAGTTAAAAACTCACTTGTAAATGAATACTCGGAGATGGAAAAGGAACTTCGTCGATCAATTGTGTTATGTACCTTTCAATTGGTATGGGTAATGGGTGTCCTATGGATGCCATACTCTAAAAAAATAATTTAATTAGGCGTAGTATTAGTTGGCTTTTGAATTGAATGTACCTGTAAATATCTTAGCCATTTATCAAATGTATCACCGAACGGATGATGTGAGAGCAAACAAATTGCTTTGATGATGTGAAGAGAATGACGATTTTCAAAGCCTTCATCGTCATATCCCAGTTGTTCTTTTTGCTTATCTGTTAAATTTTTTTCGCTGACGAAAGGAAGCAAACAATCAAAGTATGTTTCGCATTTAAACATTTATCATACATACTCAAAGTCTTCGTAAAATGTTAATGCCGATCCGTATACTTTATAAGTTCCGTCATTAACTGTCAAAACAAATGTACTAAATACTGGAGTGACAGGTTTTCGCTTTGTCTAAAATTAGAAGAAAACAAATTGGAGAGTTTCAAAAATTGTTTTGAAAACTATTTTATTACCGATTCATCTACATGCGGCCAAGCTTCAAGGGAAGCTCCCATGGGTAGACAAAATAGAGGCACACTTGGACATAAGTTAAGGGGGAAATCGTTATGATCAACCGTTGGATAACGCAAAAGGATTTCCGGTTGATAACTGACTAACTTCGGACGGTTCATTGATTTCTTGTAACAAAGGTATACGTCACTGCTCATGTATGCTTTGTTGAGGGTTTTGTGAATCAAGCAAAACGCATGTGGTGGCCGTTCTCCTGCAAATGATATGTTCAATACAATATTTTTTTAAAATCCGAAATAACAATCAAACCTTTTGACCAGACAATGACGCACAAATCAGTAACAACAAGTTCATTACACGGCATATCTTTTTTTGCACGACGGTATGTTAAAAATGTTTTAGCTGAAGAATTGTTAACATTCGCTACTTTTCCGCTAGGTGTCTCAGCTACTATTTCAGCGTCTGGCATAATTCTTTCATGTCCCTCAAAAAGTACACCTGTAATTAAGATTATAGTATTTGTAGTAAATGCCTTTGGAGGTTTTCTTTTCTTACCTATATCTACGAGAGGGGGGCGATCTTTTCCGCGGCGAAAATATATATAACATTCCGTTGTTCGAACAGAACCATAGTTAAGATTGGCAGGCAATCCAGTTGGTGTTTTATCGAGTATTTCATATCCCTCCGGGACTTCTTCGCCGAGTAATGGAAAAAATACTCCAATATCTGTTAGAGGATCGATACTGTTGCATGCTCTCAAATGACCCGAATCATTAAATATACTCTCTTGAAGTAATTGTGGATTTTCTGGCATACCAGCCACAACAAAATAATCAGCGATTCGCTTTTCTTCCATCGCTATACATTACTGTTGAATAAGACATTTTTTTGAAGCTCTTTTTGATCAAGTAAACGTAAATAATTATTTTCGTAATAAGTTTAACGTTTAATGTGATGTATTTACACATCATACATATCTGTTCTGAACACAGTTCTTATAAAATAAAAAAATTAAAACAAAATAGAGTTTTCTCTCCAAGGTAATCAAGGGAAAGGAAACAATGATGATCGTCAACATATCAAAGTTCTACATCTGCCTTTTTTAAGCAGATTATAATAAGGTTTGATTTACTAAATCCTTCCTTTCCTTTGCAGTTTGATATTTCAATGAAATCGGTTAAGCTGTTTCGCCATAAAATTTTAATAAAGAGCGGCAGGTCTGTAGTACGACTTAAAAAAGGGATTTGATTTTGACAGCACTTTCGAAGTTTGGCTCAAAGATTTAACGATATGCATTCCTATCAAAACGTGTATTACGGGGAAAAACTTCAAGGGGGGCATGCAACTATCTTTTGCCTAGATCATCATTAAAAAAATTGCGATAAAACAATAATGCTAGAGACATATCTACGATGTTCCAACGAGTCTTAATGATCTTCTCTGGATTCTATGATGTGAGAATTGTAATATAGCTTTCAACGCGACGCCTTATAAATTGTTTTTACATCTTCTAAGAAAATCTATAATATATTGTGATTGGTTGTTAATTTGGAATTTGGGCTGAGCAAGCAATTGAGGAATAAAGCCCTATCGAGAAGAATCAAGGAGATGATATACAAAACACCCATTCAGATGAAAGCTTCCTTGGGGTATTCGAAAAAAGTTCTAGGCGCGACTTATGGTCCTGTTTACGACCCGGTGAACAAAAAAGTGATACAGAAGATACAATAACAAGTTGTACGTGCTGTACAGTAACATAAGCCTGGGCAAAAAAATCCGTATCCAGCGGCTAAGATGGTTCGTCCATGTAAAACAGATAAGCATCGACGCTCCAGCGCGCAAGGTCTTCAACACCGTACCCGAGGCAGTCATAAGCCAAGGCAGACCTATACGACCAGGTATAGAGAGACATCTGACTGCTTGGAGTGCGAAACTGGAGACGGCAGGCTTGAGAAGCATATTGAATCAGGCCTAGGAGCACGATACACATTGACATTAATGGGCCTTTAATAACGTCGAGCACAGTGCGATTCGGCAAGGCCTATACTCTGTCAACGTTAATCCACTACTGTCTTACTGAGTATACTGTATGCTCCAAACAAGAATTTTAAATTCGGAATTGAGTGTTAAGAAAATGTTGGTCAGAAATTTTAGAGGAACACGACAGGGAGGGGTTTTATCTCGGGACTGCGGACTGGATGTAAATCCGCTTAAGACCGAACTAGTTTTGTTTACAAGGAAACGAAACGTCCCAAATATAACTGCTCCTACATTAAAAGAGATTACACTCCGTAAATCTGGTACAAGCAAATATCTAATTATAGCATTAAACCGTAAGCCAGACTGGAAGAAAATATCAAAGAAAGAGAAAGAAAAACTTCAATAGTTTTCTATACTTGCAGTAGAATTTTTTTTAGTTAATAGATGGGGTCCTAGCTCAAAAACCATTGATGGATGTAGATAGCCATTATCAGACCAATCCTAACATACACATGCTTGGTTTGGTGGCCAGCCTTAGACAAGGCAGTCAAACTCAAATCCATGTCAAAAATTCAAAGACGAGCGTGTATTGATTGGAACGACACCATAAGGAATGCAGACCTTGAAACATTTTTCTCCCTAGCCCGAATAGGCCTTTTCATAAAGGAGCTGGTGTTCAAAGGTTAGATATGTGTCCCAAAGAGTGCACAAGCGCCCATAATCCACCTTGGGTTCCAACCCTTGGGGAAGGTTGTTGGGGCAGCAAACGAGAGGGGGAGGAGTGTTACCACTAAGACACTACTCCTTGCATTAAGGCGGAAGCGGAAGAATTCTCTAGGTCGAATAAACGCTGGCGTCTACAGTTCCAGTTCCAATCAGGCTGAACTACTTAGACCGATAATATACGGCGCATGAGATTAATGCGCAACTCTTGTTTATCTTCATTTGTACTTCTATTCCGACATGCACGCACAATTACGCAAAGCGTGTTCGAGTTACGCATTATTTTGACACCTGTCTTTTATTGAAGTTTCTGTGCTCTTTTTCGTGGTACATGTGTATTCAATAAAAAAAAATTAATTAAAAAACAATAAATTTAGATGAAAGAAAAGCAATAAAAAAACATTGATATGCGTGCTGGCAATTAAATTTTTATTTCGATGTGAAATGCTCACTGCTCTGGTAGACTCTGACTTAAAAAATAAATTGCACGACTGGATCGCACGTACTAGCTCATATGTGCGGTCACTTCATGAAATCGGGATAATGGTTTACGATAAAACCGCATTTGAAAAAACCGGTTCTATGAGAGGTAGTTATAGAACAAATTTCGAAAAATAAATTCTAATTGAAAGATGTATTGTAAGAAAATACCACCCTGTTGAGGTGCTAACAGACAAACAGACAGAAAGACAGACGAAAACGAAATGAAGCAATTATCTAATGTCTAATTGTTTTTTTTAAATAAATTGCCTGACTGGATCGCACGTAATTGCTCATATGTCCGGTCACATTGTAGAATAAAATTTAAGAAAATTAAAGTGATTTTGATTATTCGAATAAAGTACGCTAAATTGTATTTAATGAAATAATTTAAACGCCATTTTATTTCTTTAAGAAATGTAAAAAATTGTGATTTTTTTTCTCAAAATTGTAGAAACGGTTTTTAAATAAAACATAAAATAAATAAATTTATTGGCGCGACAGCTCCTTAAGGAACCAAGGCCTAGTGACTTATACTCTCAACCATTCCTGTGTGTGTGTTGTTAGTCTGCAAGAATGGAAGGGACCTACAGTTTACCGCCGAGTCCGAACGGCTACATGAGATGCACTTTTTCGAGACAAATTTTACTCTTGGAGGTATTGTCAGTTCCTCGCAAGAGGCAGTACCCCAGAAAAAAAAGGTGGCTATGAGCTGGATTTGAACCCAGGTTCTTTCGCTTAGCAGTCCGACACACTAGCCACTAAGCCACGGGGCACTACAAATAAAACATAAGCACAAAAATAACTTACATTTAAAAACAAAATAAAAAAAATTCACCTAACTGTTTTCAAAATATTGATTTTTGGAAAAAACATTATTAAAATACAAAAAAAAAAGTTTTCGAAAAAAAATTAATACGAAAATACTTAGGCTACCTATATCTTCTTGAATATCAATTTTGATAGTAATCGGAACACCAGTTTTCGAGAATGCCGAAGAAAAAAAACCCGGTCCTATTGGAGGTACCGTTTTTAGCCGACCATATTAAATTTGTTTGTTCACCAAAAGATAATGCTTACCTCCTACAGTATAGTACACTGAATTTTTTCATACAAATTCTTGGAGCCGTTTTAGAGAAAAATAAGCATTTATATCTTTTTTTTATAATTTTATAATTAACGCGCGCACAAGGGACTATTTGTTTCTCTTTTAATGTAACACACTGCGCGGGCATTAGGAAGATAAGGAGGGGAGAGATAGGAGGTGTCGATTAATCGCCGGGTAAACTATTCCAAATTCGTGTTGTCGGCTAAAAAAAGAATCCCTATATTTCACGGTTAGTCCGAAATTGGATTCAAGGGCGAACTGATGAGCATTCCTTGCGAGACGAGTATAACGGGAGAAACTTTAAAGGGGAGCAACGCAGCTGGCTACTTAGAGTGAACATTTTTTATAAAAGAACTGATAAAATAAGGAAAGACATGAAACATTGCGTCGGTTGATGATTGCGAAGCACCTGCACAGAGGTGGGAGTTATACTCGAATTTAGGGCGTATAAACGCTTTATAAATTGTAGCCAGATCAGATGGGGAAAAATACTTCTTACACCGATACAGAAAATCTAAGCATATGGTCGTTCCAACTAAAAAACAACAAAGCTGCTGGATCCGACGGACTACTCGCCGAACTTTTTAAAGCGGTCGGAGATGACCTGGTGGAGTGCATACACCAACTCATCTATAAAGTTTGGTCAGAAGAAACTCTCGCTGCTCCGTCAAGGTTGGTACTGACCTCACAGAAGCTTTTGACGTCAAAAAACGATTCCGACAAGGTGGTACGCTATCGTGCGATTTCTTCAACTTAATACTTGACGTTAAGTTATAAGAAACTCGCAAGTCAATTGTAGTGGGACAATTTTTTTCAAGTCTGTGCAATTGTTAGCATACGCTGACGAAATATACATCATCGGCGAGCTGTCACTGGAACGTTTGCTAGCATTGAAGCTGCAGCGGCTAAGATGGGACTAGCAGTCAATGAGGCCAAAACGAAGTACCTGCTATCTACAAAAAGGGACACACAACACGGGCGGATTGGACAAAACATCTCACAACATCTCGTCAGAAATAAAGCGAAGAATTACTCTTGCAAATCGCTATTTCTATGGGCTAGGAAGGCAATTGAGTAGCAAAGATTCTTCGGAGGATTTTTGGCTCTATCTGCATTAACGGGCTTTGGAGGAAAAGGTTCAACTATACTATACGAGCTGTACAGCGACATTGACCTGGTCAACAATGCTCCGGCTCGTAGGATCTTCGATTCCATCCTAGAGGGTAGACGCAATCAAGAAAGACCTCGCATTAGGTGGCGCACTCAAGTGGAGGACGACCTCAACCAATTTGGAGTGCGAAACTGGGAGCAGCTAGCCAAAGACCGAGCTGGCTGGAGAGGCATGTTGATTGAGGCCCAGGTTCGTCCCGAACTGTAGCGCCCCCTAAGTAAGTAAGTAGACCAACAATTCCACACACTACATCTGGATGAAGTAGATAGCTAAGCTTATGAGCAAAAAAACCGAACTTTTCAAAGCTGCAGGTGATGACTTGGCTATAAGTATGCACCAACTCATAAGCAAGATATGGCTAGAAGAAAGCATTACCGATGAATCTAAGCATAATTTGCTCCATCCTTAAAAAAGAGACACTCTGAACTGCACCAACTAAAGAGGTATCTGTCTCCTCAACATCGCCTAAAAAATCTTTTTTGCTGTATTGTGTTAACGCTTAAAACCATTCGTCAACAACCTGATAGGTTCATATCAGTGCGGTTTTAGGCCAGGAAAGTCCACTATCGACCAAATACTCCATTATGGTAGATCTTGGAAAAACCCAAGAACTTTAAATCGATACCCACCACCTTTTCATGTTGGTTGAGGCCTAAGTCCAGCTCGGACTGTAGCGCCACCTAAGGTAAGGTGCTACCCAATAATTCTCATTTACATTAATTTTGCGTCTAAGTACCGTTTGTGTTCTCCTAATTTGCAGGCATTTAATATGATAGCAGATATGTTGTCATCATTCTGTATTTATAACTAGCTTATCCATGCGAGAACCAACTTGTGGATCGCGACCACATACATACATATGAGTTCTTGACAGGAAACCAACATTATTAAATAATTTCTTAAAACTAAAAAGTGAAAGTACAATATTAATCTTCAAGTCTCGTTGGCACACAAAATTTCTTTCAACTTCTCATACTTGATTCGGTTTTAACTGGTGAAATGTGAGAGAAAAAAGGGATACTATCACAACTGATAAAATATTTAATACGAAACGATGATGATTGTACACTATTTAACCCAAGTAAACAGAGCGGAAAGAGTAAAGGTTGTTTTACTTTAAATGCAATGCCGATATGTCTTCCCGGAACACGCCGCTGATTACGATAAGTTTTTTGTGTTGAATTCTACTTATCATTTACTAAACTTAACAGATAAGGTTAGTAATATGGAGTATGAGACTCGTCTTTTTAACACCCCAAGTCCAGAATAAAAAAGAATTATTTTTGAATTTACCTTGTTAAACACTTGCACAAGATGCTGAGCCCAATCACACCTTAACCCCACTTATTGGTATATTATGTGGGCAGGTAGATATAACCGTTTACGACATAAACTTCGGATTGCAAAATTGCTGCTTAATGTTTTGGCAACAATTATATTTCATACCACAGACGATTAAATGGCCTTTTGATAGTTGGAGTATTTTATATCAAAACAAATGTTCTTTAGTAGTTGACTTAGAGTTCATTGGAATGTCCTTGAAATTAGGGCGGCGATGATTCAAACAAAAAGTTTTGCTTTTTTCCTTTTAACACCTGATTGGTAGTTATTTTCTTTGTTTGTTGCAACTTTTAACAAAATGAAGTTTACTTATTGAGTTTTCTGTTTTCTTTTTGAATAATTCAAATAGTATACAATATATGGAATGAAATACAAAAAAAAGCAACAACGGATTTTATAGATACAACTAGCAAGTAAAAAAAAAAACAAACGGGATATTTGGACAACTTTTTTACGCTTATTTCCGGCGGGTAGCAAACTTTTATTGTACACAAGTTATGAACAACTCTTCGAATACAATAATTATTGTTTATTTATCAATGAATTGTTTAAAATTGCAACAAAATAAAGATTTTTTCTTGCGACTGTTTTGCGTTATGTCAATATTTTACGCCATTATTGAAAAAAATTGCAGTTGTCAAAAATATATAACATGGTAAAATGTCAGTTACGTTTGCCAAGTTTCCAAAGCGTCATCTTTTGTGGAGAAAAACAAATAAGAGTGGTTCGTGTATTTGATATAAAGCATGTACAATTCACAATGGAGACATTTTGTATTTTTATTATTTCACATTCACATAATTTGATTAAATTATATACCATAGATACAAGAAAATAATAATTTTTTCTGTGGAAAAATCACAAATTTGCAAAAAAAAACCGCGAACTTGACGTTCTCGAGCGTGGTCGAATTTTGTTTTATTTTAAAGGAAATAGTTCGAGAATAACGGAAAATTTATTACCAAGCCAAAAACAATCAATAATGTTAAGTACGTGCTGCTGCATTGAAGCCTGTATTTTTATGGAAGGAGGATCTATTTTAACCCCACTTTAAGCAAGGAAGGGCAATTTTCTAACAAAATGTACTTAAATCAGAAAAAATTCTTATAAACCTTTTTTGGGAGGCCAGAAATCTCTTCTTACTTGCGATTTATAGGGACTATAAGGCAAGTTATGCATTCGTAAAAAAAAAAATCTAAGAATCAAACATGGCATTACGATAATAGGGAAGTCGAAAAAAGTGGGTCAGAAAATTCTGTCTGTTTGTCTGTCTGCCAATCTGTCTGTCTGTTCGTATCGATTCCTACAGCCTAACCGGTTTGCCGATTTGATTCAAACTTGGTATATAGTATTTTAAGAGTACCCTAGCCGACTGTTTTTCGAATTGGCATTCTAGATCCAAAACTAACGGTACCTGCCATATAATTTTAATGAGAAACTTATTATTCTCGAAAACGGCTCCTATGATTTTTGATAAGACTTTCTGAATGGTTATTTCTCTGCAAAATCTATATTTATGTTTTAATAGATTTTTCAGAACAAGTTTTATAACTGTACCTTCCATATGACCCGTTTTTTAAGATCAGACTTTCTCGTTAACTAATTGACGGATTTTGATGAAATTTTCAAAATATGTAGTGTTTTAATATTCAAAGAGTATTGTATACTAGCGGTACCCGGCGCGCGTTACTACGCCCTAGAAAAACATGTTTTAATTTGAAATGGGAAAATAATGCCAACGGAACCAAACACTAAAACACAAACAAAACGTAAATTTCATAAAAATCCGTTGGGCGGTACGTTACTCGACATACATACACACATACATACATCTGATGTTCGCCTGGTGCTCAGAATACGTTTGCGATTGATTTTGGTTGAAAAAAACACAGTATCGCGGTTAGCGTAACGCCTTACTTTTCTGTCAGCTCCAACCCTTTCATTTATTGCAAAATTACAGTGATACCCATATAAGACTTTGACCACCGTAAAAAATACGTGTAAATACGTGCAGCTAAAATAAGTTTTTTTAGAATGAAAATTGTATTAATTTAATAAAAAAATTGATGCAAATCGCTTTAAAACATACATATCTTTTAATTTTATGGCAGTTTTCTTAATTAAAAACTGCAATACATACTAAAAAGAAGTTATTAAATACTTCAATTTGTTACATAAGAATATACAGAATACGATACCACCTGGTAGCGAAGCATTAAATCGGTTTACCCATATGCAAAAGCACTACCTCCAGTAGTCAATACTATAATTAATTAGACTACACAATTGACATACAAAATTCCTTATAACTTATTATTAACCAAAAACAAATCGCGCTGATAATTTGATGAAATTGTTTTTTCCGACTTACATTGGATATTATACGATATATCTTTATGAATTTTAGCCTAAGTGTTATTCTGATATGTAAGCTATATTATTGTGAAGTTTCATCAAAATCCATTCAGTAGCTTTTACGTGAAAGAGCAACAAATACGATATATCTTTATGAATTGTAGACTATGTGTTATTCTGATATGTAAGCTATATTATTCATTATTGTGAAGTTTCATCAAAATCCATTCAATAGTAGTTTTTGTAGTAGTAGTTTTTGCGTGAAAGAGGAACAAAGATACATACTCACAAACTTTTACGTTATTAATAGAATTAAAAATTTCAAAAACATTTTTTTTTATTTTTAATAATTTAAAAAAAAAATATTTAGTTTTTTGAATATTTTGAAAACGAATTTATAGATTTTTATTTTAATTTTTCTCCTAGTATAAACTATAGATTTCTTTTTGTTTTCGATATATACGATACAAGAAAATGTTTATTATTATTATTTTTTCTGTGGAAAAATCGCAAACTTGCAAAAAAATTGTGACCTTGACATTCTCTTGGCATTGATTGTTCGAAAAAAGTACGTAAAAGAGTTTTCCTTGGAAAAAATTTAGCGCAATTTTATTTCTATAAAATATGTGAAACAGTGTATTTTTTTTCAAGATCGTAGAAACAGTTTTTAAATAAAACAGTTTTTACAACTTTTGTTAAAAATTAAAAAAAAATAATTAAAGAATGCAATCCTTAGCTCAAAAATAATTTTCATTTAAAAAAAAAATAAAAAATATCGATTTATCAAAAAAAAAAAAAAATTGCAAAAAAAATACTAAAAGTACAAAAAAAAGTTTTCGAAAATATTTTAAAATGAAATTATTAAGGCTTTTTAGATCATGCTGAATATCAATTTTGGTTGTAATCGGTTAACCAGTTCACGAGAAAGTCGAATAACCACTATCTTAATTTTTACTTGCGATTATAGGTACTATAATGCAAGTTATGCATTCGTACAAAAAAAATTGAGATAACAATCAAACATGACATTACGATGATAGAGAAACATATTTAAATTACTGGCAAAATTCTGTCCGTCTGTCTGTACGGATATATATAAACGGTTGGGCGAATCGTTTTCAAATTTAGAACTTAAGGTTATTTTGACATTCAACAAAAGATTTTGTCTATATTTTTGTAGCTCAAAAATAATGGTACCTGTCATATAACCGTTATGGAAAAGCTTATTTTTCTCGAAAACGTCTCCAGGAATTTTTATGAACAAAAATCAGTGCAGTTAGCATTATATTTTTGTAAAAAAAATTAATATGGTGGGCTAAAAACGGTACCTCCCATAGGACATTTTTTTTTTCTTCGACCTTCTCGAGAACTTGTGATCCGATTACTATCAAAATTGATATTCAAGAAGATGTAGGTAGGTGTTTTCGAAAACTTTTTTCTTTTGTATTTTTAATATTTAAAAAAAATTTTTTTTTTGAAAATCATTATTTTGAAAACGGGTGTGTGATTTTTTTTTATTTTTTGAAGATTATTTTTGTGCTTGTTTGCATTCTGGAATTATTTTTTTTATTTTTTGAAAAAAGTTGTAAGAAAAAAACGTACGTAATAACGTACCGTTTTTTTTTTAATTGATTTTTTAATTTAATTTTTTTGATTTTTGTTTGTGGAATAGACCTGTCTTAGATTCGATTAACTTCGTAAACAAATTAAACCGTTGTATCTATTCAGCTCAAATTTGGAGGACTTGTTGCACATAATATCAGCTAACATATGAAATACAATTTGTCTTCATTCATTAATGTTAACTCTAATTTTTAAACAATAATTAAAAAAAAATATGCAGAAATTTCAAAATTCTGTAGTTTTAATGGGTTAACCCTGTAAAAAAAACATTTGATTTGAGAGATACTGGAATTTGAATACCTTCCATATCCATAAAGTGAACTATGTAAAGTTACCTTTAATCGGAGGCCTTTAAATAAGAAACAACTAAGCGTAAAAACATCCAAAAAGTTTGTTTTCCATTAATATATTTCACTGAGCGTTATGTATAAGAAACTATATTTAACAAAACCATTTTACAAAATAAAAATAAAAACATCAATTCTACCAAAAAAAGTAAAAAAGTAATTTGAAAAATAAAATAAATTCAAAAATCCATTCAATAACTTTACCTATGAAAATTTTCCTCAGTAGTTTTCTTTCTTTTCATTTTTTCCATTGGCGTTTCACGATAAATTGACTAGCAAAAATCTGCCAGCATTGTTTTGACCATTTCCCGTTTTATCTTCTTTCTACTTTCTATTATATGTATCATATCTTGATGAAACCTTTCACCATGTTCATCTGATACCCCACCAAGGTTAACTAAAGCCAAACATTTTCATTTCAGCCATAGAAATTATTATTTTTCTTAGCCTATATTTGGAAAAACCACAAATTTGAAATTTACAATATTTTTGAAATTAGAACGAATTTAAAAAAAACATTTTAAACGATTTAGAAAGATAAAATGCCGTTCTTTTAGACCTCATTTGCAGTTTTGCAAAAAAAATATTTACCGGTTGAGAAATTTGACGTCAAATGTACTACAAAAACGTGTTTTTGACCTGTTTATATTAAAATATCTCAAAAACGTGACGTGCTTAACACGTCGGATTCGGAATCAGCATCCCAAAAACCTCTAGAAAAGTTGTTTGGTTCAAAGGCGATTTTCGTTGCAGACCAGTGAAAGAAATAAAATGGCATTTAAATTATTTCGCCCAATACAATTATACGTCATTTTTTCGAAAAATCAAAAGTAAACAAAAAAACGAATAAATACTTTAAAGTTCTCTTAATACTTTTTTTAATTTTATTCGACAATGTAACCGCACATATGAGCCAGAACGTGCGATCAAGTCGTGCAATTTATTTTTTTTTCACCGCAAATACAACTTACCAACAATAAATAGCGCACTGTTTTTTACTTGCGATTATAGGAACTATAAGGCAAGTTTAGGATTCGTGAATATAAAATACATTGAGATAACAATGAAACATAACATTACGAAGTCAATCGAAAAGTGATCGAAAAAAATTGTCTGTCTGTCTGCCAGTATGTATATGGAGCTGCGGCTTAAGCGATTATCTTCAAATTTGGTGTGTGTGATTCTTTTGTTTTGTTTTTTTGATTGTTTTGTTTTTTTTTGATTTTATTTTTAGGCCTACAAATAACGGTATATGTCATATGACAGTTACGTCCGAGACGTCAACTAAACAGTTACCCCTAACCCCTCCCACACTTCCCTTTGCCTAACGGCACATAATCCCGTTACCCCAATCACTCCCCTTTGCCTAACGTCATAATATACTGTTATAAAAAGTTTCTCACACTTTCGTGCTTACCTTGCACAAACCAATCCCAAACGGATACACCCCCTTTCCCTTCACACTTAAACACTTACGTTGCAATTGTAATATGAATATTTGAGAAATAAATGTACATTCCATTCCCACGAAACACCTTAGAATAAGTTTACCAGTATAGAAATTAAGATTATGAAAATCAGTTCAAAATCAACAAGCTAAGCGAAAGGTGCAGCCTAGCTTTGGACAGCGGCCTTTCCTTTAGCAGTTAAATAATTATCAAAGAAAATTTGTAATAAATGTATCAGTAAGAACTAAATAATTAAAATGAAATAAAAAAAAAGAAAAGAAAAAAACAATTTATGTTTTTTTTTAACATAACGCTCGGCCTCCGAACGTAATTTGACCGCTTAGGAAAATCTTATTTTTCTCGAAAACGGCTCCAACGATTTTGATGAACATTTTTGAGAATTTTTTGTGTTGGTATTGGCTATCATCTTATTAGAACCAAATTTACTGGAAAAATCCATTAACGGTACCTTTCATATAAGGTTTTTTTTTATTTTGGGCTTTCTCGGTAACGGATTTTTGGATTTCTGTCAAATTTTATATTTAAGAAGATCTAAGTAGTTTAATTAATTCTGCTTATCAACATTTTTAACAACTTTGTTTTTCTAATAAAAATAATTTTTTGAAAATGTTTTTTTGAAAAATCAATATTTTTTAAACTAATCAAAAAAAATTATTTTAAATTTTATAATCACATGTATATTAATAAATTCTAAAAAAACCGCATACCAAAATTTCAATTTCTTTTTTTAAAAAAACTAAAAAAAACGGTCCTACAATTTTCGAAATACTATTTTCATAAATCCCTTTTATTTAAGACGTATGATGGCGTACTTAATTTTTAATACAAACCGTTAAGTATTGTGGTTTTTAATACTTTTTATAAGTTCAAATGTTTTATTTTCAACGCAAATGTTACTTGTTTCTGTCAATGTTTTTGCTTTCCAATGTATTTAGGCTTTAAAGAGCAAGTACGTGTGACCCAGTCGTGCCTTGCGATTATAGGGACTATAATGCAAGTTTAGGATTCGTGAATATAAACAAAATTGAGATATCAATCAAATTTGACATTACGATCATATAGAAGCCTAAAAACGTCATTGATAAAAATGTCCGCCTGCTGTATGCCTTTCTGTCTGTCTATCTGCCTGCCTAAGAGTATGCGTTCAAATTTGGTATTAGTGTATCCCTTGGCATTGAAAAGCTTTCTTTTCTCGAAAACGGCTCCAATGATTTTGATGACGTTTTTTGAGATATTTGTTGGTAGTAGCTATCAGCTAATTAGAACCAAATTTACCGGAAAAAGTCTATTTTAATTTTGCACAATTATTTTTTTTATTTTTAATAATTTTTTGAAAATTCAATGGTTTTAAAACTTATAAAAAAAAAATATTTAAAATTTTAAAAACAGGTGTAAATTAATAAATTCTAAGAAACTGCATATCAACATAACAAACAAATTTTTTTTTCAAAAAACTAAAACTAAAATAAACAGCAAACAAGACGTGTGATGCCTTACTTCATTTTTAGTAAAAACCGTTAATTGTTTCTATCAAAGATCTTGTCTTCCAATGTAATTAAGCACGTAAGAGCAAGTACGTGCGACCTAGTCATACCCATTTTTTTTTTGTATTTTTTTATAATTTTGGTTTTAAATGTAGGTTATTTTTTTAATTTCTTTAAAAAAAATGTTAAATAACGTTCCTACGATTTTGAAAAAAAAAATCACACTTTTTTACATTTTTACTTCTGATTATAGGGACTATAAGGCAAGTTATGCATTCGTAAAAAAAATTCTAACAATCAAACATGACATTACGATGATAATGATGTCGAAAAAAGTGGGTCGGACAATTCTGTCTATCTGTCTGTCCGTCTGTCTGGCTGTCTGTATCGGCAATCGGCTGGACCGATTTGCTTCAAACTAGGTACACAGTATTAATATGACGCCCTACAGAGGGGTTTTTGGAATTAGATTTCTAGCTGTACAATTTACGGTACCTAGCCATATGATTATTAAGGACAAACTTGTTTTTCTCAAAAACGGCTCTAACGATTTTGATAAAACTTTCTGAGTGATGTTTTCTATGGAAAATCTATGGATTTCAGGTGTAAAGTCTTATAACGGTACCTCGCATATCTCCGTTTTTTTTAATTAGACTATCTTCTTAACTATATTTCACCACTTTTGATGAAATATTCAAAATAGGTATTATTTTATGATTCAAATAACTGTTTGAAAAAAAACTGCAAAACTGATTTTTAGAAAACATTAAAATTGTATTTTTTTAAATATCGCATGACAATCATTCTAAACTACAAACTATAGACACTAAGCCGATTAAATCCTATCTACTAAATCAACTAAATCATTCAAATAATGCTGAACGGATAATATCTTAAAGCTCGTCCTTAAATTGATGAGGTGGAATATGTGGTTTTAACTTATTCCAAAAATCGACCCGTTCTTGAAGCAAACCCTTTTCAAAACTTAGAAGTTGCCAATTGTCAGCATCTTGATTGCCTATCCGAACATAATCAACTGGATATTTTTTGGTTGGATTCCATTTAGGCAGATCAGATGAAGCCGGTGTGGGATCACTATGTCGTGCGAAATTCACCCACATAGTCTGCAGGGTTTCGCGAATTTGGAGATCTTCCTTGGTTGGAGATGATGTTAGAAATAGCGCTTTGCCAATAGGGAATAAATACTGAAGTTCCTCGGCGTGGCACACACCTGTTATAAAGTTGGAAACACATTTTAATTGAAAACTGGAAATTCAATATAAATCTAGGCACAGTTCCTACCATAGTAGTCTTCCTTTCCACCTTCGAAGATTTCCGTAAAACTGGCAGCACCTTTATGATCAAACAAATATACAAAAGTAGGTCCGACCGAAGTTTTCTTACTAGTTAGGGCTTCAACGCGTAGTCGTAGGTATTCATCAAGTCCAGCAGTGAACCAACCATCCGTCATGAGCTGAATTAAATAAAAAAGTTAACTTAAGCTAATCATTCCAATTAAGGAATAAAATCTGTGAATTGAGTGTTAAAAACCCAAGACCTTACGTTTGTTAGATTTTGATGTTTTTTTTTGTCGTAATCATGCACATGATTGAAGTAGAACTTATCTATTCGGTCAGTAATTTGCTGTTGCACTTTTTTTGAATGATGATCATAGTTGAGGATGATAGGAAGGACTTTGCGGAACTTCAACTTGAATTCGTCCAATAAACCTGGAATGTTTAAAAGACCAGCAGTCTTTAATGCTCCTTCTTCAGAAGTTGCTCCAGCCATCCACGGTAGTTTGAAGCCATGCGGGAGTTTTTCACTCCTTGGCAGTGCAGTTAAGAAAGCCTCTGGGCTATCTGGTTCGACAACGGGAGGAAATGGAATCATTGGATCATAGTCCCATTCCTTTGATAAGAAAGTAAGAGTTTTAAATTTAATTTTATGAAAAAAACCGTTTCAACCTGAACTTACAAAGAATTCATAAACGGTTGCTGTAATATCTTCAGCTGATTTTTGTTGCAAGCAACTCAAAGCATCTGTCCAACTAGGTTTATCACAATCAAGCATTTTAGCTAAGCGTTTAGCTCTAGATGCAGCCACACCCTTGTGAGCTGGTTGTGCCCACGGATTAAAGTAGGTTCCTGACTGCGAAATGCCCTTATGAAACAGGCCCTTTGACTTTTCTGACATCATGTGGTACGTCACACTAGCACCACCAGCACTTTCTCCGAAAATTGTGACCATATCTGGATTACCTCCAAATGCAGCAATATTGCTTTGTACCCATTTGAGAATGAGCAACTGATCTTTAAGACCATTGTTTCCAGGGCAATCGGTTGTTTCTGTGCTAAGGAATCCGAGCGGGCCCAGTCGGAAATTGCCACTTACGTAGACAACATCGTGGTCCATCAAAAAATCTGGTCCATAAAATGCACTGATTCCAGAACCGCATTCCCAGCCTCCTCCATGGAAGAAAACCATAACTGGCAATGGACCGGACTCACGTGGTTTCTGGAAATTAAAACTTTGAAAGGTATTCTTATAGAAATACGCACGATTTGTAAACGTACCTCCGGGATGTATACATTGAGATAGAGGCAATCTTCACTGCCTTCGATCAATTGATCTCGTCGGAAAGGATCCCTTTGGATGCATATTGGTGAATCATGGGTTACCACTTTTTCACCAGACCATGGTGCTTTTGGCACTGGAGGCTGAAAATACATAAATAATTATTTTTCACTGTAATGATTTATTTTCAAATTTAAAATAAAACTGAATCGTTTATCTAAATCGTTTTGTTAACGATTATTGTTTTTGACCTAAATATGTATATTTAGCGATCATTGATTGGTAACAAAACGACTTGCTGACCGATTTGTCACTTAATTATTATTATGTAATGTTTTGAATGAAATCTGACGATAAACAAACATTCCTGATTTCTGGGGTGTATTATATAACAACATTTTTTTAAATAAATCTGCGGGTATTGTTAAGTTTTAAAAATTTAACTGGTTTCAGTTGAATGCAATTTGAAATTAATTGATGAAATTATTCGATAGTAAACAACGTGTATCGTTTGTAGTCAGTGTATTTTTAGTACACTTGTGTTCAACTCTGAATACAGGTAAAATAAAGCAAGTTCTGGATTCGTGAATCTGAACAAAATCGAGATAACAATCAAACATGACATTGCTATGCAAGTGATGAAAAATTTTGATACAAATTATTCCGCGGAAGTCCGCGACGCAATGCTATCAAAATTGGTGCACGATACTGTATAACGCTTTTGTTAAAATTTTGAACCAAGCAATAAAACAAATGTTTTGGAATTAGAAAATAATGAAGGAAAATAAGAAAAGAAAAATAACACGGTCTAAACTTAAAAAAGTTTCAAAACCACAACACTTAACGCTTTTTGAACATCGAGTACGCTTTCACACCTCTTATATAATAACGAATTTATGAAAAAAGTATTTCGAAAATTGTGGGACGGATTTTGATAAAATCCTGTTTTTTATTTTTAAATTAAAAAAAAATGTTTTAAAATTTTGGTATGCAGTTTTTTAGAGTTTATTAATATACCTACTTCTGATCATAATATTTAAAATAATTTCTTTTGACTAGTTTTAAAAATAATGATTTATTTAAAAAAAAAAAATTTAAATTAATTATACATAATTAGAAAAAAAAGTTATTCAAAATTTTGATATATAAAATTTGACAGAAATCCAAAGAGCCGGTACCAAGAAAGTCGGAAATAAAAAAAAATGTTATATGAAAGGTACCGTTAATAGACTTTTCTGGTATATTTGGTTTTAGATAAAGTTTGATATTTTCGGAACTTTCCGCGTTATAAGAAATATTTTCTAATTTCTTTCTACCCGACATTTCGAAGAAGTTTCATACTTCGTGACCACGAAAGTACTTCGTGTTTTGTTTTGTGTGTAAGTATTTTTAAATGGTAAGTGATTTTTGTGTCGTATTCTAATGTTCGCGGTTTAAGAAAGAATTTCTTCAACGTGTACGTCTACACTATTCAATATACGCCAGCTGTTTTGGCATTAAGTGAAACACAGGTTGGAGTTAATACTGATTTATCAGAATTTGCTCTACATGGGTATAGCTTGGTGCCATTACTCTTTTCTATCATGGTCTCGAGATCTTTGTTAGGAATGGCCAATGGTCCAACACGAACTTTAACTTCTTGTGGCTCAAATTCAATGTCCGCAAGCATGTCATTCATTATTGTTTTATTTACAGGAGTCTAAATCTCGACAGTAATTCGACTTGTAACGAACTTGATGCGCTGTCTGATTCCATCTCGAAAATTGTTTCCCTTTGTCCTCCCATTTAAATCGTTATTGCGGGCGATTTCAATGTACACAATTCCAATTGGCTTCGCTATTCTGGTCAGACAACATCGGAAGGAAGGAATGTCGAGCTCTTTACCGGGTTACATCACCTTACCCAACTGATCGATGTGCCATCGCGTATACCGGATGTTGTTGGGCAAGCCGCCCATACTCTTGACTTGTTTCTTACTTCTCCCCCTGATAAATATACCATTAGTGTAACTTCTCCATTTGGCACTTCGGACCATTGTGTCATTTCAGCTAATTTCTCGTCCTTCACGTCGCGCACCTAAAACAGATGTGCGTGCATATTTTTTTACATTTATGTATTGCTGTATTAATGCCAAAATGCACCGTTACCACTGGACATTATTAAAAAGTGGCAAAAAATTGTTATACTGAAGAAAAAATGTCACTTAATAATAATGTAAATAAAATCAAATTTGTGTGAATATTGAATTTAGAGAATAAAAATTCTAATAAATCCGACAAACAATCGATTTTTTAAGTATCGCATTAATGTAGGTGAACGAAATACATAATATTACCATAAAAACTATGATGAAGTGTTTTCTTAAAAGTGGTGGCAAAAGTGTCACGCGGTAACGCAGATTAACGAGTGTGGTATATATCAGTAATGCCAGAAACCTTTTATTTACAATTTTTATCGTTTGTTGTTGTGGCTGCAATGAAACTAGGCAGCCAATTTAGAAACAGAGACATCGTGCAGTCACTGCAACCCCTGCAGGAACTGGGTTGGTCGGTCCCATAAGAGCCTGTGTAAATTAATTTGACTGCACATTACAAGGGAAACAAATAATCCCTTGTGCGCGCGTTATTTATAAAAAAAAGAGCTGTAAAAACAGGACCCTAGTTTTTTAAGGTGTGTCCAAACCAAAGAAATATTTGTTAAAAAAAAACATTTCTGAAATGTTTTTCATTTGTTTATAAAACATTTCAAAACATTTCGGAAATGTTTTTGAAATGTTTTTTTTTGGTGTGGACGCTTTCAGAAACATTTCTGAATAGTATATGTATGTATGTGTTTCCCATTTTATGTATCCAGTTTTGTACTTCAAGATGAATTGTAAAAAAGTAGCAATCATAGCGTCGCGTTTTGACATCATGCACAAAATACAAACAAATAAAATCATAATCGGTGGCCATCTCGTTTTGGGCCCATACACCGAACGTGCGACGCGCTTGATGGTGGTTCGGTTTCAATTCTTGCACGAGTTGGATTTTGTAAGCCCGCAAACCAAGATCCTTCCGCAAAATCTTCCTTAAAGTGGATGGGCACATCTCCAACTGTTGCGCTCGATGGCGGATGGACTCATTCGGGTCTTCTTTGATGCTCTGCTCCACCGAACCGAACCATTATTTTGGTAATGAATTTGCACAATTTGCAAACGTTGTTCAGGAGTAAGGCCCAATGCACACGGAGCAACTCGAAAAAAACTGATTACCGATGCGAGTTGGCAATTAGTTTGCTTTGAAACATAACCTGTGTAATTAAATGGGACGACGCACACGACACTATTGGTTGAAAACTCGTTGGCGATTCAAAAAAAAAAATCTGTAACCAGTCGTCTGTTGAATTTCATGTCGGATTGCCTAGTGATTTAAGTTTCTAGTTTGTCGAAAATGAGCGAACAACAAAACAAAATGTTGCTGGTGCGGGAGGTAGAAAAACATTTATTTTATATAATTATTGCCTTCCCGGGCATTCAAATAAAAATGAAATAGAGAAGGCGTAGATAAAATCGAAAATGTCCTAAATTGGACGGGTGTTTTTTTTTTTTATTTTGATTTGAATGTGGATGTTAATAGTTCTACTGTGCCATGTATTTATTACCACTGCAAGTGCAGAGAAGTTATTATGAGATTGGCTTATTAACCTCTTCCTGAGATAATAATACAACATAATGGTTTCATCATCGCTGGAGTCTTCCGAAAACATTTTACGCCCGATATCCATGACGATACTGAACAAACTAGAGATTTCGATTAGTGATGAGTTTTCTCGTGTGTGAAGTCAAGTCACTTCTAAGTCCGTAACTGGTCTGTAACCAGTTGCAACTGGTTTAGTTTTTATCCAGTTGCTCCATGAGCATTGGGCCTTAATCTATTCATTATGAGATGGCAAACCAAACTGAGCATAAATCAAGTCAAAAAGACCCACTCCAAAAAAAGTATTGCCAGATTGAAAATCACACGTCTAAAAACACTTTATTAAAATAAAAAAAATTATTTTTTTTTGAAAATTCTTTCATTTTTTTAATTAATTTAAGAGTTTTCTCGAAAAAACTAAGAATGTAATAAAAATTGAAAAATTTGTCCATAGAGCAAAAAAAAAATATTGAAAATCAGTTGACTAGATTTTTTTTTAAAAAAGTCGTTTTTTTAAAAAACTTTTCGAAAAAATATTTAAATTTTTTTCTAGTATGTCGTTATAAGGAAATCTGTAGTTTTCATCTGGGAAAATTATTTAAAAAAAAAATCAATCAACCCATTTTCAAAATATTTCGAAAACCAATTTTTTTAGAAAATTTTAGAAAAATTGAAAAAAAATGTTTTTGAAAATTTGAAATAGAATATTAATTGAATTATTAATGACTTCCAGTGTGCAACATTTTATTGAAATCGGGATAATGGTTTGCGATAAAACCGCATTTGTAAAAACCGGTTCTATGAGAGGTACCGTTATGAAACAAATGTCGAAAAATTCATTCTAACTTCAAGAAGTATTGTTGTAAAAAATAGCACCCTGAAAGTTATATCAAAATCGTTAAAGCCGTTTTCGAGAAAATCAAACTTTTTTTAAAGATTGTATGGTAGAGTACCGTTATTTTTCGACCTAGAGCAAAAATGAAAAACACCTCTCGAGTTACTACCAAATAAATACCAAATTTTGAACAAATCGCCCCATCCGTTTAGGTTGTAGAGGTGCGAACAGACAGACGGACGGAATTTCCGGACCTACTTTTTTCGACTTTTCTATCATCGTAATGTCATGTTTGATTGTTAAAGTTTTTTTGCACGAATCCATAACTTCCTTTATAATAGTACCTTTATACGCAAGAAAAAAACATAATTGTTTCTTTGTTTCTTAAATGTTTCTTAAATATTTAGGTACAAAATGTTTCTGAAATGTTTAAAAAATCACACACCTTTAGAGTTTATTGATATACAACTGATTTATAAATTAATAAAATGGGCACGGCTGGGTGGCAGGTACTTTAGTGCCTAATTATATTGAAAGGCAAGTTTTTTGACAGAAACAATATTTACTTAAACAAAAATAACATGGTCCGAACATATAAAAAGTGTTGAGGCAGTTTTTAGTAAAAATCACACGTCTTAAATAATAACAAATTTATGAAACAAGTTTTTCAGACCTGTATGTATTTTATCGTGTTTGTTAAAAGTATTTGAGAAGTTAATAGCCTAGCATGTGGTGGTTGGGTGCTGTATGAATAGGGTAGGCACTGAAAGGCATCAAACTGGTGATGCACAGTCGCTGCAACTATATCGTACACATCAATTGTGCTTATTTTACCTCCCCGCGGTAACCACCGGGTACTGGTCTGTCCATCCGGACATTCCTGCTAAACTCATAAGCGCGAGTGTTGAACACAGAAAAAATAGCAACACTATAATGCTCTGCTTTAATGACTGTTCTGATCGATTCGCAGAAGTCTTGCACGAGCCCCTCAGAAAGAGGACGTACGGCGGATGAGCCCAACCAATTGGACCAACGGTGGCGTCAACAGTCAACGAAGCAGACGCCCTAATGAGCTACTTCGACGTATTTGGAGATAAGGTCATTAGGACAATTCAATGCAAGTCAGGGCATTGAAATAGAGATGGTGGCGGATGAACCCTTAATGGGCCAACGGCAGCGCTCATATCCCCGAAGTGGGTTACTGACTCCGGATTCTCCGGTTCCTTTTGTCCAAGGAATCCAACAAAGGAACTGGCCCTCCAGGTTGGGGGTTGTGCGTGGGGTTAACAACCCTGCCACGGAAAAAAGAAAAAGTTGCGAAGCGACCAATAGCCTCGGAAAAGGACGGATTTACTGTTGACGACCCGGAAAAACGAATCAAGGACAACGACCTTCGGATCTGCACGTGGAATGTTAGAACTCTTAACAGACCACGTGCATCCAAACAACTAGCGGAGGCCCTAGACTGCTACAGAGCAGGAATTACTGCCATCCAGGAAGTGCGATGGAATGGGCCGGGCAAAAGGAGGATGAAAAACTGTGACGTGTACTACGGTGATTGCGCAAGAAGACCACAGCGTTTATTTGGGTGCGGATTCGTCATAAGCGGTAGACTTAGGCAAGAAGTCTTGGGCTTTCGACACGTAAGTGAGCGACTTGTGACAATCCGTATCAAGGCTAAATTCGCCAACATTAGCCTAATATGCGCTCATGCCCCCACAGAGGACAAAGATGACGCCACCAAGGATGACTTCTATGAGCTCCTCGACAAAACCTATGAGCAATGCCCTAAATACGACGTTAAGATCGTACTAGGCGATTTTAATGCCAAAATTGGTAAAGAGGAAATCTTTGGTAGGACTGTCGGAAAACATAGCCTACACGACACAACGTCTGAAAACGGACTTAGGCTAATTGACTTCGCAGCGGCACATAACGTCACCATTGCAAGCACACGGTTTCCTCATCTCGATATACACAAAGGGACTTGGCGACACCCAGATCAAAGAACCGTCAATCAGATTGATCACGTTGCGATCGATGCAAGACACGCCTCCAGTATCTTGGATGTTCGCACCTTCCGAGCAGCTAACATCGACTCGGATCACTACCTTGTTGCAGCAAAGGTAAGAATGCGAATAACCCGAACTCCACAACAACGGAATAATACTGTGAGGAAGTATGACGTCGGAAAGCCAGAACCTATGCCGATCGAATATCCCGTAACCTCTCAAGAAATCCAGTACCGCCAGCATCAAGTGCCGAAGATCAGTGGCAACACTGCCAACAAGCCATCAGAGATGCCGCAACTGATGTGCTAGGTTTCACCAGACCACCACCACGAAACCTCTGGTTTGATGACGAATGCAGGCAGGCCCATGCAGCCAAACAAGAGGCATATAAAGCGGCGCTGCAAAGAAAGACGAGAGCTGCTCGCGAGCTCTATGAGCAGAAAAGACGGGAAGAACACCGGCTTCTCCAAAAGAAAAAGAGAGAGCATGAGAAGCGCGCGATCGAAGATATTGAGAGATGCTACTCCAGGAACAACGTGCGGAAGTTTTACCAACAGGTAAAAAGAACATGCCAAGGAAAAAAATCCCGCACAGAAGCCTGTAGAGATAGGAATGGAAACCTCGTAGTAGAGTCACAGTCGGTGCTGAGTACATGGAAGGACCATTTCTGCAGACTGTTAAACGGCGATGAAGGCCAAAATCCCGCTGTCAGGCAGAATGAACCATTCAACATGGATGATGACAGACAAAACTTCCGTCCACCTGACCAACATGAAGTAAGGATAGCAATATCTAAACTCAAAAACAACAAAGCTGCTGGACCCGACGGATTACCCGCCGAACTTTTTAAAGCGGCCGGAGATGACCTGGTGGAGTGCATACACCAACTCATCTCTAAAGTTTGGTCAGAAGAAAGTATGCCTGATGAATGGAACCTCAGCATCGTTTGCCCGATCCACAAGAAAGGAGACCCTCTAAACTGCACCAACTATAGAGGAATAAGTCTCCTGAATATCGCCTACAAGATCCTCTCTGCCGTACTATGTGAACGCCTGAAACCTTTCGTCAGCAACCTGATTGGCCCCTATCAGTGTGGTTTCAGACCAGGAAAGTCCACAATCGATCAAATGTTCACGCTACGGCAGATCCTGGAAACCACCCAAGAATTCCAAATCGATACCCACCACCTCTTTATCGATTTTAAGGCCGCGTACGATAGCATTTATAGAGACGAGCTATACAGAGCCATGTCAGGTTTTGGCATTCCCACAAAACTCGTCCGACTGTGCAAGATGACGATGGAGAACTCTCGCTGCTCCGTCAAGGTTGGTTCTGACCTCACAGAAGCTTTTGACGTCAAAAAAGGATTCCGACAAGGTGATGCGCTATCGTGCGATTTCTTCAACTTAATACTTGAAAAAATTATAAGAAACTCGCATATCAATTGTAGTGGGACAATTTTTTTTCAAGTCTGTGCAATTGCTAGCATACGCTGACGACATAGACATCATTGGCAGAACTCGGCGAGCTGTCACTGGAACGTTTGCTAGCATTGAAGCTGAAGCGGCTAGGATGGGACTAGCAGTCAATGAGGCCAAAACGAAGTACCTGCTGTCCACAAAAAGGGACACACAACACCGGCGGATTGGACAAAACATCACAATAGACAGGTACAACTTTGAGGTAGTTAGGGACTTTGTGTACCTCGGATCCGCTATAACATCTGACAACAACATCTCGTCAGAAATAAAGCGAAGAATTACTCTTGCCAATTGCTGTTTCTATGGGCTAGGAAGGCAATTGAGTAGCAAAGCCCTCTCTCGAAAGACAAAGGAGACTCTGTATAAGACCCTAATCATCCCAGTCCTGCTCTATGGCGCCGAGGCATGGACTCTCTCTAAAGCGGATGAAGATATCCTTAGTCGTTTCGAGCGTAAGATTCTTCGGAAGATTTTTTGGCCCTATCTGCGTTAACGGGCTTTGGAGGAGAAGGTTCAACCAAGAACTATACGAGCTGTACAGCGACATTGACCTGGTCAAAAAAATACGCATATCACGTTTAAGATGGCTAGGTCATGTAGAGCGAATGGACAACAATGCTCCGGCTCGCAGGATCTTCGATTCCATCCCAGAGGGTAGACGCAGTCAAGGAAGACCTCGCCTTAGGTGGCGCGCTCAAGTGGAGGACGACCTCAACCAACTTGGAGTGCAAAACTGGAGGCAGCTAGCCAAAGACCGAGTTGGCTGGAGAGGCATGTTGGTTGAGGCCCAGGTTCGTCCCGAACTGTAGCGCCACCTAAGTAAGTAAGTAATAGCCTAGCATGTTCTCCAACCTATTTTTATATTTTTATGCTAGACCATAGTCTTAGATTAAACCGTAGTAAGTTGTGCTACTGCCATTGGCAAAACATTGTACTATAGGTATAACATAAGATTACGATAAGGTATACGAGTATGTTACGCTTTTTTGTCTTTTAGATTTGTAAAAACCTTTCGACAAAATAAATCACAAAATTCTTTCCTTGAAATTTACAAATCTTTTTGGCTTCGGTGACGCAGTGGTGAGCCTACTTAAAAGTTATAACTCTGACAGATTTCAGACACTTTTATCAAACGATTCTTGTTCTGACTTTATACGTGTAATAGTGTTTTACTTACTTACTTTATCAAAAACGGTCCCACAATTTTCAAAATACATTTTTCATAAATTCCTTTTTGTTTAAGACGTGTGATAGCGTACTTCATTTTACTACAAACCGTTAAGTATTGTGGTTTTTAATACTTTCTATAAGTTCAAATTGTGTTATTTTCAACGCAAATGTATTTGTTTCTGGCAAAGATCTTGCTTTCCAATGTAACTAGACACATAAGAGCAAGTACGTGCGACCCATTCGTGTCTATTTTTACTTGCGATTATAGGGACTATAAGGCAAGTTTAGAATTCGTGAATATTAAAAAAATTGAGATAACAATCAAACATGACACCACGATCATAGAAAAGTCTAAAAAAGTTATCGAGAAAAAAGTCTGTCTGTCTGTCAGTATGTATAAAGCGCCGCAGCCTAAACGGCATAAGCGATTATCTTCAAACTTGGTGTGTTATTCTTTTGGCATTCCCCAGAGGGGAAATTGAAATTTTATTTTTAGCCCTAAAAATAACGTTTAGAAAACTATGATTATGTCAACAGTTACATCATACAAATAATCGATACTAGACAGAAACTAAGGGGTACCAATTTTAACGTCAAAACATAAAATTTTAGAGTTGGGGACAGAATCCCGAAAACTAAAGTTCCGAAACGCCAAAATATCAAAAATCGCGAAATTCTAACATCCCCCAAAAATAACCCGAACAATTACATGACAGAAATCCACAGAGCCGTTACCGATAAATCCGTTAATAGACTTTTCCCGTAAATTTGGTTCTAGATGATTATAATGGTAATTATAAAATTTTAAATATTTTTGTTTTGATTAGTTTTAAAAATATTGATTTTCAAATGAAAAAATTTAAAAAATTATTTTAATCAGAAAATTTGACTACATAATTCTTTTTAAAAATTAAATTTGACAGAAATCCATATAGCCGTTTCCGATAAAGCAAAAAATTAAAAAAGCTTTGTATGGAAGGTACCTACTGTTAATAGACTTTTCGCGTAAATTCAAATGATAGCCAATGCCAACAAAAAAAAATCTTAAAAATTTTCATCAAAATCGTTGGAGCCCTTTTTGTGAAAAATAAGATTTTTCTAAACGGTCATATGGCAGGTACCGTTATTTTTAGGCATAAAAATAAAATTTCAATTTCTCCTCTGAGGAATGCCAAAAGAATCACACACACCAAGTTTGAAGCTAATCGCTTAAGCCGTTTAGGCTGCACCTCGTTATAAATACTGACAGACAGATAGACTTTTTTTCTCGATAACCTTTTTTAGACTTTTCTATGATCGTAGTGTCATGTTTGATTGTTATCTCATTTTTGTAAATATTCACTAATCCTAAACTTGCCTATAATCGCAGTAAAAATTTATATTAAACTAAACTTTTTGTATTAATGACTTTAATTAATTAATAATTTAATAAGCACAAAGTAATTAAAAAAATAAATACAATTTTAACCCAATTTAAAATAATAAATAATTTAAAGAAATAGGTAAAGACCTTTTTCAGACGAAATTGAGGTAAAGTACCTACCAAATAACATTTTTGTTTCATTTTCGGGATTTTAACATTTCGGGATTTTGGTTTTCGGGATTGTGCTACATTTACGCTAAAAAACCTTTAAATTTAATGTTTAAAAAAAAATCGATATTTCGAATACCGCTTATGAGATTGGTTTCAAAATTTGATTCCAAGATTTGTAGGCAATTTCCTAGAAGTATAGTTAAAAGAAAAATTGCTCAAGGTACATCAGTACCTGCCATACACGAAATGTTAAACATAAGTTTATTTTTCTCAAAAGCAGATTTGCCTTAACACTAAATTTTGTATCACAATGCACATAGCGGAAATGCATATAGGATGAATTTTTGTTTTAAATAGTTTAAATCTTAACTTAACTTAACTTTTTGTTCAGATTGACTAAGAAAAAATTTGTTAACAAATTTTGTATTTTTTTTTATTTTCTTAGAAATATGTCCCTTCAAAATCGAATCTGCAAATTCACATTTTTTAATGAAGTAAAATAATTCAATTTCGTTCCTTTTTTAATCCTTTTCAAAAACCGAACAAATAAAAACACTCCAACAATGTTTAATCATATGTTTCTATCATTTTTCTTAAATTTTCTATCTTGAATGTAGCACATCATGTCTAATCCATGCTCAATAAATTTTGAAGAATAAGGAAACGAGTTCCAAAAGTTGAAAGGTGCCAAACCTTAACTATTTTAGATTTTTTTTCATCGTTATTTATAGAATGTTTATCTATTCATAACCTTTATAATTTACCAACAAGTCAATTTTTTTCTTGGTTTTAAGAATACACATTTAGTACTTTTTATTATACTCCTTCATATTATATTCAAAATTGTTGGCACTTCACACGCAAATTTGCCATATTAAATCGAATGCGAAGTGGAATGACGCACCAGCATGAAATCAGTCTAAAAGATTTACATACCAATAGATACCGGTATTTTTTGGCCACACATTCATTTCATAAGAAAGACCTTAATCCGTTCAAAAAAGAACTCAACTTACTTTGAATCTTAATTCACCGATTGGGGGTTCCGCATAGGGTATTCCCATGAAAGCCCGCACATGTCGACCGTTGTGCGAGGTAAGATGTCGTCCGACCAAAACTCCGCCATGACTAAGTTCGACCTTTAGAATCTCCGATGTTCGACAATGTACTTGTTCAATATGAACAGCAACTCCTATAAGAAGGACAACGAAAATCCACAACCGAAATGTCTTACCCGAACACATTCTAAGCAACGTTTGGAAACAACTGAGGTGCTCGCTTAAAGACTCAGATTATTTGAACTTGAATGAGAGACCCGCGGTAGAGACAAGTTTCACTTTTTTTTTCGTTTTTCCCAAAGTTTCTTGATACCTGTGGTAATACCTTAGTTTCCGATTCGCTTTAACTTGGGCGAAGCTTAAGAAAATAAAGCTTGAGGGTCTGAAACATATTAGACTCCAGACATGAGCACTATATTTATCAGCATTTGCGAGAGGTGGAAATTGAGATGAATTAAGTTTAAGTGGGAGAAGTTAGGCCAAAAGATAGATTTCATTTGACCCCTGAGATAAGCTTTCGAAGACCAAAACAAAATGTATGGTTCTAGTCATTGCATTGTTTGACAATGCGGGTATGGCTCGTATAACGCTGGCTCTACAAAATTTCCGCAAGAAGGGTTGAATTGAAGCCAAGTATTTGTAAACAACGTTAGCAAATCAAAGCTTTGTGTTCTAACAATACACGCGGACTGGAACCGGTTTTGATAATGGATATAGGATGAATAATGGATCATGGGTTAGTATGGATTTTCATCTGATAGATAAATCATTATTTGAAAACCTGTAGGCAGCAGCTTTATATTGAAATTCATTGAAGAAGTAAACAACTTAAGCTTAAACTTAAGTGCATTTCCCTTTTTCATTTAAGATTCCATGACGGCTTTCTATTCAATTAGAATGCACACGCGCTTCACGACTGTGTCGAAAAAGCCAAATTGTGAGTTTTAAGTTTTGTGCAGTAAGCTTAGTGTTAAGACTCCGATATTAATTTGTATCTGTGGGATGTAAAACGAAGTAGAATCGGGTTTTGTGAAGTTTTTTTTTGAGTATTAGTAGATACTTTAATGAGATACGATTGAGAAGCAATTAAATTGCTAAACAATTTCAATTCAATTACCAATGTTAATGTTGTTTAGCATTAAAATGTTTCTGTCGTTTTTGTGTAATTAGTTTTGATTTTTGCTAGCTATACTTATAGTGCATCGAGAAAATTAAGTCAAGGTTATCCATTCTAAAAAGGTATTTCTTGAGACGATCGAAGGAGCCAATCATTTATTTTTTTTTAGATAAGATAGATTAGAAATGGCAAACATTGGTAGATTTATTAGTATTAGTAGTAGGTACAGCTATTGGCATAGAATCTTAGGTAGATGTGCGGGTAGAATGCGGGCGGCATTGGTGCAGTAGATAAGATGTTTACTTCACCGAAATTGTGCTTCCAAACGACAGGAATCTATCGAACGTAGAGATCGATGGATACCTGTTTCAGATGGATGTTATCATAAAACAAACGATGGACAGAGCAATCCCACGATACAAAGAACATAACGCAACTGAAAGTTACAAGAACGCGGCAATAGATGCAATACACAGACAAAAAAGAAGTGGCCTTCTGACAAAACTCTTGTACAGGCGGTTTACAGACAGAAACGATCTGGAGATTAGGACACTGAAGTCTTCAATCAAAAATATCAACTCTCTCATTAAACAAAACAATCGATTGTTTATTAACTCGTACTAGGATAGCAGAATTCGAGTCGTTAATTCTAGCTACCCGAGTATGTTTCCCGAGAAACTCCAAATGATGTTCGCATCATTAAAGAAAAAGAAGTCAGCAGGAGTCGATGGTATACCCAATATTGTACTACAACATCTCCCTAAGGAGCAATAGACATATACACAAGTGTCCAAGTGCCGAGGACAAAAATATAATTCTAGACACCCAGTTCGGCTTTAAGGCGAGACACGACACAATTCATGTCGCGTCCAAGCTAGTATCTGCTGTCTAATAGAACAATGCGAAGAATGAACGCACGGGTACCTTTCTGGTTGATTAGGAGAAGGCTATTGACACCGTATGTTTAGAGGGTCTTTATCTGAAGCTAACCAAATGGGGCATAAGTAAACCACTGCTATATATGCTTTACGACATGCTTAATGGTAGAAAGTTTGTTGTCAAGAGTAGCAATGTAAAATCTACCACAACGTTTGATATTAAAAACGCAACTGTAACTTTGGCATCTGGTTGGATCAGTATCTATATTTCAATCGACATATAGAGGCTGCTCTGACCAGGGCTAGGGGAGCTTTTGCTCTGACAAGACGGTTGTTTTATAGCAGCCGCCTTGACAGCAGGGTGAAAGTGATTTGCTACATGACCCTCATTAGGCCGATGATTGCCTATGGATGCCCTGTGTGACTTTAAAGAACACCAGACTCTGAGTACAAACACTATTATTCCAACGAAGTCCTATACAACGGGGCCAATACAAACAGGATAGATAACTTTTTAATTAAGCTCAATCGCGGACACATTGCAAGGGCGATGACCTCAACTAATGGACAAATCTTCGAGGCTTACTACCCCCAAGATGAATATTTTGAAAGTACACGTCGAGTGGTTTTATCCCGCCCGAGGCTTTCCTATACCTTGATAGTCGAAGGCTGATTCAGAATAGATCGGCGATTCCGTTGATCTACCACTTTGGCCGTAGAATAGTCGATATGCGGCTCCTTTACGACCGAGGCATAGTCGCTAGGAGCGAAGCAGAGCGCCTCTGTATCAGTAGGGCCGTGCTCGACCGGGATCGGAAGGAAGCCATTGATCAACAATTTCTAGTGGCTTAATCAAAACTGATAATACAGTCGACATCGCTTTCGGCTATGGTCGACTTACTTATGTCTAAGGTATCTATTAGATAAAGCAGTTGCGGCGGCAACTAACAAAAAAAAAAAAAAAAAAATATGTAAAATTTTAAAAAGCTGTGGCTGTTCTAGATTTAAGTATTATAGGTATATATTTTTAGTTTATTTTAAGTAAGTTTAAAGTAGTTTAAGATAGGTTAAGAAAAAATAGATCAGAAATTCAGTTTCATTTTTTCTTGGTGAAAAATAAAAAACCCCTTTTAATTTTAATATAAATTTAAGTTATTTTTAGGCCGAAAGGCAATTAAAATTAAAGTATAGAATAATTAAGAGTGCCCGCATGGAGCCAGTAAGTAATTAAGTTGATAGATTTAACTAGTTTTTAAGATTTTTGTCTAGATTTAAGTATATCTATAAGCAACATTGAATAAAAATCATTAAAAAACTGAAAAAAACTGAAGATGTTTGCTTATAACCCGGAAGTCGTCAGTTCGATACTCCGGTTAAGAAGACATTTTTCTAACTCCTAGTGCAAGTTAGAGCCGTCCGTGAGTTTTAAACGAGAAAATAGTCACATAATTCTACTGTGATCTACTGTGCCTAAAATAAAAAAAAAAAATTCCCATCTTTCTAATTCTTCTAACTAGTGTCGTGCAACGTCATGTTGCATTCTAAAAAGGCAACGTGCATTACAGACACGTAGTTAAAATATTATTTCCTAGCATTAACTATGTAAAAGTAACATAAGGTTATGACTCCAGGGTTAAACAACTTTTTTTCTGTACTTCACATTTGCACAAAGGTTTATTGACCCTTATAATTAGAGACATAGAGCTAGCGATGCAGAAATACGGTATTGAGAGAGAAAGTGTCAATGAACATTGGTTTTAAATGTCTGGAAATCGAAATGAAAGGGGAAAACCGTACATTCATATTGTGCGGCATGAATCATGAAATCTCTATGTTTGATGGTTCGTCCGAAACTATGAGCATTTATAAATATACGGATATCATCACTGACTGCTCAGTGATTTTTTTAATGGGAGCAATGCACCTGGGTACTTCAAATGAAATTTTTTTGTGGAAAAAATAAAAACAATAAATGATAAGGAAGCACATGAAATATTCCATCGGTGTTCTAGAAATGTAAGTGATTCCATGATTTATATATAGCCGGCTCTATTCTAATTATATCCAGCAAGCGGAGTTACGTTTGAGATTCACCTGCATAAAGATGTGAGTTATACCAAGGTTTAGTTCGCATAGCCAGATCAGAAAATGCAGAAATAAATTTTCTTGTATCAAAAGAGAAGACCAACACATTAAATAGCGCTTTTGGTGATTTCAAGCATTTGATCATTCCGACTAAGACGGATGTATTTTGGATCGTAGCTAGCCTAAACGGTTAGCCCAATCGTCTTCAAATTTAGCACTTAAGGTTATTTATATTTAACGGTACCTGTTATATAACCGTTATGTATAGGTTTATTTTCCCTAAAACGGCTCCAAGAATTTTTATGAAAAAAAATCAGTGTAGGTAAGCATTATATTTTGATGAAAAAAATGTGATATGGTGGTCTAAAAAACGGTACCTCCCATAGGACCGGTTTGTTTTTCTTTCGACTTCCTCGAAAACTGGTGATCCGATTAATATCAAAATTTTATATTGAAGAAGATGTAGGTAGCCTAAGTAATTTCGCACTAATTGTTTTTTAATCACTTTTTTTTTGTATTTTTAATAATTACATTTTTTTTGTTTTGAAAAATCAATATTTTGAAAACAGGTAAGTGAATTTTTTTGGAGGACTTGGGCCCCAACCAACAAGCATCTCCAACCAGCTCGGTCCCTAGCTAGCTGCTTCCTGTTTTGCACGCGAAGTCGGTTGAGGTCCTCTTCCACCTGTGTGCCCCACCTGAGTCTCGGTCTTCCTCTATTGCGTCGTCCTTCCGGGGTAGAATCGAAGATTTTCCAGGTCAGAGCATTTACGTTGGACACTTACTCTTTTGTCTAGGTTTGTGTCATTGTACAACCGGTAGAGTTCTTTGTTGTTTCTTCTTCTCCAATCTACGGTGTTAATGCATAAGGGGCTAAAAATCACCCGGAGAATCTTTCTCTCCAAGCAACCTAAAGCGTCCTCATTTTGATAACGTCCATGCGTCTGCATCATAGAGGAAGACTTGTATGATGAAGGTCTTATAAAGAGAGAATTTATTTGCCTGAGAGAGGGCTTTGCTACTCAATTGCTTGGCTCAATTGGCAAGAGTTATTCTTCGTTTGATCTCAACGTTGGTGTTGAGCGGAACCCAGGTAGACAAGGTCCCAAAGTTATAGGTGTCTATCCTTTCTTGACTTCGAAGTTGTCGGTGAGGTCTTTACCGACATTGACGGAACAGCGTGCGTATTGATTTTATAATCTTAGATATAACTAGCTGTATTTCATCCAGATGGAGCGGGCGAAATTGTTGTTTTACTTCACCCAGATAGAATGAATCATTCTACCTGACAGCGGAATTCGTATCGTCATGGCCGTTATATAGTCTGCCGGAATGGTTCTTCCATATTCTTAGCATCGACTATGGTTTCATTTTACCTTTTGATACAACTTTCAAACCTCATTTCTGCGGTAATAGCTCTACACATCCCGAAATATCCCGTTTCTCGTGTTTTCTTTTTTCCATCGGAGAAGTCGATTTGCTTCTTCTTCTTCTGCTCGTAGAGACAGTTTAGTAATTCTGGTCCTTTTTTGTCCCCTTGTTATGATATCCGCAGAGGAACCATTGCATATGCTACAACGATGTAATAATCAAAATCAATGGATGCCCTTGGAAAGGTCAGACATGAATGTTGATGTATGAGAAGTGCGAAATAGCTATTACAATATGTATTTCGACAAAGTGAAGTTAACTGGCATGAATAGCGTTTGGCGTTTAAGTCGTCTATAATAGTTTAAATGTTTAGCCAGGCAGAATGCACACTGTTAAGATTTATGTTGGAGAATTAAGCCCTGAATTGACTTGAAGCCCTCGTTCAAAAATGAGAATTAATTTATCGCATATTTAAATCTTCCGTTTTGGCATTAAATACAAAATACATAAGGACACGTGTATGAACTTTATGAAAACATCTTTTTTAAGTAATTACCTCCACGCGTTCGGTGCGATATTTTGGGATCCATTTGAGAATTTTTTTTTTTTTAACAATTTACCAAAATCGTATCAGATATTAAAGTTCTGGTAACAATCAGATGTCGTAATGGATGTGATTGCCATCTTTCGAACATCTCAGATCCAACACATACATTTAAATAACGAACGTCAAGATATCTTTTTTAAAAGTTTGCCAACTGGTTTGGCAAAAAAGTTCCTTATATCGAATACTGAATCAGTTGATGCAATTCATTACAATACATTGCGTAATCTCATCTAGGTACATATGTCAATAAAAAAAAATTATTTATAAAATAACAAATTATGTATTAAGCAATGCAATACCAACTAAATTGATACACATTAGGGTTTGGTTGAAAAGCCAAGTATGACAGGCTGTAAATTAAATAGCTTCATTTGAATAGTTGTGTTCGATATTGACCTCAAGTTTCCATCATTCATTGATTTGATATAGAAATTAATATTTGAACACATTTTTTATCTGGAGTTGTTTTCATATTTTGTGTCATTGATTGTATCAACTATAAAACTATAACAGAAGTGGGTAGGTAATACAGGTTAAGAAGTCTAGAGGTGTGTTTGAATTCCAAGATTATAAATCTACCTCCACTGTTTCTAAATGCATTATTTACCCAAGTTAAAAGTTAAAGTTAAGAAGGTGGTAGTCAAACTAAATCTATTTGCATGTTGGGTCTAAAAATTGACAAGTTTTTCATAAGGCTTAGAATTTTAAAGCTACGTTTGATACTTTAAGTGCTTCTTTTGAAGATAAAATGAAAACAGCAAAGAGGCGCCTAGTCATAAAAATTGGTTTATGGGTTAGTAAGTGGTAAGGCTAATGGAATTAGTCATTTAAATTATTACAAGATAATTATTTTTTTTATTCAAATTGGTTTTGCGGCTGCCACCGAAATGAAATATAATATACAGGGTGATTCGCGAAACAAACAAAGACAAAATGGGTCTTTTACATAGTTTAGTAAGGGAAAACATATGTACATTTGAATTGACAGAACTAACAATATTATTTTTTTTAATCCAGTTATGGTAAATGCCTTTTTTATTTACCAACAATTTAATTAATCAAGAAAAATGTATATGATTCAAAATTATAATAAATAAATTGCAAGGCTCGATCGCACGTATCTTACGTACTTAAGGGGCGCTACAGTTCGGGACGAACCTGAGCCTCAACCAACATGCCTCTCCAGACAGCTCGGTCTTTGGCTAGCTGCCTCCAGTTTCGCACTCCAAGTTAGTTTAAGTCGTCCTCCACTTGAGAGCGCCACCTAAAGCGAGGTTTTCCTTGACTGCGTCTACCCTCTGGGATGGAATCGAAGATCCTGCGAGCCGGAGCATTGTTGTCCATTCGCTCTACATGACCTAGCCATCTTAAACGTGATATCCGTTGTTTTTTGACCAGGTCAATGTCGCTATACAGCTCGTACAGTACTTGTTTAAATCTTCTCCTCCAAAGCCCGTTAACGCAGTAGGGTCAAAAATCTTCCGAAGAATCTTACGCTCGAAACGACTAAGGATATCTTCATCCCCTTTAGATAGAGTCCATGCCTCGGCGCCGTAGAGCAGGACTGGGATGATTAGGTGTCTTATACAGAGTCTCCTTTGTCTTTCGAGAAGGGGCTTTGCTACTCAATTGCCTTCCTAGCCCATTGGAACAGCGATTGGCAAGAGTAATTCTTCGCTTTATTTCTGACGAGATGTTATTGTCAGATGTTAAAGCGGATCCGAGGTAAACAAAGTCCCTAGCTACCGCAAAGTTGTACCTGTCTGTTGTGATATTTTGTTCAATCCGCCGGTGTTGTGTGTCCCTTTTTGTGGACAGCAGGTACTTTGTTTTTGCCTCATCAACTGCTAGCCGCTTCAACATCAATGTTAGCAAACACTCCACTGACAGCTCGCCGAGTTCTGACAATGATGTCTATGTCGTCAGCGTATGCTAGCAATTGCACAGACTTGGCAGTTTCTCTCTCCTTTCTTGGGTGCGGTCACAGCGTCAAATTAAATTTGAAATATATTAAGGGAATTTAAAATTTTTTTTTCATCGATGGTGACTTTTAATGAAAAAAGTTTTTAACTAGAACGTATTTATTTTTACAATTTTCTTTAAAAATTAAAAAAAAACAATTCACGAATACAAAGTTAAGCACAAAAATAACCAACATTTAAAAACTAAACTTTAAAAAAAAACCACTCAACCGTTTTCAATGATTTTTCAAAAAAAAAAAAAAAAAATTATTTAAGAAAATTATTAAAAATACAAACAAAATATATATATAAAAATAACATAAATATTTTAATGTGAAATTATTTTGGCTACTTACATCTTCTTAAAAATAAATTTTGAATTTTAAATTTTGATTAGTTATCGAAAAAGTCGAAGAAAAAAACCGGTCCTATGGGATGTACCGTTTTTAGCCCTCCATCTTTAATTTTTTTTTCACTGAAACATAATCTACACTGATTTTGTTTTCATAAAAAATCTTGTAGTTGTTTCTGATAAAATTAAGCTTTTATATGACAGGTAGGTACAGACAATATTTGAGCTAAAAAAATTAAAATGTCAACTGTACAATGTTGCCATACAAATATTTTCAACAATATGCAATAATGACGAAAAAATCTGCAACTCAGATTTTTAATAAGAAAACTGAGCTCATAAATAAATACATTATAAAAATTCAATAAATAAAAATTAAAATTCATACAAAATTATAATGTTTCATTATTTTTCTCTAAATTATATTTTTTTAGCGTTGAATGACTAAGTATTTTTTATTTATCTTTAATTTAGTACAGTTTTTGTGGTAATTCACAATGGCAGAATTTGCAGCGCAGGTACAGTTTGGGAAGGAAAATTTGCAAAATTTAGAAATTGAAATTTTCTTTTTAGGCCTAAAAATGGTACCTATCATATGACCGAAGAAAAGCTTATTTTTCTCGAAAACAGCTCCAACGATTTTGATGAACATTTTTTTGTTGGTTTTGGCTATCATTTTATTAGAACCAAATTTACGGGAAAAGTCTATTAACGGTACCTTTCATAAAACGGTTTTTTAATTTTTGACTTCCTCGGTAATGGCTCTTTGGATTTCTGTCAAATTTTAAATTTGAGAGGTAGCCAAATTATTTCTGCATACATAATTTTTTAATAACTTTTTTTTTCTAATTAAAATATTTTTTTGATTTTTTTTTGAAAAATCAATATTTTAAAAACTAATAAAAAAAATTATTTTAATTTTTATAATCACATGTATATTAATGAATTCTAAAAAACTGCATACCAAAATTTCAAAAAAAAATCAAGAAACAAAAAAATAAAAAAAAGGATTTTATCAAAACCGGTCCTACAATTTTCGAAATACATTTTTCATAAATCCCTTTTTATTTAAGACGTGTGATGGCGTACTTCATTTTTAATAAAAACCGTTAAGTATTGTGGTTTTTAATACTTTTTATAAGTTCAAACTGTGTTATTTCAGTCGTGCCTTTTATTTCAATCTGGACGAATGCATAACTTGCATTATAGTACCAATAATCGAAATCAAAAAGTAATACAACAACAAAAGTGCTTATATAATTCTAGCTTTTTGTCAAATGGTATCTAAATCACCCTGTATGTAAGATCAAGAAGCAAAGAAACTACTTCTTTTAACTTTACCATCTAGCACAACTCAAATACCTTAAAGTTGCGATGCATTTACAATTTATTAATCATTGAATTCAATTCAATTGACAACTGCAATTAATTGCTATAACAGCAACATTAATTTATTCAACATTAAAAAAATATCGAAAAACCGAGGTTACTAACTTATTATCGTTGTAATACTTTTGTATACAATAGACAATAATCAAAATAACAAATTGTATGTTTTTTATCCGACATTAAAGTTCCCGTTATCATAATAATTTTAAATGACCATAAAAATAGTTTTTTGTTATAAATTAAAGTTCTTACGACCTTATCGTGAACACTTGAGTTTTACATTATTTGATTTTTACTTGCGATTATAGGTTATGCAAGTTATGCATTCGTGCAAAAAAAAACAATTAACAAAACAATAACAATCAAACATGACATTACGATGATTGAGTTACTGGCAAAATTCTGTCCGTCTGTCTGTACGGATGTATTTTGGACTGCAGCCTAAACGGTTGGGCCAATCGTCTTCAAATTTAGAACTTAAGGTTTTTCTGACATTCTACGGAGTAGTTTTTTCAATTTTTTTAGCTCACAAATTAACGGTACCTGTCATTGAGTTTTTATGAAAAAAATCAGTTTACTCCTGTGGGTAAGCATTATATTTTGGTGCAAAAAAATTGTAATGTAGTCTAAAAACGAAAACTGGTGATCCGATTACTATCAAAATTGATATTGAAGAAGATTTAGGTAACCTTAGTAATTTCGCATTAACTTTGTTTTGTATTTTTAATAATTTTTATACAACTGTTTTTTGTAAAGTCAATATTTTGAAAACGGGTAAGTGATTTATTTTTATTTTGTTTTTAAATGTATTATGTTATTTTTGTGCTTAAGTTTGTATTTTTTTTTATGTTTTAAAAAAAAGTTGTTTAAAAAACCGTTTTATTAAAAAACCACTCCTACAATTTAAAAAAAAATCACACTTTTTAACATTTCTTAAAGAAATAAAATAGCGTTTAAATTACTTCACTCAATACAATTTAACGTACTTTATTCGAACAATCAAAAGTCATAAAAATCGAATAAATGCTTTGATGTTAAATTTAATTTTCTCAAATTTTATTCTACAATGTGACCGCACATATGAGCAAGTACGTGCGATCCAGTCGTGCAATTTATTTTAATAATTTCTGCAATAGAGCATATCACTATGCAGTTAAAAATTTAATATTATAATAATTTTTAACAAAAAAAATACATATCAAATAAAAAAAAAAAAGAAATGATATCAAATGATAATAAGGAAAACAATAATTGTGCGAGAAGTGTGATAAAAATAAACATAAACAAACCTTAAGGTGTGTCTACACCAAAGAAACATTATTTAAACATTTTAGAAGCATTTAGAAAACGTTTCAGAAACATTTCTGAAATGCTTTTGAAATGTTTCTCAAATGTTTTTTAAACAAATCTAAACATATGGGTGTGGACACACCTTTAGTTTACATTGAAGGCATTCTTTGGTAATACTTTATGTTTAAAAAAAAAAAATTGTTTTACGCCCTGTTTTGGTTTTTCACAATGAAACGAAATTTTGAAACATTTACATCTAGTAGAGATCTTACCGTCATTTCATTCGCGTTTCATGTACGTCAAAGTAGCGCATATACGATTTGATTTTTTAATCAAAAATAGTAAAAACAAAATATGTATATTTATTTTTTTAACACTACACTATAAAGAAAGTGTAATAATTTTCAAGTTCATTTTATTTTGTCTGCATTAGAGGTCCTAAAAACTTTTAATGTTTTTAACTAATTAACAAATACATACATACACATACATATGTATGTATTTATAAAAGAAGGAGAGATCTGGAATAATAAGCAATTTAATTTAAAATAATGAAGTAGCATAAGTTTAATAGAGTCTATTTGTGTGTTTTATAATTACATATTTTATTATACGCGCCAGTTTACAACTTTTTAATTGTGTTAAGCTTACTAATTTGAACTTTAAATCAAAGGCTATAATAAGACAGAAATTGAAAGTAATCAAATAGAAGTAAAATGGTTAAGGAGAAACAGCTTTGACACGTCATATTATTAATGGTTTAAACTTCCGTTCAACAGTTCTCATTAAAACCAAAAGTAGAAGCGAATTTGTATCTGGAATTTACATTTCAGATGGCAATACATTTTATGTAATTTGGTTGGTTCTTCATGACTAAATTTCGAGAATAAGAATTATTTCATCCAATGGAAAAAAATTCGAAAAAGTATTTAATGCCTAAAAATTCCAAAAGTTAGTTTTTATTATTTTTGGCAAACTATTTGTACGTTCTTGGTCTTATTCTGAATCAAATGTAGACAAAACCTTTAGCAACAACTTAAACAATTTTCATTTCCATATGAATTTTACACAAATCCATATACAAATGCGATTTATGTAAGCCACATGATTTTTGTATTTTGACACAATAACACACATTTTATTTGTGTGTACACAAAAGATTTGTGGTGCAGACGATTTGTATATTTCTAAACATATGGAATTTGTGTATAAATTTGTCTTTTGCCTTTTGTTTATTGAATATTAAAATAAAATATTTTAAAGAAAATGACTTCTCAATTTTGCCTAGTGTGTTTCTAGTATATTTTGTAAGATATACTGGTCTAGCTTCAAGTTTTATAGGAACAGACAGTTTTTCAAAAAAAAAAAACGCACTGTGGCGTATGCGTAACATTCAAGATTGGACATTGTAATATGTTGTGATGTGAGTTGCTTCTTTCTAAAAGGTAATAATAATAATGCTTTATGTATGGCATGGTTCGTTCTATGAAAGTTTACATGCAGAAGTTTAGATCGACGTATGTGATGATATCATAATTTAACCCAATACAGGCTAAGAAATAAGGAGCATATCGATTTCGCCATCTGGCCAGCATCGTTTTTAAAGAAGTATGGACCAATTATTATTCCACCAAAGCATAAAGCACATCAAACAGTCAGTTTTTGTAGATGTAACGGTGTCTCAACAAACATTTGAGGATTATCATCACTCCAAATACGGCAGTTTTGTTTATTGACGTATCCATTCAACCAAAAGTGAGCTTCATCGCTAAACAAAATTCGCTTATGAAAATTGGGATCAACGGCAATCTTGTTTTGGGCCCATTCACTGAATCTACTCTTTCTAGGTGATCATGTGGCTTCAATTCCTGCACGAGTTGGATTTTGTAAGCACGCAAACCAAGATCTTTCCGCAAAATCTTTCATAAAGTGGATGGACACATATCCAATTCCTCTGCACGATGGAGGCTAGACTGATTCGGGTCTTCCTATATGCTACGCTCTACAGCAGCAATGAAGTTTTCTGTACGCACTGTACGACGTCTCTGTGGATGCGTATTATTATTTAGAGTAAACGTAAACATAGTTAATCAAATTAATTGCTCTGACGGAGTAATATGTTGACCGTAAAATGGACGTAGTGCGCGATACATATTTCGAACAGAACCATGATTTTCAAAATATATTTGCATAATTTAGAAGCGTTATTCAGGCGTCAGTCTATTCATGTTGAAACGCCAAACAAAACTAAAAATAAATCACTTGACAGCTAACAAAATGGCCGCCAGTTAAAATATTGGGTACGTTCAAGAAAGTAACTTTCGGATAGGTTACCTTGCTTTGTTCTTGTAATTAGCATGGTTTAAAACAGCTGTTTTCCAGCTGATTGAAGAACATATGGAGACAGAGAGAAAATCCAAAGGTATCCTACAATTTGCTGAATACTTTTCTCAACACGTGAACAGCTGATGAACAGCTGAATGTGTTTCTCTTTTCCTTCGAATTTTGAGAGGTAACCTATCTGGTTGGATTTGTTCGTTCACAAGATACGTACGTAAACGTATGCATTGTTGACAACTTAAAGTTCTATAATTCTGAAAAAAACACTCTTTATTATTGTCAGCCATTTTCAAAAAGAGACATTTGAGAGAAAATTGCCTTCCATTTACAGGGTAGTGCCCCGTGGCTTAGCGGTTAGTGTGTCGGACTGTTAAGCGAATGAGCCTGGGTTCGAATCCAGCTCATAGCCATCTTCTTTTGTGGGGTACTGCCTCTTGCGAGGAACTGACAAAACCTTCAAGAGTAAAATTTGTCTCGAAAAAGTGCATCTCATGTAGCCGTTCGGACTCGGCAGTAAACTGTAGGTCCATTCCATTCTTGCAGATTAACAACACACACACAGGAATGGTTGAGAGTATAAGTTACTAAGGCGACAGCTCCGCCAATAAATTTATTTAATTTATTTATTTTTACAGGGCAATGACAATTTATTACGTTGAAAATTGCCAATGGAGTTTGGGTTAAAAAAATCTGATCGAAAAAGAAGTTTTTGGTTTATCCCAAACCTTTCGGGGAAATTTTCAATTTACACTGTTTTATATCGCTATACGAATATTAAAAAAAAGACAAAAATCTTTCCTTCGAATGTGTGTATGCCAAAAAAAATTGTAGATTCAACATCCAATTCCAGGCAATTTTTGCGACAGCAAAATCTAATTGAAGGTTAGAATCATTTATTGAAGACATGATTTTGAAAAATTAAATATCGTCAGCATATAACGAGATGTTATGGAATTTGGAATGCCTTATAACCAATGTCATTAATGCTACGGCTGAAAAGGAAATGGGGTAAGTAACTTGCTTGAAGGACTCCGAAAGTTGTGAGAAATGGGCTAGAAAGTGCATTCCTGAAACGCAGACTGTAGGAACGATTTCTGAGGTAAGAAGATATCCATTTCAAAGATATTGGTTCAGAGCCGACGACTATACGACTATGTATGTGTGCGAAATTTTGTCAATTCTTATAGAGAAGCATTCCTGGGGAGTTTTAAACTCAAGGTATTTAAGTTTGCCCCGATGGCAAACTTTAGAAAGATTAATCAAACAAAAAATCTGTGTCATTATAAATACACCTGAGTACATCTTAATGGTGCTTTACAAGACTGGGCTAGATAAATGGTATTCATATTTAAAAAAAAACTACTTTCAAAATATTTCATTACAAACATTATCGAACATTATGGTAAACAAAATAGTTGAATCAAAGCCAATTGCTTATAAACCGCATAAGCTGCAAGCAAGTTTAAATAGTTTTCTATTTGCAACATTTATTTTGGACAAGTCTGTGGTTTTTGGCCAAAAACTTAAGCGTACTTTAAAATGACGGCCAACACTAAACACAAATATCCAACACCTATAACTACTTTTTTTGCTTCTTTTTATTAATCCAATCATAAACTATTTGAATCATCTGATCATATGCCAACTCTTGGTTTAACATTTGTTTTTGTGCATATGGACTGGACACGCTCCAAGTTATCTAACGCTGCTTCATGGTCAGCAACTTTGTGAGGCAATGTATTAACGCAAGATTCCAGTCTTAAGATCAGCGGCATGCACTTAGCTTTTTTGTGTTTCTAGTATAACTCTCGATGAATGATGTTATGGAATTTATTTTGAGGTTTTACCAAAATGTACAGACACACTAATGGTTTACAACTTGTATTATGAGTAGAGTTATGTCATAACAAATATTTATGCTGAAAAAAAACTTTATGATCATGAACAAAATGTACACACTTAAAATAGCAAAATATTCAAAATTAAAATAATTTAATATTTATGAAGATAAAAATGCAATCAAATAATGATGGTTAGGGCTTTTTTAATTAAAGACATTTTTTTTTATAAATGTTCATAAAAGCGATTTGTGTAAATTTGTGATATCTTAACTGTAGACACAGGAATTGGGGATGTATAAGAGCCAAAATGCGTGGGGTAATATTTTGTATGATATAGATTCAAGACATCCGTTCAATATTTTGTATCCCCTGATCCCACATGTACCTCATAACAATTTAACAAATCCTTCAACCATTGATCTGTTCTTAACGAATAGAGCAGAACTTTTTAGTCAGCCTGAAACAATAAATGATTCCAGTGAAGTGAACTGTTAATTATGCACCAGCACTTAATAACAATTTGGTATATGACTATAAAAATGCTAATTGGAACAAATTTAAAAGGTTGATGCGGACCATCAATCAAAATTCAGCCGTATTAGATCCCAATCAAGTCTCTTATAAACAAATTGATGAAGCTGTCGGTAGTTTTACAACAGTTGCGTTTGAAAGTGTAGCACAGTCTGTTCAAAAAAAAAAACAAATGGTTCAATTGGGAAATTCAAATTCACTCCCCACTAACATTGTCCACTTAATAAAATTAAGAAATAGGTATAGATTATTATGGATGAGAACTATAAACTATTATTATCTCGCTCAAACTAAAGTTTTAAATAATATGATTAAATCATACACTGAAGATTTCAAAAAAACAAATCTTTGAATTCAAAGCTCCAAACTTTGGATAAAGCGAGCAAGCCTTTTTGAAATCTGATCAAAGTAATAAAAAAAAAGAAAAGTCAGATACCTGCGATTGAAACAGGTAATTCTGTATTTCTGACAAACTTAGAAAAGCAAATGCCCTAGCAAATTAAATTTATGCTTATTATGCTGCAGCTAACAACATAACTAGCAGTGGCCCAGTTGAATCTGCTGTAGAACAATCACTGTCATTACTAAATACTGAACAAATTCAGGTTAGTGATGATATATTTTCAATACAAGAAGTAAGAACTATTCTTAGACAGTCTTAGGAATTCGAAGAGCCCAGGATTTGATGGTCTGAAAAATGAGCTCTTAAAAAATTCCTTCATAGCCTTTTTACCGCTTGTTTTGAAAAGGGTTACTTCACCAAACAATGGAAAACCCGAAAAAAGTCCTTCAACCCCAAGCAGTTATAGACCTATAGATTTACTTAGTTCTCTGAGCAAATGCCTTAAAAAATTGATCAAAAATGAAATCCTGATTCAATTGAATATGCATAATGTTCATTCGTCGGAACAATTTGGTTTTAGGAGTAATCATAGCACTATTCACCAAGTTCACTGCATAACCATACGTCACCTGAATTCTGTCTTGTTCTTTCTTTCTTGCTCTTTCGACTGGCGCAAACCATTTTGTTATATCTCTTTTACTTTTAAAGTTATGGAAAACTGTTTTCTTCAATGAACCACTTTTCTTACCATTCTTAGTGTCTCTTTTGATCAATAAACCGCTATACATTCTCTTTGTATCATATTGAACAATTTTTAGTTCAAACTTTAAAAACATACCTCTTTCTTCTTCAAATTAATGGATGTTTTGTTCAATATCCTTATATTCTTCATTCGTTTCTATTTTGTTCAATATCCAAATAGTTTTTTGTTTTATTTGTAGGCTATTGAACAAAAAGACACTAATTTGGTTATGTTAAAACAAAAATTCTATTTTGTTCAATATCCAATTATTGTAGTTTTTGTTCAATATCAAAACATAGGCATTCATTCTATCTTGTTCAATATCAAACGAGATCACTATTGTTGCACTCTTGATTGCATATATTCTCATTCAGTCCTGATTTCTCCTCTCGTCAAGGAAGGACGTCAATGCAAGTGCCGTGTGTTGCTATAAAAGGATGGGTTCTAAAGAATGGTAAGCTAATTCTAATAAAAAAATATTTGAATGAAGTTTTAATTTTTTATTATAATGGCAGTTTAATGGAGGGTCTTCCCCTGAACCAGAAGTCCCAAATGAAGTTTTAGATTAAATATAAACTATAGGTATTTTTTTATTAAACTTTTTGTCTTATTTTCACGATTTTGAATTGACATTACATCTCCATATCAAAATGATACAACCGATCCTTTTAGGTGATTTTGGAAAAATTTAAGCCGCATATTTTTATGATTAGAGTTAAAAAAATTTTATATTTTAGTGTTATACATAATAATGAAATCTTAACAAACAACCCTGCTTGTATTCCTGGAATATCAAAACAGAAAGCCGATCTAGAACAGTACCCTAAAACACTATTAAGGTAATCTAAATTACCTAAAATAAATAAATAAAATAAACAAACATTTGAAGCGTTCGTTAAAATGAGATCTTAAAAATGTTACTCTGTCAAACAGCGAAAAAGAAAATCTAAAATTTGTTTTCTCAATATTTGATAGTAAAACAGAAATTTTGCTAAAGGCTATGGACAAATTTAATCATTTGGGAGACCTATAAGCTCTTATTTTTCTGAACTGAGTTTATGGCTTTCTAAATGCTCTTATTACAAACAAAATGTTTATTTTTACAGTTTGATAAATGCATCAAATCCTGATTCTGTGATATCCGAATTTCATGCTTCCGATGTAATTCCTTCATCAGAAACAAGAATCGCTGCGCCAACAAGTGAGGTTTCTCAATAACAATCGACATTTTCACCCAAAGAAACTTTTTTCGGGTAGGAAAACCAGAAAAATCCCGTATTATGGAAGAAAAACTTACAAAAAAAGAATGCGTCAAAGTAGAAAAGAGTACCTAGATGTAACCGGTCATGAGCGTAGAGAACGCAAAATTCAAATCTTTTCAAGTTGCAACATAAGTTGCTCTCAAAATTGTTTTACTAAATTTTCGGATGAAGAGCGTAAACAAATATTCAATTCTTTTTGGATATTGCAAGACGATGAAAAGGCAAATTTTATTCCAAATTCGTTCAAAGAATTCAACCAAGAAGAAAGAGCATAAGTAAAACGGCTGTATCTTGGAAAAAGTTTACATTAATATATTCTTTGGGAAATGGCAACGAAATATTTGATGTCTGCAAACATTTTTTGTCAACTCTTGACATTTCCAAAAACCGTATTTATTATTTTTTTTGAAACAAAATATAATGACACGGGCACTCATTCTCTACCGACACAAAGAAAATTTATTAAGAATATTACACCAGAAAGAGATATAAATATAGTAAAAGAACGTATAAAATGTTTTCCAGTAATGTATTCGCACTACTACTGCCGAGCGAATACCAAAAAACAATACCTAGTAGCCGGCCTCAGATTGATGAAAATGTATATAAAATGTATATGGCAAAAGTGAAGAAACCTGTTAGCTGTAATATTTATCGGAAAGTTTTCAATGAATCGTTAAATTTGTCCTTTTTTAAGCCTAAGAAATGCGAACTCATGTGAAACACGAGATTACAATGTTCATCGCAAAAAAATCACAGTGAAGCAAAGGTTTAGCGTGATATCGATCGGAAAAAATAAGAGCAAAAATACGGCGGTTATTGTATATGACCTACAAAACTAATAAAAATAATAATACTAATACTAATACAACTATAATAATACTAATACAAATATAAAATCTTTTTCTTAAACCTACACAATTCTTTTTCTTTTCAATTAAAAACCTACCAAGATATTCAGATTTTCTTGTTTCCATTCGTAAAACCTTATGAATCTGATTTCAATACTGAAATATTTGTTTTTCTTCTATTTAATAATAATCCCTTTGTATTCCAATTATGTTTACTATTTCAAATCGTTTATTTCTTTCCTGTTCAATATCAAGGTTTTTTGTTCAATATCCACCAATTTTATCATACAACATTGTTCAATATCCAAAATGACTTCTTAATTGATTTTTATTTAACATTATTTCAAAGCAAAAGAGAACACAAATTTGTGAATTGTTTTTTAAAACAAAATTGTTCAGACAAAAATCACTTCCAAAACAAAATTGCTGATATAAGCATAAAGTTATCGATCTGAACTTTAAAAATCGATTTCTCAACATTTTGAAAAATGCACATAGAACAAAATAGAACTCAGGTGACGCAATGATATTAAGAGTAATTTTGTGCTAGGAAAAAGCACTGGAATGGTTTTATTAGATGTCGAGAAAGCATTTCACACGGTATGGCATAAACTTCTAGTCCTTGATTTTCCACTCTTCGTGATTAAAGTTATTTATTCGTTTTTATCTGACAGGGCCTTTAAAGTGTGTGTCAATAATTCATTTTCCGACTTATATCATATAGTTGCGGGTGTACCCCAAGGATCTGTTCTTGGTCCATTTTTATACATCCTATACACGTATGATTTTCCGCGATTAACAGGCTATAAATCCGCAGATGATACCTGTTTGCATTCATCAGATTCGGTTTGTTTAAGCATTGAAACCAACTTGCAATCTGCATTGAATACAGTGCAAATGTATTTTAACGAATGGAAAATTAAAATTAATGCTGGAAAAACTCAAGCTATCTTTTTTACAAGAAAAAAGGAAAGCTTGTTTTTTACCTAATAGAATGCTTCAAATCGATGGTATACCAACAGAATGGAAATCCAGGATTAAGTACTTAGCAGTACATTTCGACAAAACATTAACTTTTGGAATTCATGTTCAGGAAATAATAAATAAGGTTGACTTAACTATACAAATGCTATACCCTTTCATCAATAGAAAATAAGGTTATCATTTTTAAAGTCATCTTCCAAAGTGTAATGATATATGGCTCGCCTGTTTGGAGTAAATGTGCTCATAGTCATATACTTCGATTACAAAGAACTCAAAATAAAGTACTAAAGATGATGCTTTATCTGCCATGGCATTATTCTACAGAAGATATCCACGAGTTGGCCAACGTCGAAAAAGTTGCGATTAAAATACAATTTTGATCGTTATAATCTCTCATGTAGTTTATTCGAAAACTACTTGATCTCAAATCTGGCTTAAAAAAAAAGAAAAAAATGGTTAAATGCTTTATATTTATTTATTTATTAATTTATTTATTTATTTATAATTATTCATTTATTAATTTATTTGTTTTTTTTATTTATTTGAGTAAAAGCTCAACATCCACCCCCTCACACTATGAATATATAGAAAATAACTTTAAATCATAAAATTTAAAAGTTGAATTTTTTAAACATTGTACAATTTCGCTAAAGTATACTGGTTTAGCTCATCGGTAGGAACCAATATACTCCTCCTAGACGTTTATCTAAGCTTGAATAAAACTCTCAAAGCTGTAAGAACATACATATACTACCGAGATGTCTGTCGGTATAAGTCTTATTTATAACATGAACTGGATGTACAGCATCTGATGTTATAAAGCCGAAATATTTTTTTTTTTTAAATCATGAATTGCTTGTTAGGCGATTACGAAATATATAAAAATTTTAGGTAATTTTCATTACTCTAAATTATTAATATGATCCATTGTACACATTTATGTTTAGCGAAACGTTTGTACAATGTTTGAAAAATTCAACTTTTAAATTTTATTATTGAAAGTTATTTTCTATATATTCATATATGTGTACAATGAATCATATTAATAATTTAGAGTAATGAAAATTACCTAAAATTTTTACATATTTCTCTCACACTACTAAATTTATACTCAAAAGCTTCAAAACCGAAAGCATTATAACAAAAACCAATGAAAAAGCTATATAGTACTGTTTTCAATTGGCAAAGGTAATTCTGTTGGTGGAATATGTTTTTCTTCAATGAGTGAGTAAATGATCACTATTCATTATTCCATCTTCCTTCTATGAATGTCTTATTCATATAAAGAATGACAAGACAATAGATTTCGGAAAGAAGCGTTTTTTTCAGTTAATTATGAAAAGTGCTCCACCGATTTCGATTTATTTTGAAAGAGGTTCAAGATAGTTCAACCAAGAAAGCATATCCCGTCCAAGAACTTTGAATACTTTTGTTTTTTATGTGCAATATTTTTGATTTTTACAAATATTTTTGAGAAAATGTAATATTCAAAATCTTTTCGAAAATTCAAAGCAACGATGTCGAATATATTTGTTTTCACTATAAAACCTTTTAAATATTTGTAAACATTACAAAACACGATTATTTGAAGTTTCTTGACTTATGTGATATACTAATGCAAAAATTAAATATTTACAAAAACATGGAATGTAAATTGCTTGAAAACTCATTTACTAAATGTTGCTTGTTTGTGTTCCTAAATTTAGTTTTAACTAAAGAAAATAAATTATTTTCTCTGAGTGTATTCAGCAGGTAACACTCTAAGCCATTTCAAACAAGTGTATTGAAACTTAATTGGTTCCTTTCATAAAGACGTTTTGAAGTAGTATTAATAAAATATATTTCTTCGGTGGATAATTAGTTGCACATTTTCGAAGTCAGCCGAATTTTGTCAGTTGGAATGCAATCAGCCTTGATCCTTTAACGAATTGCAACATACGTGTTAGGATAAATAGTGTCCGAATTTTAAATGAACTTGTAGTGAATTAATTAACAATTTGAAGAGTTGATAGTGTGGAAACAACTATTCATAAAAACTAAATATACTCTTTCATCGCATAAACTTGATCATAAACCTAACAAGAACTGGTTGTTGAATTTGAGCTGCAAAGAGGTCACCAGATAAAGAGAATTGAGTTTATGATGTTATAAAACCGGAAAGTGTCTGTAGATCATGTTTTTACAACAACAAGCAATACAGCAAGAAATGTATTGAATACACCACAGGTAATTTCTTTTCAGCGAACCTTATTGCCGTCCTTGAAATTCTATAAACTGAATGCTTGCCAGATACCATACTTTAACATTAATAGACTAACCAACTTTCTTGGAAAGCATCTCGATGTTATCTTTTCTTCCGATTGTAATAACTGTAGTCATCTCTGAAAGCCACACAACTTTGGACACTTTTCATCTTGCTTTGTACTTGCGATTATACGTACTAACGGGTGATTCATCGTGAGGTTTGATTTTCAATAGGTTTTTTTTTGACAGATCACGCATGATTCCTATTAAACTGCTTTGTCGTTTTTGTTCAGCATCGTTTGGTAAGTCATCATGGAAAGACTTATACCACAACAGCGTCTTCAAATTGAGGCAAATCAGATGTTACCGTCAATGGTAACCGTTATCGCGCCATGTTAGCGGACTATGTGTTTCCTAAAAATCAAGACCATGGTCTCGGTGAGCTCTGGTTTCAACAAGATGGCGCGGCGCTACGAGTCATTCATTGCGTCAAACAATGGACTTTTTGGGAAATCATTTTGGTGAGCACTTAATTTCACGCTTTACTATGGTAAATTGGTCTTTAGGAATAAGCCAGCTAAAGGGTCCGCCATTTAACGTTTTTTTTCAACTAGTGCTTATTTCGTGAATGGTAGCACTTAGCTCATGTCTGATTTGACAGATAATTAGTTTTATCCTTCCGCTGAACGAATATGGTTGTGCATACGCTTGAACAACGCTGGGAAATATTGCGACATTAATTTGAAAATCATAGTAATGTTGCAGAATTAGTGCGAAAATTGCGTATGGATTTCGGAAGAACAGAAGCACCGTCAGCTCCGTATGTTCGTTATCTTGTGAAAAAAGTGAAAGAAAATGGCATCCTCATCGATAAACCATAGCGTGAAAAGCCAAAAACAGTGCGTACACCCAATAATATGTGTGCATGAAGCGCCATCAACATCAATTCACCGTCGTTCTCCACAATTGAACATTTCGGAGACATAATTGAAACGAATTTTGCATAAAGACCTTGGTATGACGCCATACAAAGTCCAATTGGTTCAGGTGTTGAAGCCAACTGACCATCCAATGCGTTTTCGCTTCGCTGAGTGGGCCTGCGATCGACTTAGAAAAGATGCCGATTTTGCCAAAAAAATCATCTTTTCAGATGAAGCTCATTTTGATCTTGGCGGGTATGTAAACAAGCAAAATTGTCGCATACATTGAAAAGCCGATACACCCAAAACGAGTCACTGTTTGGTGCGGATTTTGGTCCAGAGGCATAATTGGGCCATTTGTCTTCGAAAATGAGCAAGGAGTGGCCGTTACAGTCAATGGCGATCGTTATCGGGCCATGTTGAACGAATTTTTGTTCACAAACATTGAAGAGGAGGATACTGGCAACATTTGGTTTCAACAGGACGGCGCTACGTGCCACACAGCCGAAGCTACACTCGATGTTTTGCGCCCTGTTTTTAAAGATCGCATTATCGGCCGCAGAGCTGATGTCGTTTGGCCACCTCGGAGTCACTGACACCACTGGACTATTATTTGTGGAGTGCGGTAAAAGACGCCGACAAGCCAGAGACAATTGACGCTATAAAGGACAATATTCGTGAAGCCATAGGTGAAATACAGCTGCACACAATCGATAATGTGCTTAAAAATTGGAGCAATCGTGTAGGCTACTGCATGGCCAGCTGAGGCAGCCATTTGAATGAAATTATTTTCCATTATTAACCGGAAATAAAAAAAAAAATTTGAGAAAATATTCAGTAGTTTTTTTTTATAGCATTTTCAAAAAAAAAAGTTATTTGGCGGACCCCTTACTTTTGACGCTTTGGAAGCCAACATTACTCGTGTTATTCGCAAGATATCAGTCGCTACGGTAAAACGAGTCGCCCAAAATTGGACCACCTCAGACGTAGTTATGGCCAACATTTACATAATATCATTTTCAAAAAGTAAATGCCATGAATTTTTTTTTAAACGATAATAAAAATGTTATGTTCACTTTCAAATGTATGTTTTTTTTTACCTTATAAATCAAACCTGACAATAATTCACCCATTATACGTATAATGCAAGTTATACATTCGCGCAGATTAAAAATTTTGAAATAACGATCAAACATGACATTACGACGTTGAGAAAATAGTAAGTGGCAAAATTCTGTTTGTCTGTCTGTTCATATGTATTTTGAACTGAAACTAAACGGCTCCTATAATTCTTATCCGTATACTATTTTAGGTAAGTATTACTTTTAGACTAAAATAAAATTAAGATGGTGGTGGGACCCGCTAGTCTACACCGATAAGCCCGAAACTATTGACCACTTGGAGGACAACATTCGCCGCGTTATTGCAGATATACGGTCACAAATGTTAGAAAAAGTCATCGAAAATTGAACTTCCAGAGTAGACTACGAGCTAGCCCTGGCGGTCATATGCCTGAAATCATATTTAAATTATAATGCCACAAGATTATCTTTCGAATAAAGGAAATTTCATGTCAAGTTAAAAAATAGACACGACTGGGTCGCACGTACTTGCTCGTATGTGCCCAATTACATTGGAAAGCCATTTCTTTGACAGAAACAAGTAACATTTGCGTTGAAAATAACACAGTCTGAACTTATAAAAAGTGTCGAAAACCAAAATACTTAATGGTTTTGTATCTCCAATAACAAAGAATTTATAAATAATATTATAGTTCGAAAATTGCAGGACCGGATTTGAAAAAATTCTATTTTTTATTTTTAGTTTTTTGAACAATTTTTTGTTGAAATTTTAGAGTTTAATATACATTTAATTACAAAATTAAAATAATTTTTTTTGATTAGTTATAAAAAAAATATAAAAAAAATCAAAAATTAGTTTTTATTAGAAAAAAGAGTTATTTAAAATGTTGATATGCAGAATTAATTTGGCTACATATTTCTTCTTGAATATAAAATTTTACAGAAATACAAAGAGCCGTAATACCGTTATATGAAAGGTACCGTTAATAGACTTTTCCCTTAAATTCCTTTAAATCGCCTAACCCGTTTAGGCTGCAGCTCTTTATACATACTGACAGACAAACAGATAGACAGGCATTTTTTCTCTATGATCGTAATGTCATGTTTGATTCTTATCTCAATTTTTTTTATTATTCACGAATCCTAAACTTGCCTTATAGCCCCTATAATCTCAAGTAAAAATCATCTTTGTTTTATTCCATTTCAAAGTTCTAAACCTCTAAAAAAACACCCTTTATAAGCTTTGGATACTTTACCTTTAAAGTACGAACGATCATCTTTTTTGTTGGTTGTTTTTAAGAACAAAGTGAATTTTTAGCATCAATTGGAGTGTATAATATATTATCTAATTCAAAGTGTTTTCTTAAGAATATAATCAAATCTGTTCTCAAGGAATTTTCTGCCATTGATTAATGCAATGTGTTATGTACACAGCCTACAACAAACCATTTCATATAATTTCTGGTAAAATAATTTATCTTATGCTCAGAACATTCTGTCTACCACCATTGTTTTTTAAGTTGGAAATACTACCAACCTGAAAAACATACAAACCTATTTTTACCACATCCGGTGTTCCTCAAGGAAGTGTCTTTAGACCTTAACTATTTGTTTCGTTTGTTAATGATTTTTTTATCTCATTTATTAACATACTGTTTCCAAACTGAAACAATTTTCATAGGTGATTCCATGAACGGTCTAATCGATTTCAATTCTCGGAGAGGTATTGCCTATGCACAGCGTTGCTCCCATACAAAAGTAATCTATATTGTTTTAATAGCCCTCGTTGTAAGGGAAATTCTTGGTATAGTAGTGTCTGTCTGTCTTCCGACTTTGATGTTGTGTGCAATCCAAGACAGTTATGAAAACCTGTCTCCCAAACACTCGAATCTTTTTCTGAAGAGATGGTGCAACGTTACGTTGAATGTTACAGGGCATCCATAAGTATATTGTCAGTCTAATGAGGAATGTGTACATTTACCCTGCTATCAATTCGGCAGCTTTAAAAGAACCGTCTTGTTCCCCTAAAGCTCTGTTTAGCTGGCCAGAGCAGCATCTAGTTAGTAGTTAATGTCGTTAAATAAATAAAAATACTGATCTAGCCAGATACCAAAGTACTTTACCACACTTAACTCTTCAGTTTATGTGTTCTTTATCGCTTCTTTTTAAGCCCTAGGCATAGAAGTTCTAAACAGGAAAGTTTAATTTTTCAGGAAATTTATCTTGAAATTCTGATTTCTCAACCTTTTATCTGTTCTTCAAGAAATTACTTTTTTAGTCACACCGAACGAATGTAGAATGTTTTGATTGATATACGGAATTTAAAAATTAATGTGCATCAATACCTCGGATCATTCCCTATCATTCCCTATTTCCATAATCAGTGCTCGTTGTTCATCTATATAAATATATTATATATAACCGCCCAACGGATTTTTATGAGAGCTGATTTTCGTTTTTAAATTGTTTTTCCAATGATTCGTATGAAAACGTTTTTATTCGTGATTTTCTTAAAGCAGATAATCTGTGAATGAGTCAACTTTCGAAAACTCTGCTCTCCGCCATTAACATGGAGAGAAATATCACTGGAGTAATATTTTAAAAGAACTTTTCTCTCTCGATAGTTTTCTTACTTTTCCAACTGATAATTTGCCTCCCACATTTGTTTAAAATTTAAGATTTAACGTAATTTATCCACTTCAAAAAAATGTTTAGTTTATCCCTTTTCAAGGTTTGTTTTTGGATTCCTGGAAGTATTAATCGCTAAATTACAGTTGGTTCCAAAATTGTTTGAAGCCATTGTCAAACAGAAACTTTATTCCGCCATTCGTTCTTTTATATCTGAGGATCGACATGATTTTGTAAGTGGTTGGTCCGCTACAACTAATTTAACTATTTTCACTAACTTTTGCCTATGCAATTTGGAACAACACTTTCAGGTTGATGCTACAGTGTTCGGTTTCATATTCTAGAGCATAAGCTAATTAGTTTTGGTTTTCATTCTGCTTTACTAAGTTGGTTAATGAGTTATCTAAAAAATTGGATACAACATGTGAAATTAGATTCGTTTTTATCTCGAGCTAGGTATAATAAAACATTCATGTGTTCCGCAAGCAAGCCATTTAGGTCCTCTTTTTCTAACACCCCATTTATTAGCATAATGCACGCTTTAATTAAGTTGGGTGGGTTAGTGTTCCACTAAGGAGCCGATGAATGAAAATGATGTAAAAAAATTCCTACGGACTTCAAGGGGGTGAAGATTTACAACTTTGAGTCGGTCAAGGTAGGATGGCAGAGATAAGAAGTTCTTAGGGTCATAAAGTCCACGGAGAGCAAAGAGCAGGAAACGACGTTGAACGTTTTCAATTCTGGAGATATGAACCGCGTGATAGCCCGTACTTGCGATGCATACTCAAGGAGAGGATGAACATAGGAAATGTAAAGGGATTTGGTTACAAATGGGTTCTGAAATTCTTTGGACCATCTTTTGATAAAACCAAAGGCGGAGTTAGCTCTAGATATAGCATTGTCAATATGAGAGCTAAAAGTTAATTTGCAATCACAGAGGACTCCTAAATCGCGGATAAGCTGTACGCGGTTAATAGGAAGGTTCTGAAGATGATAAAATCTGAGGGAAGGCTTTTTACTTTTTCGTGGTGGAAAGGGATAGTTTGAACAAGTTAGTAATAGCAAGGACCAAATTCGAGTAGCATTTTTTAAGTAAAATTGCAGGATGGATGCACCAATAAGTCCCCTTATTCGGACATAGATTAAAAAATTGAAGGAGACCGTTGCATCACTAGATACACCAAAATCTAGGCGACCAAGTATATACGAGTCCAAAGAGAGTAAAAATCGGTCTGTCCGATACGAAAATCTAACGAAATACGAAATTTAACTATTTAACTATTTACAAAATGAGTGCCTTGAACGTGATGGAATTAATTTAGATGACGTTATTTTTGACCGTATTTTAATAAAAGTAAACGTTTTATCTATAGACATTAAGCTCTTTTATGTAACGATAGGTATATTAGGTAGCGAGAATATTCAAAGATCTCGGTATTCACAAATCAACTGGCCCGAATAGTGTTCTTCCACACAGCCAAAGCCACTCTTCTGGAATCTCCCCTAGAAGATGCAAAACAGCATTTGTCCAGCCTATCTCTAGGAAAGGTGACCCTATGTAAGTACTTTTTCTTCCTGGAACATTGTCAAATGTCTTTCTGTTCCGTATTTTATCGTTTCTTTTATAAATATGTTCACACGATATAGCCAGCTATATTCCTCCCCCTTAAAGTGTCTCCCGTAATACTTCTCTCGCAAGGAATGCTCATCAGTTAACCCTTGAGCCCAATTTCGGACGTACCGTGATATATAGGGTTTATTTTTTTTAGCCGAACAACTCGAAATTTGAAATATTTTTATAAGGTTTTGTAAACAGATTGCTAACAGTTATATTTAAACACAATTTGAGCTTGCCTACTATTATTTTTACTTACCTATATATGTTTATTCATTTATTAGTTCCTCACTGCTTATATTGTTGTAAGATCATGTTACTTTTATATATGTTTATATTATTTGTAAAAATAAATGAAATGTATTCAAGGATATAATTAATAACCTGAACTTAATTCAAATATGTATTTTTTTTTAATAATTTCAGGAGGAGCTTGAGTCCTTCTATCCTCCCCCCCCTGGCTACATGTCTATACACCATATAAAATAAATTCCAACGACTGGATCGCACGTACTTGCTCATATGTGCGGTCACATTGTAAATTCAAATTTAAGAAAATTAAAGTTAACATCAAAGCATTTGTTCGATTTTTGATTGTTCGAATAAAGTACGTTAAATTGTATTGAGTGAAATAATTTAAAGGCCCTTTTATTTCTTTAAGAAATGTGAAATGTGTGATTTTTTTTCAAAATCGTAGAAGCGGTTTAATTAAAAACAAAATAAAAAAAAACACCTACCCGTTTTCAAAATATTGATTTTTCAAAAAAAAAAAAAAAAAAATTATTAAAAATACAAAAAAAAAGTTTTCGAAAAAAAAATTATGCGAAATTACTTAGGCTGCCTACATGTTCTTTAATATCAATTTTGATAGTAATAGGATAACCAGTTTTTGAGAAAGCCGAAGAAAAAAAAAACCGTCCTATGGGAGGTACCGTTTTTAGCCAACCGTTTTAATTTTTTTTCCACCAAAATATAATGCTTACCTACAATAGTACACTGATTTTTTTCTTGAAGCCGTTTTCGAGAAAAAAATACTTTTACATAAGGGTTATATGAACCGTTAATTTTTGAGCTAATTGAAAAAACTCCTCTGTAGAATGTCAAAATTTTAAGACGATTGTCCCAACCGTTAAGGCTATAGTCCAAAATACATCCGTACAGACAGACAGACAGACAGACAGCCGGAAAGAATTTTGCAAGCAACTCAAATATGTTTCTCTCTCATCGTAATATCATCTTTGGTTGTTGTCTCAAATTTTTTAATCTGCACGAATGCATAACCTGCATTATAGCACCTATAATCAATCGCAAGTAAAAGTTGATGTAGGTATGTCCGCTATAGACTCCTTAACCGACCAACGGATTGTTATGAAATTTTCAATAAACATAGTTTTGTCCAGGGGTGGTTCCTGTAAAGGCTAGGTGCTGCTGGCTTTAATATAAATTAAAGGAATTAAATTTCATATTTCACATCAAATACATTTATTTTCTTGGGCGTAGTAACGAGCGACGGGGACCGCTAGTAGTTTCTTATTCTTAAAATAAAATTGTAAGGAAATCCTTAGAACAGAACCGAAGAAACCAAGTGCGTTGATTAGGAGAAGCCGGCGTAAGACCGCTATTGAACTCTTTATATTGCGGCAAACAATGGTCTTATGGTCCATAACCAAATCAACAATTAAGGAAAAAAGTTAGATCCAAACCCATTTCTAAATATCCTTCTGCTTGTGTTAAAAAAACTTCATTGTTAGAAAAATCATTTGATAATTTCGCTTCAATTTCAGAAAATATATACAACGCAGTATCTACTAATCACATCCTGGCAAAAAGTTTTTCTTTCTGTTCAAAACCACATTCACAGAAGAAGATTACCTGTCGTCTTCAGATACTTCTCATATCATCAATTTAATCACTCAGTTATTTAAAATGTTTTGAGGATATGTGTACAAAAAACTCAGCAAATTCATGCAACTCCAAACGTACACATATCTGTCAGCTGCAAACATTAATCAGAGTTTCTTAATTTAATATAACTCTGTACAGAAAAAAACAAGGATTATTCAGAATTTCCACTTCACAGGATGCGCTAAGGCAAGAAAATGAAGGTACCTATGGTTAAGGTACCGTACCAGCCAGCTTACAAAAAACTTTCGAAGGATTGATTTTAAATTTAATGTTGTCTGCTTATTTTTTTATCCGAATACGATCCTTGTGGCCAAATAATAAAAAAAAAAATGTCTGCAAAGTTGGTTGTTTTATTTTTAACATTAAGCGCTTAGTTTGTTGACCCACTACAAGGATGCTAAAATGATAGAAATCCAGTGATTGTGTATACAATGTACTAACAATTATACAGAAATAAAAATAAATATAAATGCAGTTGTGTAGCTGTTTTCGGATAAAAAAATAAATCAACATCTAGAAAAGTTATCCGTTCAAAAGTCTGTCCTTTTATTATTTATTTGAAATGCTATGTATTGGACTGCATAAGTGAGGGCGTGAATGAAAGCGCACGGGAGTCAGAAATCAAGTCACCATCTGGAACTTGGTTCCATTGTCCTTTAAGGAAGGTCGAGCGAGGGGGTTGTAACCCTTGGAGACCATGCGCACATTTTATCTTTTTCATGATTGCCGTCGGCTCTTGGCAATCGGACAACGGATGCTTTCATTCAGTTCATCCTTAGGACACAGGCAAAGCAAGAATGGTTTATGCATTTGTGAATTTACGTAGTCAAATCATTATTTCGATTCTGATTCGGATAAAGAGACCACGCAGGGATTTTCAGGCGAGCGACGACGACCGTTGTCGAGCAAGGTGGTGGATTGGATTAAACTACCTTTCAACTTCAAATGACAACGGTGATTTGTTGGCTTTTTCGTATGAGAATGTGTGTTCCTTTGAGGATTAAATACGATTTTACGTTTTCACACTTCCTTATAACTTTTTTCTTGCAACGTAATGTTAGGGGAGCACTAAATCCAAGGAAAGGACAGGCCACATGATATCTGAGAAAAATCACACCTTGTCATGATTAGGATCAATTTTTCGGATGTTGTTTTTTAAGGCTGATACCTTAAATGCATGGTAGTGGTTAGTGTTTTCTTTGTAAGTATTGGATTTTCAACTAACTGTTCTTTCAAAGATTTTTACGAAAAAGTAGGTATGCCATATAGTTTTCAGTCAATAGGAATTTTAAATAATGGAACTTACAACGACTTAGCTGCTTGTACACGCAATCGGAGTTGATAACATTAGAACTATCTGGAGATCAGCAATTGCGCTTGATTATCTGAAACATTAAAAAGTGGATTTGTTTGCTGACCTTCTTGAGGAAATGTTCAATAATAAAGCCAAGTGACTGATAACTTGAAAAATATTGGTTCATTCATATGCCCTTCTCGTAATATAGTCGAAAATGCATGCCACGATGTGGTAAACAGTTATAAAAGGTGTTAGTCCTAGAAGTATAAGACTTTAAGTTGGCAACACTATTTTAACTGGTGGCCATTTTGTCAGCTGTGAAGTGATTTATTTTTAATTTGGTTTGGCATTTCAACATAAATAGACTAACGCCTGAATAACGCTTCCAAATTGTGCAAATTGTGCCCAAAACAAGATTGTTGATCCTAATTTTCATAAGCTAATTTTGTTTAGCGATGAAGCTCTCTTTTGGTTGGATGGATACGTCAATAAACAAAGCTGCCGTATTTAGAGTGATGATAATCCTCAAGTGTATGTTGAGACACCGTTTCATCTACAAAAACTGAATGTTTGGTGTGCTTTATGGGTCGTTGGAATAATTGGTCCGTACTTCCTTAAAAACGATGCTGGCCAGAACGTTTCAGTCACTGGTGACTGCTATAGAGCCATGATTACTGACTTTTTTGTTCATCAATTGAACAACCATGATGTGCAGGAGCTGTAGTTTCAACAAGACGGCGCAACATGTCACACAGCTCGTGCCACAATTGATTTATTGAAGGAAACATTTGGTACCCGTGTAGTTTCACGTTACGGACCCGTGAATTGGCCTCCAAGATCGTGGGTCCAACTTCAAGCAGAAATTGAGTAGCGTATGTTGCGTCAGCTCGAATAATAGCCACTTGCAAGTAAACCCGCGGAAGTCTTGCAGAAGTTTCTTGCAGTAGCGTTTACATTGTGATATGAATTCTTGCAATTTCTTTTGTAATAAATATCTTGCAGATGCTTGCGCATCATATTGTAGCAATTTATTGCAGAGGCATTTACACAGGAGAGAAATATAGCAAGAAATTTGTTTGTTTATGTTTCCTTAAAATTTTTGAATTATTGCGAGAAGACGTCAACATTTAGCAGCTGCAGTTACAATTTTATTATAAAAATATAGGCACGACTAGGTCGCACGTACTAACATTTACATTGAACATAATACAGTTTCCACTTATAAAAAGTATCAAAACCACAAAACTTAACGGTTTTTAGTAAAAATGAAATACGCCCTTACACCTCTTAAATAACAACAAATTTAAGAAAAAAGTATTTCGAAAATTGTAAGACCGGTTTTAATAAAATCCTGTTTTTACTTTTAGTTTTTTGAAATTTTGGTATGCAGTTTTTTAAGAGTTTATTAATTTACACCTGATTTTAAATATTTTTGTTTGATAAGTTTTAAAAATAATGAATTTACAAAAAAATAATTGTAAAATTAACTAAAAATGGAAAAAAATAATTATTAAAAATTTTGGTATGCATTATTTTAACTACTTAGATCTTTTCAAATGTAAAATTTTGTTGAAATCCATTAAGCCGTTACCGAGAGAGTCGAAAATTTAGAAAACCGCAAAATAAATGTTAACATAACTTCATGAGTTCCTCTTAAAAAGAGAGCTGAAATAAGACTGTTAACGTTATTTTCCAATAGAATTAAACTGGAACCTTAACGTATCTTCTAATCAACGTACATATATAAACTAATATTCAATTTAATTTTGTTTTGTTTTTAAAATGCCCACTTATCTCATCAATAATTGATGACTTGGTGCAAATTGTGTGGTATCAGTTTTCAAGCCCCCTTCATCACACTACTAACAAAATTGAAATGTCGTGGGAATAACCACAAAATTGCTTCCCTTGTTCAAAACCTCCCTCTGCCAGATAAATACCCCAATGACTGCGGTCGAAAAGCAAATGGAACAAACAAAACAAATGTAGATATACGCAGGGCACTTGGAATGCAAAACATTTATTTACATTAACTTGGACACCTCCTCCACATGAATATTCGAAGTCTGATGTCGTTTAAAATCAATCAAAGTGCTGTTGTGCCATTCCCCAAATTTGCGTTGAGTATTTCTAAGCCATTAATAATTCACTGCTTCCTGCCAGGAACTCAATGCCAAAATTAAGGGTTGAGGGCCATATATACCTATACCGACCATTGGAATACTAGGATTTCATTTTGGGAACAGCATGTGGTGCTCTTTAACTCCCATTCCATACTTAAAACGTCGTCGCCGGCATACGTGTCCTCCCTGTTTTTGCTATGGCATTGGGGAATTGACAACCTTTTGGCATGATCTACATGCCAATTTGTCAACCACTTGTGGTCATTTGTCACATAGATTATGGCCCATACAAATCGAATGTCATCAATTTTCCAACAGTAAAGGGTCATTTGGACCAAGTTATAATTGGAATTCATAAATTTAAATTGGCATATCGACCATATGAATTGCGCTCGATGGAAAGTATTATTAATAACGGTTCTTTTCATATGCCGTTGATTAATATACATATAGATACTAAATACAACGTTTATAAAATGCAATATACCCTTGATACAATTGCAATCTTGTTTTAATGGTCAACAATTGTTTGTGAGCCAAAATTATTCTGTAGTTGGCCAGGACATTTAATTTGATACCCTTACAAAATAATAATGCGGAACAACACTTAGAAATATAGGAAAGAATTTGTTGCATAAGTTCCAGAATTAGGTGAATTAGGTCCAGATTAGGTCAGCACTCAATCCAGTACAATTTCCATCTATCTACTAAATTTGATCTAAATCCGGTAAGTCATTGAGGCGTCATTGGGTGTAAACATTTTAACATACAAACATTTAAATCTATAGTAGTAGGGTAGGAAGTAGAATATATTCCAAGCAAAATAATAAAAATAAAAGAATGTGAAATGAAGTGCCGCGCGAAGTGGGGGGATGATTTAAATGACCCTTCCCACGGTTACGCCCGCATATCACAAAACAACCCCAGCGCCATCTAGTAGACTTAGTTACTCCCTTGAACATCAGCAATCTGCCAGTGAAAATCCGTCAAAATTTGGTGCATCCGTTCCCGAGATTAGCCGGAACAAACATTAAAAAATTGCGTTTCTGTGTAAAATTCATTGTATATATATTATCTATAGTACTATCTAGGTGTTCACCTAGCGCCATCTAATTTCGCTATCTCGCTATTTTGTAATGTAGACTTTTAGTCGTCCAATGTAAGAAAAAGACAGATCGGGAAATATGTACATAAAGTGTTAGCAGTCAGAAGGAAGCATATCATTAAGACTTTTCCGTGTTATTTCTTTGCCATTTTCTTTAGAATAACTGATGAGAGAATGGAAGATAGAAATATCTGTGGTAATAAGTTAAAAGAGCTTAAGTCGAAATAAGCGAAAATCGTACTTTTAAGTTCACAGGCTTTCCAGTTAGTTTATCTTTATTTGAGTCTGGGTCCTGGTCCTGGTGTCTAGTACTTAAACTGGAGATTAGGTTCCAACCCCTTTGGAAGGTTGTTGGTGGCAGCAAACGAGAGTGGGAGGGGGGGGGGGGAGGAGTGTTACCACTAAGGCACTACTCCTTGCATCCCGGCGGCAGCGGAAGAATTCGCTAGATGGAATCAGCGGTGGCGTCTACAGTTCCAGTCAGGTTGAATTACTAAGTGAACACCTTATATGAGCTACTACGACGTTTTCGGGGCTCAGGCCTATAAGGAGCGATTGGACAAAACATATGAACAATGCCCTAGCTATGACATTAAAATTGTCCTAGGCGACTTTAACGACAAGCTAGGGAGAGAAGATGTCTTTGGTGGTACAATCGGAAAACACAGCTTGCACGACACCACCTCCGATAACGGATTCAGGCTAATTAACTTTGCTGCGGGGCAAAATATCGTACCAAGTTCCCACACCTCAACATTCAGAGAGGGACATGGAGATCCTCTGATCAATACACTGTCAACCAGATTGACCACATTGCGATCGATGCAAGGCATTACTGCAGTTTGATGGATGTCCGAACTTTCTGAGAGGCAAACATTGACTGGAACCACTACCTCGTTGTAGCCAAGGTACGACTGAGGATATCCCGACCACCAACGCCAAGAAGAGGTAATACTGTGAGGAAGTTTAACGTCGGACGGCTGCAATAACAAGACATGTCCATTGCCTTTTCCGATCGAGTCTCAAATAACCTCCAAAGGAGTCCTTTACCGCCAGCATCAAGTATTGAGAACCAGTGGCAACATTGCCAAAATGCCATCAGGGAGGCCGCCACTGAAGTGCTGGGTTATACTCGGCCACCACAAAGAAACCCTTGGTTTGATGATGAGTGTCGGCAAGCACACGCAGCTAAACAAGAAGCATACAAAACGGCGCTGCAAAGAAGAACCAGAAATACCCGTGTCGTCTTTATTTGTTTATAATTTTACGACTTTGTTTTTAACGATGTTGTATTTTAAAACACAAGTTTAATACCAGCATCTTACTATTACTTTTGCTCCTAAAAACTAATTGTGAATGACAAACATTACATATTTTGATTTCTTTTGTTTTTTTAATATGAAAATAATTAAAAAATAAAATTTGTACATAAAATTATCCAATAAAATTAAAATTCATTCTCAAAAGTCTTCCCGTTCACTGTGTATTCATTCAAATAATTTTAACATTTTAAGCTTATATAGTTACGTGAAGTTTTTTAACATTTTTTTAAAAAAGGCTTATGTAGAAATAAGAGTCATAAAATACAAATAATTAAAGGCAGGAATGTGAGGAGTTTTCATTTCTGCCTTGAAAATACACTGTTTTTGTGAGAGTTTTTTTTTATAGATACGGCAACAGGATGAAATTTACCGTTTTAACGATTTTTGTTGAAATTTGATTATTGGTTTGGTTGTTTTTGTACAATTTCGAATGGTTACTATGTTTGATTATTATATCAATTTTTTTAAGTTAGCAAAAATTTAATTTGAGTGGAAGTACTTACCTAGTTACTTATTTTACAAATAAAACACATTGTTTGCAGATGTTTGTACCTATTGAGTATCTTCACTTACATCAAGAAAATCTAGTACTAATTCTACTACTAACTGCAGTACTAAATCTACAACTAACTACTAGATCTAATACTAAATCTACTACTCAGTTCTAAATCTAGCACAAACACTACAATATTTCTAAATTATAGTACTAAGTACTAAAAATCTAGTACAAAAAATACTATTGTACCAAACACATGTTATGTTTATCAATTGAATATTTACACCTCTTCAAGCAATGAAATTGTTTCAAATATAAACTTAATATAATATGAAATTTCCGAACTTGATGTTTAAAAAATAAAATCGGATTTCAATTCTGGTCCATCATATTTCTTTAAGAACTGTCATATAACTTTATCATTTCCTCTAGAAATGATATTTTATTTATCTCTTTGAACAAGAGGTATATTATAAGGAATATTCTTAAATAAATGGAAAGTTTCTTACATTACTCCAATTCATAAGGCAGGCTCAAAACAAAATATTCACAATTAAAGAGGCATATCAAAGTTATCAGCTATATTTGAGTATTTAACAAACAAGATTTGATTTGATTCCAAAGAACAAATATCCACTAGCCAGCACGGTTTTGTATCTGGTATTTCAACTTCTAATAACTTGATATCACTTACAAAGTACCTTTTCGATTCCCTTGAACTAGGATATCAAGTAGATGTAATCTTTACAGATTTTAATAAGGCTTTTGATACTGTTTGTCACAAAATTCTTCATAATAAAATTAAATTGTTTAGAATACATTCATCATTATTTGAATGGATAAAAAGTTATTTATCTAACAAAAAACAAATAGTTAAGGTGAATAATTTTTTCCAGGGCTCTTGGTGTTCTATATGGTGTTCCGCAAGGTAGCCATATCGGACCATTACTTTTTTTTCCATTCCTTCTTTATAATAATAAGTATAATAACTTTTTATTTTTTTTGACCAAGAGGCTATCAAGGTAAGGTCTTCATTAATTCGCTCCGTTGCATGTTCGACTTGGCCTATCGGAAAGCTAAAGTGCATCTGTACGCCATCAGCATACATTTGGACCTTAAAGCATTTTAAGATTGAGGGAATATCATTATTGAAGAGGGTAAATAATAGCGGGCCTAAAATTGATTCTGGTGGCACACCAGCTTTAGTTTCGAAGAAAATTAGATATTTTTTGGTTGCAGTAAATAGCTTGTGACCGACCTACCAAGTAACTTCCGCCGTAGTACAACTGTGCTTTGGTCTGAAACCAGATTGCCATGGTGATAAAAGGTTAAACTTATTAAGGTATGAATGTACTTGTTGTACATTTGAGAGAAAAGACAGAATCGATATAAGACGATATGATTTGTTTCCAGAGATATTCCTTTTAAGGACAGGAATGATTATGGAAATCTTCCAGGCAGACGGATATGTAGAGTAGGTTAAAATGTTATTAAAAATGTATCTAATTTCAGAAAGCACCATATGAATAATAATTTTCAGAAACTTTGGCTTCATTCCATCTAATCCGATCGCATTTGATTTAATTATAGTTAGTGCATTGAAAACTTCATATTCAAAAACTCTTTTGAAGGTAAAATCTCTAGATATTAATGGTATAAGTGATTCGTCTACAACGTAAGGTAGGTCATCAGTAAGTTCTCCTTCATGAGAGGCAATTGGAATGGAAGCAAACTCTCTGTTTAACTCATCTGGACTCGTTTCACAGGCATTTCCATTATCTGTCTTCTTATTGTAAGCTCCTAATACTTTAATATTCTTCCAAGTTTTTGAGATATTTAGATCAGGCCTAAAAAACCTGATCTTTGATTTTCTAATTTCCCTTTTAGCAATATTCCTTGCAATCTTATAAGCATCAAAAAACTCTGAAATTCGAAACCTCTTCCATCTCTTATACGCGTTTTCCCTTTGTTTAAGAAGATGTTGGATCCTAGAAGTCATCGATTCACTATATTTATTTGGAAAGGTAAAAGATTTAAATGCAACATGCTGTTGAAAGAGATAATAATATTTGTTGTGTAAAATAGCCAACCTGTTCATCAATCGATGGCATCACACGAAGCTCTTGCCAGTTTATTGCTAAAGTGTCCCGAAGCAGGGTATTTTTGTCTATTGCCTTAAAGTCTCTTTATTATGTTATTATATTACTTTGTGTTGAGGTTGTGCGGCTAAAATGTGTCGGTGTTTGGTGGTTGAGAGGAGATTAATCTTAATGACTTTATATAATTTACAAAGCGGTTAACATCACAGTTTCTTTTATCTAACAGGTCTATGTTGAAATCTTCGCAAATTATGACATTACCATGTCATCCTGTAATACTTTCAAGCAGACTAGTTATAAGTATAGAGTAAGTTATATTCGGGGGCTTATAGACAACTCCTATTAAGTATATATCTTGCCCAAACAACAGTTCGACAAAACAGAATTCAAACAAGTATTATATAATAACTTCCATTTGATAATCTTCTTAATGTAAATTACTACCCCCCCCCCATTTATTTATTGAAAATAACACTAGGTTTGATGAGTAGGTTTTTTTATCATAAACCTAACTTTAAGAGCATGAGTAACCTTCTTTTGACGTTCATAAAAAATCAAATTTTAATATAAGACCAATTAAGTTTTTTACGAGAATTCATCGCATAAGGCAGTTAGATTTCTGTTCTTTTTAAATGAGTAGCTAAATTTGGCAGTATGAGTATACAATTAATTATAAATACCTATACATTATGCATACATACATCCATCAAAAGCAGAAAGAAACAGAAATCTCTGATTTATAAGTATGATAAATCTTTTAGTGCTAATGTCATCACATCTAGTTATGATAATAACATTTTTATTTAAATCAAAATAGTTTTAACATTTAGCAATAGGAAGCAAGTTAATATAATAAAGACAACGATATTATTATACTCATTTTCCTAAGGAAAAGTATATCCATAAATGTACATATGTATATAGTTTCGAAATTTAACTGCAAATCATAAAAAAGCATTTATTAGGTTACCGTGTTAACCTTCAATTAGATTCGTAATTATTTGACAGGTGAACATCGTTCCAAAAAGCATTGTTGAAGTTTCAAAAAGTTACGATTTGTAACTATTTCGAACTCATCTCCATGACATGAATTGAGATTGTTTTGATCTGTCAAAGTCAAAGTTTGTTTCGAATTCAAATCAAAATTCAAAACTCAAACATTTTTTATTTGTTTTGGTGGTGTTTATTGCTACAACAGAAATCTTTCCCAATGATAAATATCGATTCTAAGTCTTGAAAGAAACAAAATTCCAAGTAATCCTCTTGGGAATTATAAATCGATTTTATTTTCTAAGGAAATGACAAAAATAGCAATAAAATATATTTTACAAAATGATTTGACAAAACTTGCAATTGGTATCTAACCAGCGATGAGCAAGAACAATAATTTTAATTAAAATGAAAAGAATAGATTTAAAATTTCACTAAATGTTTGAACAAATTAACTGATATGAGAGGCAATAGGAGATGTGATTTGGGAATTTAGGGCTGTAAGAGATAAGGATAGGACAGTGGGTAGGTAGTAGGACAGGAAGCAGGGTAGGAACGGTTAGAATACACATGGTGGGAGAGGGTTTTAGGATAGGATAAAGGATACAATATAAATTAGGATCGGAGAGGGTGTTGGGGATAGGAGGGGATAGGAATGGATAGAATGTCTGCTGTAGTAGCAGTGGCATGCTTTCAAGCACGGCTTAGCTCGCCGGAATAGGGATGATCTTGCCCCCACAGTCAGACCTCACCTCTCTCAAAAACATAGAAACATGCCAATAAATCATACAAATAAAATCTAGAAAAAACCCCTGATGGCAGTACCTCATGTGGAGACACCGCACCCGAAAATTGAAGGAGGCCCTGCTGGTGACGATGAAGGGCTATGTTCTCGCCCCTCCTGGCATCCGATCAGTTGCGGTCCGAATTCCCCTTATATTGAGCTGGAAAAGAAGATCCTATCCGCCGTCAAGCCATACTCACTATTTTCGGACCGAAAGCCTCCGCTCGCCTTACCGCACCCCCTGTAAAATCATAATTTTAGCAAACCATCAACTATCGTGTTCGGTTGCTCGATTCAAAAATAAACCCTTGAGTTCATGACACTTGACGTGATGCGCAAAAAGCTTTACAATTTTATTAAATTAATTAAAAACAAATTACATTAAGTAAATGACAAGCCAACTATGACCAAAAGATGAAACAATGGGTATAATTATGACGAAAGCTTAAAATTAAGTAAGATCTTAAAATTACAAACTACATTAAATTAAAAATATCAAAATTTTGGACCCAAAGTGTGTTGTCACCCTGTATAAAACGATAACCATTTATGGTGTACTAGACTCGGTCCTAAGAGGACCCAGAACTCGACCGCCTCCTTGAGCGGCTGTGTCAGATCCCCGCTCTATCCTACCTACCAAGAGCTCTCTGTAAGTAATTAGGGGGTAAAAACCATATTTTGCACAGTTTGGAGGGTTTTTAAAATGAGAGGTACGTGCGCAGCTGAGGCCATCTCGCTCTTTCTGAGAACGAAATTGGGATGTCAATTCCCAATTTCAATTTCCCTAAACAGCATGCTTGTTTTAACTCTGGCCGAATTTTCCAAATAAAAATTAAATATTTAAACCGTTCGGGTTTTGTTTTTCGCGTTTTTTTTAAATTGCCATGATAATCCGTTTGCTTAGATTCTACAATAGAATCTACATTACGGGCCTCATAAAACAAGGAACAAACATACAAAAAAAACTCTATTGATCTATCCCCTGCCCTGGAGGTGCAAAGAAAAGTGTTAAATTTAGGTAATATAAACTCTGGACTGGACTTGGTCTGCCGCTCGAGGAATACGGATTAATGGCCAGTTATCAAGAAGAAAACCCATTTTAACAATTAAACCCTACCCTGCATGCTGCATCCCAGGCAGCCGAAACATAACAAATATCGAATTAATGCTTTTAAAAAGCAAAAAAGGTAACTTCATATTTATTTTGAAACTATGAATTCTAATTTTTGAAAACTACAGTAGTTTTTGAACAAAGTATGAAAAATTATTATTTAAAAATATGGCTTGATGACAGTGTTTAAAAAATAAGAATGGATTTAAAATGTTAAAAATATGATCTTATGCAATGATAATACAAATATGCAATGATAATAGATAATATTTTATTAGGAATTCATTTGGAGAAGTAAGTTGAATTTATTGTTTCAAATATTTATTTGACAGATTAACAATGTTTAACAATAAATCGTTCCAAAATGAAATCGTAACAATCCCAACAAAATCTTACAATGACACTTTAACCAACATTTTTGACACAACAACGATAGTCAACGATAGTAAATAAAAGAACGCCCTTCAGTTAACTTCTTTGAACAATGCAGTATGCATTTTGCCCAACACGGTATTACTAATGCTACTTTTGTCCTTCATGCGATAATGCGAAAAGAATCTATACATTTATATCGCCGTCAATTTACTCTCATACGTCTAGTAAGTTGTTTTAGTTTTTCTTTTCTTATGAGAAGGTCAAGAAAAATGGTCCACAAAAATGTCCGGTGCATTTTGATTTCATTAAATGGTGCTCTGGGGAAAAAGTCGAAGGCAAAGTTTACGTAAACTTACAACTAAATTATATTACTAGGTTGCATCAAATTATATTTCCCACAAAGTATGTTTCACAACTTTTTTCACTAATTTATTTTTGTTGAAAAGTTATCGGACAGGTGTTCATTTTTCTGTTCGTCATTATTATGTTACGCAACTTAAGTACATATCTCCACAGTTCCTCTCTGCGGTAAAAGGAGCGGGAATCATTTTGTTCTTTGTGTTTTAAGTATTTTACGCGTAGCTCATGGATTTAAGTTTTATTCTAAAAAGTCTTGCCTAAAAGAGATGTGTGGTTTTAATTTTGTTTTGCTTACATAAAGTCAATTTTTCTATTTCATTTTTCAGATTTTTGTTATACGTATATCTACTAATCATGTTCTTTTAGTAAACTGGAACAACGTAAAATAACTGATTTAATTGATTTTAATAATAATTTAATGTTTGCATAAAGCCGTAATTCGGCCCCAGGAAGCGTTTATTCCAAGTGTAAGTGCTTGATCAAATTGTTTTTGCGCAGAAATCGTATTAAGTTGTTGAAATTATATAGTTTTCAAGGATATTTTCGTGGTAACACTTCTTCGTTCTGCGAATTTTGTTTGTAACTCACCATGGCTGATTGGAAAATAGAAGAAGTAAATAATTTCATAAATAATTACCGTCAATTTGAGTGCCTTTGGAACTTTAAAAGTTCAGAATATAAAAGGCTTGACAAAAAGAAAAATGCTTGGCTGTAATTATCTCGTGAAAGTGGAAAAGATTTCGAAGAGCTTAAGAAAAAATGAAAAAATTACGTACAGCCTACGTCGTCGAAAAAAAGTGGATGACTCAAAAAAGTCTGGAACATAAGCGGAGACAGTGTACCAGCCCCATCGTTATTATTATGATGACTTGCAATTCCTAGATTCGGTGATTGTTTTAAGAAGAACCAAAAGCAATTATAGTGTCGTAAGTATGATAAATTTGCAAAACCAATTGATTTATTAAATTAATAATTTTATGTTTATGTAGGTAGACGATGACATCGTCGAGTTTGCCTCAGAGGCAATAGAGACCGATTTAAACAACTATGTGTGCATGGAGGATGCAACTATTGAGACAAATAGTACATTTTTACAACCATCATCGTCACAAACACCATCACCTAGAAACTCAAGGAAGGAAATAAAAACCAAAAAGCCCGACGCATTCGGCAGTGCAATTGATCAAATAGGTATGAGGGCAGTCCCAGGCAAAATCAAAATTCTCCGCAATCGCCGACCATTCGTCTTATGTAGTGCGTGTTTTTCTTGAATGTCACGTTTTTTTGCAACTTTTCAAAAATGTTCAGTGGCAACGCTGCATTTTGACATTAATACAGCAACTATTTAAGTGCCAAAAAGTATGCAAAGGAGTTCGGTTTTTTATGTTTATACGAATAAAAACCGTATTTTGTGAAAGCGTGCCCTTAATCATGTAGACCACTAATAAGACGGCAACGGCACTGTCGGTCGCCGTTTCTTTTAGTCGGTGAGACGGCTGTTGTATATCGTCCATACGGACAAAATCCCTCCCCGTCCAGTGTGAAAGCTTCAATAGCTTTTATTAATTTATCTACTATCAACAGCTCACGGATAAAAACCGTAACCGGAGAAGAGGAAGCAGAAGAGAATTACGGAACAGATGGATACATTTTCCTATTTTACCTGCGATTATATCGACTATAAGGCAAGTTCAAGATTCGTGAATATTAAAATAAAAGGCACGACTGGGTCGCACGTACTTGCTCTTATGTGCTAATCCTTTTTAAGTGCAGGCGTCTTTTTGACAAAGATTTTATTTTAATATTTTTTGTATGACGTGCAACTTCCTTAGAATCGTTTTGGGATGAAGCTCGAACGAACATGCGTCACGACAAAGGGATAAACACATAAATATATAGGATTGTTAGCTTTTGCAGTTTTTTAGTGTAGTATTATCTTTCCACTTTCTGCTTACTGTTTATAATATAATTTGTTAATAGAAAGATACAAAGGACTTTTTTCAGTTAAATTTTCATTTTGGTATGGAAAAATTTGAACAACTGGCATAAAGATTCGTCGGAATCAGCAGTATGGCAATAATGCTAGGTAAAGGGACCTTTATACGTCCCAATATGGGACCAATACAATTTATAAAGGATTTAGGTACCTATAATAAGGTTGGAAGGAAGGTAGGTACTAAAATTAAGATACGTGTTCCAACTACTGTTAAGCCAGTAGGTATAGAGACAATATTAAAAGTTAACCCAGTGGTTTTGTTTATTTATAGGAAGGTGTAAACTTTTGTTTTCTCGATTGAAATTTTTGCATTCAGTAGTAATCGAATAGTTTTTTTTATTTGTTAGTTGTTTTTGTGTGTTTATCAAAGGCTTCCTTATTTATTCTGTGCTTTTATGATGATGAAAAATACTTTAAAATACGTAAGTATGTATGTAATGTAGGTTGTCACTTTCTTTTATTTGACTAATGGCTTGGCTAGGGCTTAGCCGAGCAATATGAAATAAAATGTTGGGGAAAAAAATTTATGAATTCAAAAAAACACTACTCATAACGTTTTTTGGAAAAAATGTTGTAAGCCATCTTATTTCTTTTGCTGTTTTCTATTTTATGAATTTTTCATTTCAAAATCGTTCGACCAGTTTTTTTCGAAAACATATTTTAAAATTTTTTTTAGTATGTCAATTTTAAGAAATCTATAGTTTATACTAGGAGAAAAATTTAAAAAAAAAATCTATAGATCCGTTTTCAAAATATTCAAAAAACAAAATATTTTTTTAAAAAAATTATTAAAATTTAAAAAAAAATGTTTTTGAAAATTTTGATAAGCAATATTATTTAAATCATAAAACACTACATATTTTGAAAATTTCATCAAAATCCGTCAATTAGTTAACAATAAAAAAATCTGATTTTAAAAAACCGGTCATATGGGAGGTACCGTTATAAAACTTTTTCTGAAAAATCCATGGCAGGTACCGTTAGTTTTGGAGCTAGAATGCCAATTCCAAAAACTGTCGGGTAGAGCACTCTAAGAATACTATATACCAAGTTTGAATCAAATCGGCCCAACCGTTTAGGCTGTAGATATCGATACGGACAGACAGACAGACAGACAGACAGACAGACGGACGGAATTTCCGGACCCACTTTTTTTGACTTCTCTATCATCGTAATATCATGTTTGATTGTTAGAATTTTTTTTTTTTTTTTTACGAATGCATAACTTGCCTTATAGTCCCTATAATCGCAAGTAAAAAGTTGAGATGGAGAAGTGAGTCGATAGTACATCTACCTTTTTTGAAAGCAAATTGATTTTTATCTATTAATTTGTCTTTTTCGATAAGCCAAAATATAGGTTTAGGAAATAATTTTATCTAATATTTTGGAAAGACACGGTAGTAGTGATATGGGTCGGAACCCTGCTACAGTCCAATGATCTTTGTTTGTTTTGGTATCGGAACAATTGTTGCCACTTTCCATGCCTGAGGAATAATCCCTTTATCCCTTTAGTGTTGTAAAAGGAAAGAAGTTTTAGTTTGAAATAAATCGGTGAGTTATTGAGCATCGAGTATGTGATTCTGTCGAAACCTGGTGTTTCACCTTTCGAGGCATGTAAGCAAGCTTGGAGTTCTATCAGAGAAATGGGAGTCTCGATCAATGAAGCAGAGGGGCATAGAGTGCCAGTATAGACAAAAGAGGTTAAATATTTAGTTTTTGCGTTTAAGTAATGGGGATGAAAGTTAGAGTCACTTTGAGAATTTTCCCATGTTTTTGCAAATGTGAGTTGATTTCAGTTGGATAAGTCAGGTTCGCAGTATCGGTTTTGATGACCCTTATGGAGTGGGGAGAAAAGTTACCTGAAAGACATTTTATATCAAGCCACATTTTTTTGGGGAAGAGTTGAGATTTATGCTAGATATACATTTTTTGAAGCAATCAGATTTTTCAATTTTTTCAGCGCTCCGAAATGTAGCGTTAGCCCTACGGTAAGCGATAAGATTTTGTTGGGATGGAGATTTTTTGAAGTTTTTAAATAGAGATTGTTTGTTTTGCCGTAAGTTGTGGAGATGAGGATTCCACCATGGGAGAGTTTAACTATGAGGTTTGTGAGATGATTGAGGGATGCTACAGTTGGCTGCAAAGCGGATTGCTCTAGTGATATTACCAGCTTGTCTGTTAATTTCAGTGTACGATGGTCTGACTGAGACCTGTTTTAAAAGCGTTGTTTGAAATATTTCCCATTTAGCGTAGTCTGTAAGGTATTTTGGTTGGGGAGTGGGAATATGGGAATTGTTGCCCAAAAAGGAGAGTTGTTAAGATTGGGAAGTGGTCACTGCCATGTAAGTCATCGGTGACTCAAGGTCAAGAGAATCAAATGTTTGGCTAGGTGGAATGTAAAGAGAAACAACTGTCAATTTGAAAGACCGCCATCAATGCCATCGTCCCAAAGTGGTACCTCGTGCATTCGATCACTGATGGCACTCACTCACTCGCTCACTGGAGCCGTAACTTGAACGATTTGTCATCAAGGGAGGTTCTTCCTGGCAAGTTTAGCAGGATTTTTAACCTTAAATCTGTTATCGTAAACCAGAGGGGTCGAATTACGACTTCAGTGAGCGAGTGAATGAGTGCCATCAGTGAGCGAATGCACGATTAAACACTTTGGGATGATGGCATTCGCTCTATTTTAACTATTTACAAATAGTACTAGTTATATTAAACTTCATGGTGTATTTATTGATTTCTTTATTGGCTAACAGATGTCGTTAATATACATTTTGTCTTAGATAAATGGAGTTCATTGTTGCTTTTCAGAAGAAAGTGAACATTTTGCAATTAATTCTATATGAAAAACAATTGATATTCATCAAACAAAGGTAATACTCATGAAATTTTGAGAGAAAAATGTTTAACCAACAACGACAACTTACTAAAAGTTCATATATTCTCGATAAGGTACCCATCAGTGAGCACTTTATCTATCAAATGAAAATCTGCTCGATGACTGAATTGAAAATGTCAAAAAATGGTACTAGAATGCTCAATAACGTAAGCGGTAATGCCAAACACATATAATTCAATCACTTATTGCTCGATAACAAATTCGGTAATTTGACCCAGCATTTTGACATTATGATCTAATCGGGGATGACTAAAGAATTGAGATTGATCTAAACAAGTTCAAAAGAATGGAGTGACCAATGGAGTTGGTGTTGCACAGAGTACTGGCCTTGAAACGATTCTCTCTGCCCCAGGCTATCTAATTTCAATATTTCTCTATTATCGCTTTTAGTCACTTAATCTAAGTTCTAAGTCTGCCCAACATTTACATTATATCGGCTTAATGCCCACAATGCGATATGCGGTCCCATTTGTTTCCCACCATGAAAACTATCTTTTTCAAAACCGATTGAAGGACAACATTTCAAATAATAGAAAGCAGCCAACGACTTTCAGAACGCGGAATTATGATGTAGTGAGTATTAGTAGGAAATAAACAAAACGGTTTACCATATAAAGTATACCAACAACTTAATTTAGGGTGCGCCCAATTATCACCCCAAATATGTGCATCCATGTGACATTTATGTTACTACTATTCTGTTATAAATTTTAGTTAATTATAATTATATATACTATCTACTACTACTTACTTACTTAGGGGCGCTACAGTTCGGGACGAACCTGGGCCTCAACCAACATGCCTCTCCAGCCAGCTCGGTCTTTGGCTAGCTGCCTCCAGTTTTGCACTCCAAGTTGGTTGAGGTCGTCCTCCACTTGAGCGCGCCACCTAAGTCGAGGTCTTCCTTGAGCTTCAGCTTCAGTGCTAGCAAACGTTCCATTGACAGCTCGCCGAGTTCTGCCAATGATGTCTATGTCCTCAGCGTATACTAGCAATTGCACAGACTTGAAAAAAATTGTCCCACTACAATTGACTTGCGAGTTTCTTATAATTTTTTCAAGTATTAAGTTGAAGAAATCGCACGATAGCGTATCACCTTTCGGAATCCTTTTTTGACGTCAAAAGCTTCTGTGCGGTCAGTACCAACCTTGACGGAGCAGCGAGAGTTCTCCATCGTCATCCTGCATAGTCGGACGAGTTTTGTGGGGATGCCAAAATCTGACATGGCTCTGTATAGCTCGTCTCTATAAATGCTATCGCACGCGGCCTTAAAATCAATAAAGCGGTGGTGGGTATCGATTTGAAATTCTTGGGTAGTTTCCAGGATCTGCCGTAGAGTGAACATTTGATCGATTGGGGACTTTCCTGATAGGGGCAATCAGGTTGCTGACGAAAGGTTTCAGGCGTTCACATAGTACGGCAGAGTGGATCTTGTAGGCGATATTCAGGAGACTAATTCCTCTATAGTTGGCGCAGTTTAGAGGGTCTCCTTTCTTGTGAATCGGGCAAACGATGCTGAGGTTCCATACATCAGGCATACTTTCTTCTGACCAAATTTTAGAGATGATTTCGTGTATGCACTCCACCAGGTCATCTCCGGCCGCTTTAAAAAGTTCAGCGTGTGTTCCGTCGGGTCTAGCAGCTTTGTTGTTTGTTTAGCTTAGATATTGCTATCCTTACTTCATTTTGGTCAGGTGGACGGATGTTTTGTCTGTCATCGTCTATGTTGGATGGTTAATTTTGCCTGACTGCGGGATTTTGGTCTTCACGGCCGTTTAACAGTCTGCAGAAATGATCCTTCCATGTACTCAGCACCGACTGTGACTCTACTACGAGGTTTCCATTCCCATATCTTCAGGCTTCTGTGCGGGTTTTTTTCCTTGGCAGGTTTTTTTTTACCTGTTGGTAAAACTTCCGCATGTTGTTCCTGGAGTAGCATCGCTCAATATCGATCGCACGCTTCTCATGCTCTTTTTTTTCTTTTGGAGAAGCCGGTGTTCTTCCCGTCTTTTCTGCTCATAGAGCTCGCGAGCAGCTCTCATCTTTCTTTGCAGCACCGCCTTATATGTCTCTTGTCTGGCTGCATGGGCTTGCCTGCATTCGTCATCGAATCAGAGGTTTTGTGGTGGTAGTCTGGTGAAACCTAGCACATCAGTTGCGGCATCTCTGATAGCTTGTTGCAGATCCGAAGGTCGTTGTCCTTAATTCATTTTTCCGAGTCGTCAACAGTTAATCCGTCCTTTTCCGAGGCTATTGGTCGCTTCGCAACTTTTTCTTTTTTCCGTGGTAGGGTAGTTAACCCCACGCACAACCCGCAACCTGGAGGGCCAGGTCCTTAGTTGGATTCCTTGGAAAAAAGGAACCGGTGAATACGGAGTCAGTAAACCACTTCGGGTAATGAGCGCTGCCGTTGGCCCATTAAGGGTTCATCCGCCACCATCTCTATTTCAATGCCCTGACTTGCATTGAATTGTCCCAATGACCTTATCTCCAAATACGTCGAATTAGCTCATTAAGGCGTCTGCTTCGTTGACTATTGACCCCACCGTTGGTCCAATTGGTTGGGCTCATCCGCCGTACGTCCTCTTTCTGAGGGGCTCGTGCAAGACTTCTGCGAATCGATCAGAACAGTCATTAAAGCAGAGCATTATAGTGTTGCTATTTTTTCTGTGTTCAACACTCGCGCTTATAAGTTTAGCAGGAATGTCCGGATGGACAGACCAGTACCCGGTGGTTACCGCGGGGAGGTAAAATAAGCACAATTGATGTGTACGAGCTAGTTGCAGCAACTGTGCATCGCCAGTTTGATGCCTTTCAGTGCCTACCCTATTCATACAGCACCCAAGTATCTACATATTTCCTAAATTCTTTTCTTGCTTTCATTTTTGACTTCTTTAATTTATTCCATATTCGAAGTGCCCCGTGGTTTAGTGGTATTGTGTCGGACTGCTAAGCGAATGAGCCTGGGTTCAAATCCAGTTCATAGCCACCTTCAAGAGTAAAATTTGTCTCGAAAAAGTGCAACTCATGTAGCCGTTCGGACTCGGCGGTAAACTGTAGGTCGTCCCTTCTATTCTTGCAGATTAACAACACACACACAAGAATGTTTGAGAGTATAAGTCACTAGGCCTTAGCTCCTTAAGGAACTGTCGCGCCAATAAATTTATTTATTTATTTAATTTATTCCATACAACTTACTTTAGAAACAACAAATTCTTGTTGGTTCTTCCCAGCTATTATAGCCCTGCCTTGAAAGTTCAAGTGCTCATTTGCTGTGACTGACTCAGAAATTTCAAATAAATATTAAATTAAATTTCTTTAACCTTTTCCATGTTTCCTTTAAGTAAATATATGTATATGTATTTAGCCTTTTTCAGATGAGGCTATTATTTTCATAACCAAAAACAAATTAATTGAGGAACTCCCCGATAAAGAAGCTATATCATATGATTTCATCTCAAGTCTTATCGTTTCTTTTTATTTTTTGACTGTAGAATACAAAATAGTTCCATTGGATGTTGAAAGTTCTCCTTTGACAGAAAAACATGATTTATTTATGGCCTGGCATGTGTGCCAGAAAACTATCGACTTGGAGCTTGAAGGGAATATAAAATCTCACTATCCTGATATTATTAAGTGATTTTGAATGGCTATGGCGCACACACAACTTAAAATGCGTTCTCATTTTTCATCTTCCAGCCGTTGTCGGTTTGTCCATAAATTATGACACAATTGACCGACGCTGGACGTTTATATTTTTTCTCATGTGAGGGCTAATAAATTTTTCCTCCCATCCAGGGCACTCGGTCGCCCATGGAATCACCATCACCATAGTTTTTCGTTTAATCTAGTTGAGTGGCGATTTGTCACCAACTGAAAGTTGCTTGTTGTCCGCTGTTGGAAGTTCGGGAAACTTTCGTCATAAACTAATCCATTCTCTGGCTTAATAAAGGCTGTGCCTTTTTTGTTTGAACAAACAAAAATTATCAAGGACCACCGAACTCCAAAGTGGCTGATGGGTAGAAAGGCAATTTAATATGGAGTATGGTCCACCTTGAGCTGAACTGAATGAGCGACTTTGCGGGTGAATTTATGTTTGTTATGACAAACTTTGTTTGAGCATATTCAAATTAATTAATGGCAGAGAAATTTTGATGAATTAAAAAATATGCTTGGATGGAATATTTTAAAAGTAAATATCGAATGTTTTTGCAGTGTGTGTGTTGGCAAGGCAAACTGTGAGGAAAATATTTACTAAAACTTAGATTTTTCGTTTTGATTTTTGGTTGGAATTTGTTTAAAAAGTGGCTTTCTAATTGCGTTGAGTTTTTAAGTTTAAAACATTAATTAAGGAATGGATGGAAAATAAATTCTTTTGAAGTCACCGTTATCTTGAGGGAGGATGAGGATAAAAAAGTTCAAACGATAAGTCTAATTTGTACTTGGTTCTTGTTTTTACTTGCGATTTAGGTACTAAAATGCAAGTTATGGATTCGTGCAAAAAAAATCTAACAAACATACATGACATTACGATAATAGAGAAGTTGAAAAAAGTGGGTCCGGAAATTCCGTCCGTCTGTCTGTCTGTCTGTCTGTTCGCGCCTCTACAGACTAAACGGATGGGCCGATTTGCTTCAAACTTGGTATTTAGTATTTATTGGGTAGTATTTCGGAGGGTGTTTTTCTTTTTTGCTCTAGGTCGAAAAATAACGGTACCTGCCATACAATTTTGAACAAAAAGTTTGATTTTCTCGAAAACGGCTCTAACGATTTTGATAAAACTTTCAGGGTGCTAATTTTTTACAATAATACATCTTTCAGTTGGAATAAATTTTTCGAAATTTGTTCTATAACGGTACCTCTCCTATAACCGGTTTTTTCAAATGCGGTTTTATCGTAAACTATTATCCTGATTTCAATAAAATTTTGCACAAAGGAATTCATTTATAATTCAATTAATATCGCATTTCAAAATTTTCAAAACCTTTTTTTTTCGATTTAATTTTTTTTTTTAATTTTGTTTTCGAAGTATTTTGAAAATGGGTGGATTGAAAACTACAGATTGCCTTATAATGACATACTAGAAAAAAATTTCAAATATTTTTTCGAAAAGTTTAAAAAAAAACGACTTTTTAAAAAAACTGGTCCAACGATTTTCAAATTTTTTTTCTTCGATAGTTTTAGTTTTTCCAAGAAAACTCTGAAACTAATTAAAAAAATAAAGAATTTTCTAAAAAAATATATTTTTTTATTTTAATAGACGTCTGGTTCAATCTGGCAATACTTTTTTCGAAGTTTGTCTTTTTGACAGCTGTCTCTTGATTTATGCTCAGTTTGGTTTGCGATTTCATAATGAATAGACTTACTCCTGAACAAAGTTTGCAAATTGTGCAAATTTATTACCAAAATAATGGTTCGTTTCGGTGGAGCAGAGTAGCGAAGAAAACCCAAATGCGCCCATCCGCCATCGCGCGCGGAAGGATCTTGGTTTGCAGGCTTAGAAAACCCAACTCTTTCAAGAATTGAAGCCGAACGCCCATCAAGGGCGTCACACGTTCGGTGAATGGGCCCAAAACGAAATGGCTACCGATCACAAAATTGGGAAAGTTGGGCCTCGACACTTCGCCGAAATCATTTTTAAAACATAATGCAAACCCTTATCTTTATAATAAAGCTAGATTCTTGGCCATAAAATTAAACTGTATGCGTTTTATTTCTTCTTGAAAACCACACGTTTAAAAACACACCCTTTATATACATACATAGTCAGCCACTAAGCAATTATCTAGCTAGAACTAGTTCATGCGACCCAGTCGTGCATTTTATTTAAATTTTATTCGACGATGTGATCGCACATATGAGCAAGTACGTGCGATCCAGTCGTGCAATTTATTTTTTTATAATTAACGCGCGCACAAGGGACTATTTGTAAAACACACTGCGCGTGCATTAGGAAGATAGGGAGGGGAGAGATAGGAGGTGTCGATTAACATTGGTTTTGAATGCTTCCATATCAAAATGGGAAGGAAAAATCTCGCCGGGTAAACTATTCCAAATTCGTGTTGTTCGGCTAAAAAAAGAATCCCTATATTTCACGGTAGTTCCGAAATTGAGCTCAAGGTTGAACTGATGAGCATTCCTTGCGAGACGAGTATTACGGGAGAAACTTTTAAGGGGATGAATGCAGCTGGCTAATTCGAGTGAACATTTTTTATAAAAGAAACGATAAAATAAGGACACCAAACATTGCGTCTGTGTTCGAGAGGGGCAATTGTTTCAGCGGCAGTTCTATTTCCTATCAATCTTAACGCTCGATTTTGAATTCTATCAAGCAGGTGAAGCGATGTTTGTGAAGCACTTGCCGAGAGGTGGGAGTTATACTCGAGTTTAGGGCGTATAAACGCTTTATAAATTGTAGCCAGATCGGATGGGGAAAAATACTTCTTACACCGATACAGAAAACCTAACCTAAATGGATTTCGTCGTTGACACACATACCGAGTACTGAGAGCTTTTCGGTTTCTTCGATGTAAGTGCCATTCATGGACAATGGCATTTGGGTATGTTTAGCTTTAACGACAGAAGACAGCATTGAGTTTTAGAAGCATTAAACTCCACACGATTCCTATTACCCCATTTGACAATGCTTTATAAATCGGAGTTTATGATCTTGACATACGGTACCGTTGCAATTGTACGTACGAATATGAAAAGCTGAGGGTAGAGTAGTAAGCAAAACAGTTAAGTGGATTAGAAGTAACAGACAGAAGATCATTTATAAAAATGAGTAAAAGAGTCGGGGACAGAACAGAGCCCGGGGGGCACACCAGCATATATTTTGTGGGATTCGGACTTGAATCCGTCCAATACAACTTGTATTGAACGGCCCAGAAGATAGCTTCTAATCCAACGAACAAAAGTATCATCGATCCCAAGAGAGCTTCATGCCAAACTCTATGAGATGCCTTGGAGATATCAAGAGCAATAATATTACTTTCATCTATGCGATGTAAAGATTTGTGCCACTGTTCGGTGAGATATGTCATCAGATCACCAGTGGAACGGTTGCTGCGGTAGCCATACTGACGGTCATGGAGAAGCTTTCGATCTTCGAGATATTCCTTCAGCTGACGGTAAGTCAGCGTTTCCATGACCTTAAAAAGAAGGGATGTTAGTGCTATCGGTCGGAAGGAGGACGGGGAATATGGGTCACTTTTCTTAGGGATAGGCTGGACAAAAGCTGTTTTCCATCTTCTAGGAAAGATTCCAGAAGAGTAGGGGCGATGGAAAAGCTTACGCAGTGGCTTTGCCAGTCTGAAAGAACACCTCTTCAGAAGAATCGGGGGTATACCATCGGGGCCAGCGGATTTGTGTATATCGAGATCTTTGAGAACTTTGCTACTGTACGAGTGCGGAAAAAATGAAATGGGCGGCGAGGAAGTTTGCCTTCTCTGAAGAGTAAACAATTGGTTTGTTACTGTCGAAGAGCGTTGGAACCGAAGATGTTGAGGAGTTTTTAATATTCGACACTGTTAATGTTAAAACAGGTGCATGTGCATGACAGTTACCTTGTCGTAACTCTCCGGTGGTGTTGAAGGTCTCAGCAGTTTGCCAACTAATTTTGACGGAGCTGTTAGATTTTCCAACGTCATCCTGATAAGGCGTATCAGATTAGTAGGAATTTAAGTGGCTATAGGAGTAACTACTATTTTAAACCCTTTTTGAAAATATTACAACCTCTGCTAAAGCGAACTCTCTTCCAGGATATTGATTTTTGATAATTTTGATACTAAAACAAAAATACTCAACCAAAAGAAATATGAAATTCATTTTATGTAAGATTTTCTCACAGCCAAGGGGGCGCCCCATCACACCAAACGTTCCAACAAATGGCGTGCTAATTTAGTTAATTGCAGCAATTATCTAAATGAGTAAGAAAGCAAAAAAATCTGAACAATATTTATAAGCTTCTGTTATCCTTTAACCCCCGGATTTCTTAATGCCAAAAGAAAAGAAATATTACAGCTGCTGTACAGCCTTAATGTCTCCCCCTCTGTTTGTGCTCCAAATGCCAAATAAAAAGAAACCAGTGTGACATGTCGTTCTAATGAAGCGGAAATAAAGAAAATCGTTTGCATGAATTAATTAAAAACGAAGAAGTCCTTAACTTGGAATGGAGCCAGTGTCGATACACACAAGCATTCACAATAGCTTTTAATTTAATGTATTCTTGCAATATGGCCATAACTTATAAATAAATTGAAAGACTTTGATGTTACAAAATAATTATTTTGCAGGAGAAGTATTAATATTCATAAGTTAGGCTTATTACATAAAAAGTGGGAACACTGAACAACATAACGACATCTGTGTTAATCATGTTCCAAATACGTATTCGATTTTTAATTTATTTATTGTTTGATAAATTTTGTTTTTTGCAGCCTTGAATCCGAAAATGTATTTTGCTATAAGGTTCCTTAAAGGTTAAGTATCTATTTCTCAACAAATCTTATTTGGTTCAGCCTTTTCACCTGTCGTTTCTTCCGAACAAGCTAATCAGAAACGCAAGAAAGAAAATTAGTAATCCAAAGCTGTCCGGTGGATGGCTTAATAAAACGGACGTGACTATTACGTCTAATGAAACCCAATCGCAAGTCCTTTACACGTGGTAATAAAATCATCTGAGTTAAATATCCAACCTGTAGGTGATGATTCCTTTGAGCCAATTCAATGGGAGGGTTGAAAGGATGGATACTAAAACGAATTTGATAAACCTTCGGGGATTTACTCAGTTTGGTTTTTTGTTTTAAAATGTTTGCCCACTTTGGAATGCGTCTAGAATCAGCAATGAGCAAAACGCCGAGAATGGGGTTTCCTCTAGATGTTTTTGGTTACCTGTTCCTATTTCTTTCCTTGAGATGTTTTTTTTTGTTCTTTGGAAAAACAACTTGGAATACTAATGTCGACAGTTGGAGATGCCTTTGAGTAATGCGTGATGGACTGATGAAAGTTAAAATGAAAAAGGATTGATTCGATAAAGACAGATGAAGTTCTTGAACGAGGTGTCGATGTCAGTTAAGGTTAAAGTATTAAGTATACATTTTAAACGACCGCGAAGGATTGTGCAAAAAATTTGGCTCAGCCGTTGGATTCGGGGCACATTTGAGGAGTGGATCGAACTGAAAGCATTAGTCTTTTTATATCAATGAGAATTAGTTTTTTATTCGAGTTTTTTTTAATTTCTTATTTGATTCTAATATAGTAGTGCCCCGTGGCTTAGTGGTTAGTGTGTCGGACCTGTCGCACCTTTTTTTCTGGGGTACTGCCTCTTGCGAAGAACTGACAAAACGTCCAAGAGTAAAATTTGTCTCGAAAAAGTGCATCTCATGTAGCCGTTCGGACTCGGCGGTAAACTGTAGGTCCCTTCCATTCTTGCAGAGTAACAACACACACACAGGAATGGTTGAGAGTATAAGTCACTAGGCCTTGGCTCCTTAAGGAGCTGTCGCGCCAATAAATTTATTTATTTATTTATTTGATTCTAATGGCGAAAATTGATTTAATAAGGCGTGGCCAATGTTTTGGTAAGGTTTAGTGCAACAATATAAAGTATGTAATGGGCACAAAACCATGGATAGGAACAGTAGATGCGGAGCAAAATTTTGTGATGACAATGATTTAGATGCAAGTGCGGAGTTGCTTAAAGCGATGGAGCAAAGTTTTGTGTCCTTGATAGCAAATCTGAAAAACTTGCCAAGATAATTTCTTTCTTTCGTACGCATCAATTGTACTTATTTTACCTCCCCGCGGTAACCACCGGGTACTGGTCTGTCCATCCGGACATTCCTGTTAAACTTATAAGGGCGAGTGTTAAACACAGAAAAAATAAGAACACTATAATGCTCTGCTTTAATGACTGTTCTGATCGATTCGCAGAAGTCTTGCACGAGCCCCTCAGAAAGAGGACGTACGGCGGATGAGCTCAACCAATTGGACGGTGGCGTCAACAGTCATGAGCTACTTCGACGTATTTGGAGATAAGGTCCTTGGAACAATTCAATGCAAGTCAGGGCATTGAAATAGAGATGGTGGCGTATGAGCCCTTAATGGGCTAACGGCAGCGCTCATATCCCCGAAGTTGGTTACTGACTCCGGATTCTCCGGTTCATTTTGTCCAAGGAATCCAACAAAGGAACTGGCCCTCCAGGTTGGGGGTTGTGCGTGGAGTTAACAACCCTGTCATGGAAAAAAGTGGCGAAACGACGACCCGGAAAAACGAATTAAGGACAACGAACTTCGGATCTGCACGTGGAATGTTAGACCTCTTAACAGATCACGTGCAGCCAAACAACTAGCGGAGGCCCTAGACTGCTACAGAGCAGGAATTACTGCCATCCAGGAAGCGATGGAATGGGCCGGGCAAAAGGAGGATGAAGAACTGTCACTTGTGCTACGGTGATTGTGCAAGAAGACCACAGTGTTTGTTTGGGTCTTGGAAGTCTTGGACTTTCGACACGTAAATGAGCTACTTGTGACAATCCGTATCAAGACTAAAATCGCCAACATTAGCCTAACATGCGCTCATGCCCCCACAGAAAGATGACGCCATAAAGGATGACTTCTACGAGCTCCTCGACAAAACCTATATACGACGTTAAGATCGTACTAGGCGATCTTAACGCCAAAATAGGTACAGAGGAAATCTTTGGTAGGACTGTCGGAAAACATAGCCTACACGACACAACGTCTGAAAACGGACTTAGACTAATTGACTTCGCAGCGGCACATTACGTCACCATTGCAAGCACACGGTTTCATCATCTCATATACACAAAGCGACTTGGCGACAAATGGACTTGGCGACACCCAGATCAAAGAACCTTCAACCAGATTGATCCCGTTGCGATCGATGCAAGACACGCCTCCAGTATCTTGGATGTTCGCACCTTCCGAGCACCTAACATCGATTCGGATCACTACCTTGTTGCAGCTAAGCTAATAGTGCGAATAGCCCGAACACCACAAGAGCTGAGTAATACTGTGAGGAAGTATGACGTCGGAAAGCTGCAATCACAAGAAACCGCCAGAACCTATGCCGATCGAATATCCCGTAACCTCTAAAGAAATCCAGTACCGCCAGCATCAAGTGCCGGAGACCAGTGGCAACACTGCGCCAACAAGCCATCAGAGATGCCGCAGCTGATGTGCTAGGTTTCACCAGACCACCACAACGAAACCTCTGGTTCGATGATGAATGCAGGCAGGCCCATGCAGCCAAACAAGAGGCATATCAGGCGGCGCTGCAAAGAAAGACAAATTTTTCGTTAGAAAAAACCTTTATTTTGTTTGATTTACAAAAAAAACTTACAAAACCTGTGTCTCTTTTATCTTAATTCTATAAATTATCTGCAGCAGATACCTACTTTGAATAGCCCCTAGTCGCTGAAAAAAAATCCTTTATCTTCGTCCAAAAAAGGCCATGTAAAAGCCATTCCAATGCAGTGCACCCTTCTTCAATTCATAATATCCTCTTAGTCCTTTTATGGGCAATTTGCAGAAAAAACTTTCAACACTTCTTTGTTATTTAACATTACGCCCCGCATTTCTGAACGTTTTTCTCATTTTTTTTTAATATGCATAAACGACTAAGATGAATTCCTGGAAAGCATACTGGATTCAGATCCAGTGCCGGTCTATTGTGCCATCATTACTCATTATTACGGTGCGTTAGAATTCATGTTCCGACCACGAAGAGATTAACTTTTAAAAAATTTATGGTTTTCAACGCATTAGGTATGTTTTAATGTTTTTATAATAAAACCGAGGGATGAATTTATGTTGTTTTAGACATCTTAAAATATATATTTTTAATGTCCTGCTGAGTGAAGGTATATACATTTCGAAGGACTAGAAGCACCATCGGACAGTAAGGTAGTGGTTTAAGTGCTTGGAGGCGATGTAATGGTGGCTTTGGCGTGCGTCACATCGTATCCTAAGAAGGAAAAGATTTACTGTTTATGAGGACCTTGTTTGGTTCCTGAAAAATGTGTTGAGGTTTTACGTTTTAATTCTTCAAAGAGAGTGTGTACATTACTTGAATTAAGACAAAATGGGGAAGTTTTATAATTTTGTTTACGATAACTATCATCTGAAGATGGTTTGATTAACGGTAATGACTGTTTTACTTTCACTCGTTCAACGGTTCGATATAAGTTTTTCTGCTAAGAACATAAATATTTTATGAGTGAATGAGTAGACTTCGACTCTTAACCCTTCAAGAATTCATAAAACTCTCTGAAGCCTTAAATAAGAACGTAATCCTTCTTGCAATTTTTTAAAACCTTTAAATAGATGTAACCATAACCATTTATTAAGACACAACTTCAGTTTAAACTATACCTATATTTTAGTATTTAGTATTTATTTTAATCAATGTATTTATTTAAATCAATGAATGCTTACACAGTAAGAATTAACTTCTTATAAGCTTGTGTAAAACTAACTATGGATAGGTATACATTTAAAAAGAATATAATAAAACACATTGTAGAATAAAATTTAATAAAGTACGTTAAATTGTATTGGGTGAAATAATTTAAACGCCATTTTATTTCTTTAGGAAATGTTAAAATTGTATTTATTTTCAAAATTGCGGTTTTAAAATACAAGAGTTTTTTTAACAACTTTTTTTTTAAAAATTAAAAAACAATAATTCAAGAATACAAACTTAAGCACAAAAATAACAAACATTTACAAACAAAATTTAAAAAAAAAATTGTTTGAAAATATTTCAATTTTTTTTTAAATTATTAAAAAAAAAGAAAAAAAAAAGTTTTCGAAAAAAAATTACTGCAAAATTACTTGGGCTACCTACATCTTCTTGAATATCAATTTTGATTTTAATCGGATCACCAATTTTCGAGAAAGTCGAAGAAAAACAACCGGTCCTATGAGAGGTACCGTTTTTAGCCCACCATATTAAATTTTTGTTCACGAAAATATAATGCTTACCTACAGACAGACAGACAGACAAACAGACAGACGGACGGAATTTTGCCAGTAACTCAAATATGTTTCTCTATCATCGTAATGCCATGTTTGATTGTTATCTAAATTTTTTTTTTGCACGAATGCTTAACTTGTATTATAAGTACCTATTATGGCAAGTAAAAATTGATAAAGTGCTAAGGTAAAATGCTAGGAAACAGAAATAAGATTTTGAAAGTAGATTAGTAGCTCTCGACGAAACTGTGCACCATCAGTGACTGGTGAACTGATGAGCATTCCTTGCGAGACGAGTATTACGGGAGAAACTTTTAAGGGGAGCAACGCAGCTGGCTACATCGAGTGAACATTTTTTATAAACGAACCGATAAAAAAAACATTGCGTCGGTGTTCGAGAGGCAATTGTTTCAGCAGCAGTTCTATATCCTATCAATTTTAACGCTCGATTTTGTATTCTATCAAGCAGGTGAGGCGATGTTTGCGAAGCACCTGCCCAGAGGTGGGAGTTATACTCGAGTTTAGGGCGTATAAACGCTTTAGAAATTGTAGCCAGATCAGATGGGGAAAAATACTTCTTACACCGATACAGAAAATCTAAGCACTTAGCAGCATTTTTAGCCATCTCAAATATATAGTCGTTCCAACACATAACGAGTACTGAGAGCTTTTCGGTTTCTTCAATGCAAGTGCATTCATGGACTATGGCATTGGGGTATGTTTACCTTTTACGACAGAAGACAGCATTGAACTCCAAGATTCCTATTACCCCATTTGACAATGCTGTATAAATCAGAGTTTAATGAGCTTGACATATACGGTCCTCCGAAGGCGAAGGACGCGAATTATCGAACGAATATGAAAAGCTGAGGGTAGAGTCGTCAGCAAAACAGTTCAGTGGATTAGAAGTAACAGACAGAAAATCATTTATAAAAAATGAGGAAAAGATTCGGTTACAGAACAGAGCCTTGGGGCACACCAACATTTATTTTTTGCGAATCAGATTTAAAACCGTTCAATACAACTTGCATTGAACGGTCCAGAAGGTAGCTTCTAATCCAACGAACAGAAGTATCATCGATCCGAAAAGCACGCATTTTCGATAAGAGAGCTTCATGCCAAACTCTATCAAATGCCTTGGAGATATCACGATATCTACTCTAATATATTCTCTATCGCGATGTAAAGATTTGTTCCACCATTCGGTGAGATATGACATCAGATCACCAGTAGAACGGTTGCTGCGGAAGCCATACTGACGGTCATGGAGAAGCTTTCGATCTTCGAGATATTCCTTAAGTTGACGGTTAATCAGTGTTTCCATGACCTTAGAAAGAAGGGATGTTAGTGCTATGGGTCGGTAGGAGGAGGGGGAGGATGCATCTTTCTTAGGGAGAGGCTGGACAAATGCTGTTTTCAATCTTCTAGGATAGATTCCAGAAGAGTAGAAGCGATGGAAAAGCTTACGCAGTGCCTTTGCCTTTGTGTATATCGAGATCTTTGAGGGCTCTTGTTACTGTACGAGTGCGGAAAAAAATCTGACCCACGGACAAATTTACATTCACAAGTCCAAGAAGGGCAACGTTGCTGTGAGGCAGCGTGGAACTGGCAGCGAAATGGGCGGCGATCTATTTGCCTTCTCTGAAGTTTAAACAATAGGTTTGTTATTGTCGATTAGCGTTGGAACTGAAGATGTTGAGCAGTTTTTAAAATTTTTTACAAATGACCAACAATTTTTACTGCCTTTGGGACACTGCAGAATTTTTTGCCGTAATTTTTGGTGTATGCAAAAACTTGGTTCGTTCAATGATGGAGTTGCAGGAGTTCCTTGCTTGTTTGTGCTTTTTCCGATTTTCCTCTATAGGGTTGGGTTTTTAAGATCGGAAACTTACTTCTTTGAGCATAGCGTGCTATATTATAAAACGCGACATTGAGCTTTCTGTTACGAAATTCTTCGCAATGACCAAAAATTTCGTAACCATATTTGAGTAAGGGGACTACAAGAGTTTTTGCTGGGAGCAAACGCGTTCTCAATGGGGTATAGTAGTACAACATATACTTTACCGACGGCACAGTTTATGTGCATGTTCCAGGATTGACTGTTCTATTAGATAGCAAGATTTCGCGCTGTAGAGACATATGCAATCGGTGAACTATCAAGGTATAAGCTGGGAAAGTAGTTCAGGCTTAAGGTATTTCTGCTAATGACAAGACATTTGGATTAAGGAACAGACCATTACATGCCGACCAGTAAGAGATTTTATCTAGATCCGGGTTTATTGAAGATGCACAGTCTTTGATAAGCCCAAGACGGCAGCTTTTGTAGAGCTGAACATCATCAGCATACATTTGGATTGACGCTCCAACAATCTTATTGGGAAATTCATTTATATACAGGGAGAAAAGAAGTGGTCCTAAAATCGAGCCCTGTTGTACCCCTTTTCTTGGTCGGAATGAAATTTGATATTGATTTTCCAACAGAAACTGCCTGTTTTCTATTCCTAAGATAAGATAATAGCAAACGTACGGCTGATGAAGAGGAACCATAACATGCGGAGAGTTTATTACATAGAATTGCATAGTTGTGTGAAAGAATATTCTGAGCTCTGAGGTAGGCATTTATTTGTTTTTGGACAACCCTCTCGAACACTTTTGGCAAAAAAAGGAGCACTGAAATAGGGTTGTATTCATTTCCAAAACTTTTTTTTGGAATAGGCAATACCTTAGCCAATTTTCATGGGGAAGGTTAAAATCCTGTCATCAAAATTGTGTTGAAAGATTGCGTAACATAGGGAAGGATAATAGGTAAGATACATTTTAAGAAAACTGGATATAGAGAATAATGAAAGTTTTTGTTTCTGCCTCCATGTTGTTAGATTTATGAAAATAATAACGAAAAATTCTATTAAATAAAACAAATGTTTACTTTTACATATGATTTTAAGTTAGAGTATTTATTTAAACATTTAAATTACAACTTTTATTATTAATTATTATTAAATTGCGTCCATCATCGGGCTAATAAAAGTATTTATTAGGCCGATGATGGACGCAAGTCTGAAACGCGCGTCGCGACTTTAATTTTAATAATTAATAATAAATGTTGTAATTTAAATGTTTAAATAAATACTTTAACTTAAAATCATATTAAAAAGTCAACACTTGTTTTATTTAATAGAAGTTTTCGTTATTATTTTCATATAGAATAAGTTCCGACAGCGTTGCACTTAACAGATAACCACATGAGTACATTCAACACGTGTAAAATCAAAGAACACATCAAACGTGATATTAGACGGATATTCTGCACTAGTGGTTCTACATTCGGGAAGGGTCGGAAACGGTAATGTAACGAAGTCATGGTTTAATGTATGGACATCGACATTTGTCTAATAGAGTTGGTATTGTTTTATTACACCTAGGTCTTTGAGGTTTTTCCATAGTTGAAGAGTATTCAACGAATGCTCTTTAATTAATGTCTTATGAACAATGTTTTCATAGCTTGACTTTAAAACGGTGCGCAAGCACAGTAAAATAGAAGCGGGTAGATCATTCGATTATTTAGGCCAATCAACAATTTTAGTTAACGTTTTCTATGTACTGAAAGAACTTGATAGACATAATTGAGTGCAAATATAAATTGTATGCGTACAGTAGGTATTAATAGTAAACGGACTAGTTTATATAAAAGTTCGCTACAGTTCGGCCAGCCTGATCGAGTAATCGCCCCGATTACATCTTTTTTTAATAAAATATCATTCGAAAGATATATATGAACATTACATATCAAATCATGATAAAAGCAAACAAATACATATATAAACATTTTTATAAAAGAACATGTATCAAAACCAAAATATAGAAAATACATTTAACAAAAAATATATTTTTTTATATATATATATACATACAATATAAACATTATAGAAACACTCAAAGAAACGTGAAAATAAATGGTTAAGGCATTTAAATATTCTAAAATCTATTATCTTTTTAAGCTGTCAAATATCTACCATCCATCATTACGGCGTCATCATGCTCCAAACTAGATGTTTTTGTCACGAACGGTCTCATATTAGCTGGTGATGAAACTCCTCTATATGGTAGACGTGTTAACTGCAGTCCATCAATGTCTTTGATTAAATACCTGTCCTTACCTAAAACTTTCTCTATCTCATGAGGACCCCTATATTTGGCTAATAGTTTTTTGTTAATACCAGGAGTACTTATAACATTTTTGATTAAAACAAAACTTGTGGTATTTTGTGACGCTTGTCATAACTTAGTTTGTTAGAAGCTTGATTTCTTTCTATGTTTTTATTGGCTGTATTTCTGATGTCATCAAAATTTACATTCCTTACTCCTAAGTTAGTATTCAAAAACTCCCTAACATGATCACAGAACTCTCTTTTGATTCTTACCAAATAAGAGTGTACTGGGTGTAAAACCCGTGCTACGATTTATGGTATTATTTAACGCAAATTCGATTTTTTCAACATGCTTATCCCATCCACTTGTTGTTTCAGAATCAGATTCTTTTGCCAGCATGGGGACCAGAATGCGATTGATCCTCTCTATTTGGCCATTCCATTCGATGATGACTTCAAACAAGCAATGACTTCCTTAGTTTTGGTAGTCTTTACAGGATAGAGCTTTAAAAATGTTTTGAAACCATCTATTACACAAAAGAGATGTTTCTTGCTCCCAGTAGATAAAGGCCAAGGTGGTCAATATGCAATGTTTCAAAAGGTACATTGCCTTGTGGCTGAATCAGGAGAAAAATAAATGCATTTAAGGCATGTTTTAATGTACTCTTTGATTTTGTCCTTCATTTTCGGGAACCAATAACTTTGAGAAAGATGCCCAAAACACTTATTTACTCCTAAATGACACATTGCTTCATGGTGTGTACGAATAACCTGGTCTTCCATCTTTGAGAGAACATAAAACAAAACGTTCTCTTTAATTTTTCTATATATAAGGCCATCTATCATCTCGTAGAACGAACTTTCAGATTTCTGTAACTCTTTAAGAATTGACATTACTTTAGGGTCTTGTTTTTGTGCCGCTGCCAATACAAACTCAAAAGAGTCGTCATCCTCGTGAAGAATATTAAACGACCTACCCAGGGCGTAAACATGAGTCATTTTGTCTCCATTTCGGTGTTGTACACATGTACACTATAATCAAAACTTTGTAGCTCAAGCGCCCAACGAGAAATCCGTAGGTTAAGGGATTTTTTGTTAAGCGTCATTGTGAGTGCCTGACAGTTAGTAACTATTTTAAAGGGTATTCCAATAAGGTACATTTTAAATCTTCTTATAGCATAAATTAGAGCTAGAGTTTCCAAATCATAGCTATGATATCTGCTCTCGGCTTCTGTGGCCCTCTTAGAAAAGTAGAAGACTGGATGGAATTTATTATCCTTTTGCTTTTAGAGTAATACTGCTCCGTATCCTACACTACTTGCATCGCAATGCAATTCGATGATGTTATGAGGACTATAAATAGAAAGGACTGTAGAGCCTGTAAGCCTTATTTTCAGCAAGTTAAAAGCTTCTTTTTCTTTTTTTTTCAAAAGGTCATAGAGTGGCTTGACAAGGTTAGAACAGTTTTTATAAATTTGCGAAAATAGGAACAGAGTCCTACAGAACTTTGAACTTCCTTTGTACACTTAGGTATAGGAAAAATGCTAACAGCATTCATACTTGTATCATTTGGCCTTACATCCTTTTCATAAATTTTGTATCCTAAATATTGTATTTCCGTTTGTAAAAATTCACATTTGTCGGATCTTAAATGCAAACCATTTGCAACTAAAACATTTATAACATCTTTTAGAATATCGAAATGTTCTTGAATTGATTTTGTAGCGATCAAAAAATCATCCATAAAGCTAAGTATTTTACCTTTCGAAATCAATTCTCTAAATATTCTCATTATAAATCTTTCAAAAAAGGAGGGGCCATTTTTTAACCCGAAAGGCATCTTTACATATTCAAATTGTCTTAGAAGAGTCGTAAATGCCGTATATTTAATTGATTCCTCTACCATATCAACATGGTGAAAACCGTCTTTAAGGTCAAGAGTGGTAAAGAACCTTTTGTCTTTAAGACGATCTACATATGTGATCTTCGATCAAAAGTAACGGATAATTGTCCCTGAGAGTCAATTCACTCCTTTACCATGGTGTTGTTGTTTTCCGAAGGTTTCAACTTTATTTGGGTTTCGGCCAGAATTTTCAAGTTCACTGTCATCACTGAATTTTTTGCTATGCAGTTTGGTGATATGTGCCCCAACTTCCCACACTTAAAGCACGATACATCTCTCCTCTCAGGGTTTGGTCGGGTAGTGTTGCGATAAGAATTTTTTGTGGTGACGTCTTATTTTACAACCAATGTTTTTCAATTGCTCAAGTTAGATTAGACCAGCACCAGCAACGTCAACAGCGTCGTTAGACCAAAGTCCTAAATTTGCTTTAGCTGTTCCATTGCTACCAACTATGAGCAAGTGAAATTCAGGGGCACCATATTGCAGAAAAAAACAAAAATATTGACAATTTTATTTTGCCCTCCTCGCCATTGTTGTGCTTTCAGAGGCTATTTATTAATTTATATTTTTTTTTAATACTGGAAGAAAAACTTATCGAAGTGGTAGGAGAAAATACATTTCTTTTTGATAAGAGAAGGAAATCTTATAAAAACATCGACTCAAAAGAAAAACAATGGAAAGAGATTGGAGATTCGCTATGTGTACTATATTGACACTTCGTATACTTTTTTTATGACACAAAGTGCCAAGCAGAAGTAAGAAGACGATGCTGGTGCTGGTGGCAATTGGTTTAAATTTCTTTTGCTGGTCAGCGTGCTGTTTGCTATTGGCGGTGCTGGTGCTGTTGCTGGTTCAATCTGTTCCGCGCTTTACGCGTACGCAAATTATGTGATGCGCCTAACGATGGTCTGTTATCAGAATAACTGTCACGCCAATGGTCTTTATCTTTTCGTTTTTTCGTAAAGCTGACTTAAGTTCGGTTATATTGTTGGCATTAAACAGAATCGATTTGTTAATCTCTGCATCTGCGATACCTTTGATTATAAATTGGATTATATCTTCTTCTTCTCTCTCTGTTAGCTTTGAGAAGCGATATCTTGCATTGAGATTACATATTGCTGGTATGTCTCATCTCTTCTTTTCCTTCTTTTTTGTAGGTCAGTGTAGACATCGGCTTTGGTCACGTTCTTTTTAAATTCACATAGTAAATTGATTTTTAGATCTTTCCAACTTGTAGGTACAATTGTTCTGATGAACAATTTTGCTGTACCTGTCAGCAGTCTTTTTCCATAAAGGAATTTATTTCTTTTGTCCAAGTCTAAGATTTCGGAAAATTCCTCGAATTGTTCTATCCAGCGCTGCACGTGTAAGTTGTCGTCGCCACTAAAATTTGGTACAGAATCCTCTATGTCCTTGAAACAAGCAGCAATTGATTTAGTGCTGGTTGTAGTCTCCTTAATCTGAAGCTTTCGAAGTTGTCTTTTATGCTTTGCGATTTCCTCTTTCTTTTTGCAGATTCTACGAAGTTTCTCCAATTCATCGTCCGGAATTTCCTCCTCCGTTCTCTGCTCCTCTTCACTGTTAACTTCCTTGTCAAAATCACTAAATTGTTGATCGATAGAATCTTGAATTGATTTATTAGAGTTGTCTTTTATAAGTTTTCGTAAATCATTTTTTGTCAGATTTTCAGTTTCTTCATGCACGCGGAGTTTCAGTTCAGCCTTCGTACCATGAATTTCAAGCTTTAAAGATCTAAGCACTGACTTAAGAACTAACACAGTTGCTGAATCTAAAAAAATTTTCCTTTCTTGAGAATTTTTTTTTTTAAGTTAAATTTCTTTTATAGAAAATTTAGAAGAGAAAAAAAAAATTTCACAATTGAAGTTTTTTTTTTTGCACGCGGTATCTCACTTCTGAAAAATTGTAAGATAACTCTGAGGAACAAGAAAAGAAACGATTTGGATACTTCGAATGCTCTTTAATTAATGTCTTATGAACAATGTTTTCATAGCTTGACTTTAAAACGGTGCGCAAGCACAGTTAAATAGAAGCGGGTAGATCAATCGATCATTTAGGCCAATCAACAATTTTAGTTAACGTATTCTATGTACTGAAAGAACTTGATACACATAATTGAGTGCAAATATAAATTGTATGCGTACAGTAGGTATTAATAGTAAACGGACCAGTTTATATAAAAATTCGCTACAATCGCAAAAAGTTGTGTTGGACGAACTCAATTCTAAAAATCACAAAAATACAGAACCGTTACCAGTTTTCATCTGTTCCTCCTTTTAAATCCTTCCTTGTCCTCCTAAAACTCCGTGATAGATGCAATATAAAAAAAACTACATGTTTATTGCAATTTTGTCGCTTTTAACAAAACTTTTTCAAAAACTCGTCACTTATCAGATAAGTAAGTCATAAGTTATATGTATATCATCAGCATGGTTTGAGAAAATATCTACTATTACAAATCTTGCAGATTGCATCTCCTAACTCCTGAATAATAGAACGCATTGGGTTAGGTTCTTGGTTCGCTCCTTTTTTGCTATTAATAAATGACCTGCCTTTATTATTCGTAAAATAAGGCTGTCTTTGAAGATCAATATGAATTAAAAGAATTTTATCAAAAATCGCTTATTACTGCTAAAAGTAGATAATGACGAAAACAATCAAGAACATTAGAAAGGTCTGAAGCTTAGTAGCTCTCTAATGAAGACATCCATAAAGTGTATGATCATTGTTGAAAAATATCGTATAACTAGTTTACCAAAAAATGTGCAGCTGAAGTTGTTCAACTGGAACATTGATATCTTTGTATTCAATATAAAATAAGCAAGTTGAACGAACACCGTGAGCTCTTTGTTGAACATTGATAACCATATGCAACACTTTGGTCAGACAGAGTAAATAGTTAATCAGCATCGGTGATCAATATTGTTGAATAATCCTGAACTTGCCAATCTACTGAGGCAATTACTTTTATTGACCTGAAACCAATCCGATTCAAATGGTTAGAGTTCAAAAAAGTTGTATGTTCTGAACTACATACGTTTATATAATTTTATCGTCTGGATTTATTCAATAAACCAAATATCACTTATTATTATTTAACAATTGTCAGATTACTTTTTGGCTGATGTTGGATAAATTTGAAAAATTGTGATGGTCTCAATTGTTTCTTTAGGATTTTTAATTAGTCACTATGATTTTCCAGCACAGAAATGCTTACAAATATTATTTTTTTTAAGAATGATGAACTTCATTCATATCGTGTCAAGTTAGAATGATCTGCAAAATGTAAACCTCAAATTCGTTGAACCCAATATTTGCGTAAAAATTGTTTGTAACAAATACTGCAATGTTCCTAAATCAATGAACAATTTTGGTGAATTGTTAAAACGCCCGGAATTTTTCGTCGTCATCGACTTCCACCCTCGTCTTTAATAATACTCTGATGCTGTCAGCATATAAGAAAAAGGCAAACTCAAAGCTTCCAAAAAATATTGTAAATCTTCCTGTACTCGAAAACATAATGACGGCTTTCTCAGCAATAGGTCTACTGGTGATATAATGGAAAATCTTACCGACTAGTGAAACCAATTCCTCAATCATTTTGGCAAAAGTAAGATTATTGCACTTGATATTTCAAAGGTATTTTTTTTAAATGATTTTTTGTTTTTCTTTAACTTATATCTACTTAAATGCTGAACAAAAATCTTAAAACTGGCTAAAACTATCATCTTAATTAACTTACTGGTCTTAAGCGGTCGCTCTTAATTAATATCTAAGTTATTTTTAAGTGCCTTTCGGCCTAAAAATAACTTAAATTTTTCTTATCTATATCGGGTTTTATTTTTCAGCCAGAAAATGAAAAAAAGAGTGTTTACTTTATCGCTTTCTTAATCTATCTTAAAATACTTAAAAAATAACTTAAAATTTACCATATCTAAACTAAAAATAACTTAAAATAAACCTAAAATATGTGAATTTAGAACAGCCACACAAAGCTTTATAAAATTTAATAGTTTTTTGTATTTTTTATATTTTTATATTTTTTTTTGTTCATTTGTGATTTTATATCGGCCATAGGCGATATTTCGTCTATGTCGACTGAAAATATAGGCTTTTAACTGAGCCACCAGAATTGGTGGACCTGATCAAGGGCTTCCTTCCGATCCCGGTCGGGCACGGCCATACTGAAACGGAAGCGCTCTGCTTCGCTCCCAGCAAATGTGTCTCGTCGTAGAAGAGCCGCCTATCAACTGTTCTGCGGCCGACGTGGTAGATCAACGGAATCGCCGATCTATCCTGAATCAACCCTCGACTATCAAGGTATAGGAAAGCCTCGGGCGAGATAAAACCACTCGAACGTGTACTTTCAAAATATTCATCTTGAGGGTAGTAAGCCCCGAAGATTTGTCAATTAGTTGAGGTCATCGCTCTTGCAATGTGTTCGCGAATAAGTTTAATTAAAAAGTTATCTATCCTGTGTATCGGCCCCGTTGCGTTGTGTAGAACCTCGTTGGAAAAATAGTGTTTCTACTCCGACCCTGGTGTTCTGTAAAGCCCGAGACAAGTGCGAAGACACTGTCTCTCGAACACCCGAATCTTTTCCATTAGAGATGGTGCAACGTTGAACCACACAGGGCATCCTAATCGGCATGATGAGGGCCATGTAGCAAATGTAGCACCCTGCTATCAAGGCGTCTGCTATAAGACAACTGTCTCAGGGCAAAATCTCCCCTAGCCCTGGTAAGTGCAGCCTCTACATGTCGATTGAAATATAGAAACTGATCCAGCCAGATACCAAGGTACTTTACCACACTTTTACTCGCCAGAGGATATCCATGTAACCCAGCGATCATTAGCTTGCGCCAGTTCTTTCTCGTATCCCTAAACAGGATAGTTTCACATTTCTGGAAGTTAATTTTCAGCTTCCAATCACTACAGTATTGTTGAATTTTATCGAAATCACGTTGCAAGAGAATTCTGATGATTCTGTACGCAACTAAATCGTCGGCATACCCAATTGCATGAGGTTGACTCCCAATGAGATCGCTGGTGTAAATACTAAAGAGAATCGGCGAGATCACAGCTCCATATTGTAGACCGTTTTTAATATCAAACGGTGTGGTAGATTTTAAATTGCCACTCTTGACAACAAACTTTCTAACATTAAGCATGTCGTAAAGCATATATAGCAGTGGTTTACTTATGCCCCATCTAGATAGCTTCAGATAAAGACCCTCTAACTATACGGTGAGGAAAGCCTTCTCCAAATCAACCAGACAAGCACCCGTGCATTGATTCTTAGGATTGCTTCATTATACAGCAGATACTAGCTTAGACGCTGCATGAATTGTGTCATGTCCTGCCTTAAGCCGAACTAGGTGTCTGGAATTATATTTTTGTCCTCGGCCCACTTGGGCAGAGCTCTATTGAGAAGTTTTTCGTATACCTTGCTGATACTCGGAAGAAGACTTATCGACCGGAGACTTGCCGGATTGGCATTGTCCTTTCCCTTTTTCGGGAGAAGATGAACAGTTGTCTTCCAACTCACTGGATAATATGCATTATTCAGCGCGTGTATATGTCTATTGCTTCCTTAGGGAGATGTCGTAGTACAACATTGGCTATACCATCGACTCCTGCTGACTTCTTTTTCTTTAATGATGCGAAGATCATTTGAAGTTCGACCTGCAAGATGAGCAAGGAACTTGGCCCATTTTGCTCGGCGATTGTGGCGTTTGCCAGATTGTCTTCATTAAACCCGGTAAAACCCGCAGGTAGAAGTAATTCAGCAGAGCTCTGTTCTTCGATCACAAAGAAATCGTCGTCCAAGACAGCGTGCGCCAGATCTATTCCTGCGGTCAGGAGTACGTTTTCGTTGTCTGTCGTTTTCTGAAGCTTAAGACACGAAAGATCGTTTTAAATTGTTTCTTCTGAAGATTTTATTATCTCGGGAAACATACTCGGGTCGCTAGAATTAACGGCTCGAATTCTGTTATCCCAGTTTGAGTTAATAGAAAATCTGTAATTTTTCTTTATGAGCGAGTTTTGACGTTTTTGATATTTAAAAGGTATTTTACAGCGGTCGGTTTGATGAATTTGTACTTGATGGAATAGATTACTTTCCTACAACTCAATCCAAGTTGGATTGAAGTCTGATATTCAAAAATATGGTGTACCCCAAGGCTCCGTTTATCTTATATTCAGAAACGATATCTTGTCTGATGCAGATCGAGTATAATTCTTATATTTGGGCAGGTGCTCCCATTACCCACTTAAATCTCTTGGACAGAAATAAAAATAACTTCAAAAATTAAAGGCGGCAGAAAAATGACAGAAACTTCGAACAATCTATTAAATAGAGGGATTCCTTCTTAAGCGGAACCTTGCGAATGTGGAACAGTTTACTGCGTTCTTTCTTTCCTAACAGATTGGAAGTGCACCTGTATATCCTTTTTAGTCCTTCCCTATTTAACTAAAGCTTAGACTAATCAACCTTATGAAATAACGACTTTACTAGCCAAGTTAGTGTAGTCGGGTTGGTGACCGAACCAATTAGCATCTTTAACGGACTCCCAAAAAAAAGATGGCCCGACCTATATCCTCTTCAAACTGCCGGAGGAGAAGGGCAAGCCTAGACTATGGCACGTCAACAAGACGGGCGTCACAAAGTCAAGAGAGAAACCTACTGGCCTTCTCAAAGGGCATCAATATTATTGAAAAAGTCAACAAGATACGTTCATCCAGATAGAACAAGCGGCACAAAACCTCGAACAATAATGAAAGAATACCAATTATATGTTGGCTGCGTCTGTCAACAAGTGTTAATCCAAAATCCTAGAAGTGAAGCACAAATTTTAAGAAGTGCAATCCTTCAACAATCTTGTGTCAAAAGAAGCTGCCTTAAATGCTATTTACGAAGAATTACACGGGTGGCTGATAAATCCAACAGAATCTTTTTTCAGAGTCTTAACAAATTAAATCCAGGCATTTAACCATCAAAACTCAACTGGTTATGTACAACAGTATTCATATACTAATCTGAGACTAGGGTGCTTACTAAAAGGCACTCTGCTATCTTAACCACGTTCTCGAGGATAGTCTTAAGGAGATTAGTCGAAGGAGCAGTCCGATCCATTATATAAACTTATTCAAAACAGACGGTTAATCATAGTTCTATACTTCTTGACTATCTAATATCTTTGCTGATAAGCAACTTACACTTGATGTGTGAACTGAACACATTGTGTTTTAAAAAGTAAATTCATTTAACAAAATTTTTACTTTAAATTTAATGTTATATTGTCTGCATTTTTAAAGCACCCCAATTCACAACAACGATCCGCAGTCCGCACCCTACCTTTTACCAACATCAATAAATACCGCCTTCTCTCACACCCACCCAAAAACCATCTATAATTTTGCCTAGAAAAATTCAGGAAAATTATGAAAATTGCATTTTCACCTTCTCCCTGAGCAAGCATCAAGATTCACGACATCTTCCTCCTCATTTGCTTGCCCCACCCATTCACCCTAAAAACAATAAAATTGTAACCATAACTTAAACAATGATTTGTTTTTATTGTTTTAGCATGCTGTGTGACTCCGTGAGTCCCTAAAGCCCTTTAATTTTGTTCCGCTGTTCTTTTCTTTGGCCCCATTCTGGGATGCTGTGCAACTCAGTTTTTTTTTTGTGGTAAAAGAAGTCCTTTATATTTTTATTACCTACCCGCAACCAACTTCAATCAGGAGAATTTAGCTAACGTTGTCGCTGTCGCCGTCATCATCGTCGTCGTCGTCATGAATCGCACATAGTCCACCGAGGAAACCTTTAATCTGTGGCCGAAGTCTCGAATTGCTCATTTATAAATTTTTTATTAGACATTCTGCAAGGACCAGCCGCGAAACCAAATAACCAACCCACTGCCCGTCCAACTCCACACGACCGAGCTCAGTTGCTTGATGCTCGTCCCAAGTCACAATTTCTTCAGGATCGTTATGAATTTCGAGGGCTTTCGAGCAAAGTGGATATAATTTTTTTTTCTCCATAGAACCTTTTTCTTTGGATACATTCTTTTTCCGGCCCTCTGTTGCATTCCCATTCACCCTTAGAATTAATGGTTGTTTTTTTTCTTCATTCATCTAAAGCTACTTTGAATAAGCAGGAAAAAAACCCAACAGAGTCCTGAAAATTGCTCATTTTTTACGATACCCAGTTGTAGTGATAGAGTTTTTTTTTTTTTTTTGGTTCACATCAGGAGGAATCGGGTGTAGGATGTTAGACTAAGGTTGAACCTGGTTTTGAAATGTTTACAATTCCAAATATTTTCACCGAGCAAAGAAGTACCGGAAGGAATAAAAAATCAAGGATTTTTGTGTGATTTTTGCGCAGGAAAAGGTAATCACTCTCTCATATCCACTAAAGGTATATACACAATGGCGAAATGAAGAAATTATTTTTGATTGGCATTTTGCTAATAAAAGAAGATCGTTAAGTTGAAATGTTATGAATTGTTTTGATGTTGAAACTCGGTATTTGTTCAAATCTTATGCTGCCGATTTGGGATATGCCTATACGTAAAAGGGGATGAGAAGTATCTGAGAGTTGAATATTATTAATTTGCTCAAAACAATTTTTTTTTGTTTGAGGAAGGAACTTAAAAGAAAGCAAGAGCTTTATTAATTTGTATACGATACCAAAGGTTCTATATGGAGGAATGCCTTTGAAGACCATGAGAAAACCGTGCAAAAGGATGATTTAATTGTTTTTTTTTTAACATAAATTTTCAACCTAATATGGAAAGCATATTGTTACATGACAACAATATCTTTTTCTACGTGCTCGTAGAAAAATAAAAGGCACGACTGGGTCGCACGTACTTGCTCATATGTGCTAATCCTCTTTAAGTGCAGGCGTCTTTTTGACAAAGATTTTATTTTAATATTTTTTGTATGACGTGCAACTTCCTTAGAATCGTTTTGGGGTGAAGCTCGAACGAACATGCGTCACGACAAAGGGATAAACACATAAATATATAGGATTGTTAGCTTTTGCAGTTTTTTAGTGTAGTATTATCTTTCCACTTGCTGCTTACTGTTTATAATATAATTTGCTAATAAAAAGATACAAAGGACTTTTTTCAGTTAAATTTTCATTTTGGTATGGAAAAATTTGAACAACTGGCATAAAGATTCGTCGGAATCAGCAGTATGGCAATAATGCTAGGTAAAGGGACCTTTATACGTCCCAATATGGGACCAATGGAATTTATAAAGGATTTAGGTACCTATAATAAGGTTGGAAGGAAGGTAGGTACTAAAATTAAGATACGTGTTCCAACTACTGTTAAGCCAGTAGGTATAGAGATAATATTAAAAGTTAACACAGTGGTTTTGTTTATTTATAAGAAGGTGTAAACTTTTGTTTTCTCGATTGAAATTTTTGCATTCAGTAGTAAACGAATAGTTTTTTTTATTTGTTAGTTGTTTTTGCGTGTTTATCAAAGGCTTCCTTATTTATTCTGTGCTTTTATGATGATGAAAAATACTTTAAAATACGTAAGTATGTATGTAATGTAGGTTGTCACTTTCTTTTATTTGACTAATGGCTTGGCTAGGGCTTAGCCGAGCAATATGAAATAAAATGTTGGGGAAAAAAATTTATGAATTCAAAAAAACACTACTCATAACGTTTTTTGGAAAAAATGTTGTAAGCCATCTTATTTCTTTTGCTGTTTTCTATTTTATGAATTTTTCATTTCAAAATCGTTCGACCAGTTTTTTCAAAAAAATGTTTTTTTTGAAAAACTTTTCGAAAACATATTTTAAAATTTTTTTTAGTATGTCAATTTTAAGAAATCTATAGTTTATACTAGGAGAAAAATTTAAAAAAAAATCTATGGATCCGTTTTCAAAATATTCAAAAAACTAAATATTTTTTTAAAAAAATTATTAAAATTTAAAAAAAAATGTTTTTGAAAATTTTGATAAGCAATATTATTTAAATCATAAAACACTACATATTTTGAAAATTTCATCAAAATCCGTCAATTAGTTGACGAGAAAGTCTGATTTTAAAAAACCGGTCATATGGGAGGTACCGTTATAAAACTTTTTCTGAAAAATCCATTAAAATTTAAAGATAGATTTTGCACAGAAAACATCATTCTGAAAGTTTAATCAAAATCGTAGTAGCCGTTTTCGAGAAAAATAAGTTTTTTAATAAAAGTTATATGGCAGGTACCGTTAGTTTTGGAGCTATAATGCCAATTCCAAAAACTGTCGGGTAGAGCGCTCTAAAAATACTATATACCAAGTTTGAATCAAATCGGCCTAACCGTTTAGGCTGTAGATATCGATACGGACAGACAGACAGACAGACAGACAGACAGACAGACAGACAGACAGACAGACGGACGGAATTTCCGGACCCACTTTTTTTGACTTCTCTATCATCGTAATATCATGTTTGATTGTTAGAATTTTTTTTTTTTTTTTTACGAATGCATAACTATAAGGCAAGTCCCTATAATCGCAAGTAAAAATATGATGTTACCACATAGGCTGTTTTCACCTGCGATTACAGTGACTTTTACTTGGGATTATAGGTACTATATTGCAAGTCATGCATTCCTGTGGATTAAATATTTTGTGAAAACAATCAAACATGACATTACGATGATAGAGAAACATATTTGAGTTACTAGCGAAATTCCGTACGTCAGTCTGTCTGTACGTTGTAATTTTGGACTACAGCCAAATATCAACTGTAACTGCCATATAACTGTTAAGTAAAATCTTATTTTTTTTGAAAACGGCCCAAATTTTTTTATAAAAAAAATCAGTGTAATATTGTAGGTGCGGTTTATGCTTAGGTAAAAAAAAATGAAGTTGGTGGGCTAAAAACGGTACCCCCCACAAGACCGTTTTTATTTTCTTCGACTTTCTCGAACTGGTTAACCAATTACAATAGAATTTCATAGTCAAGAAGATGGATGAAGCCAAAGTAATTTAACATACAAATATTTTGGAAACATTTTTTTGTATTTTTTATAATTTTTTTTTTTTTGTAAAATCAATATTTTAAAAACGCGTAAGTGAATTCTTTTTAATTCAATTTTAAATGTACATATGTAGGTTATTTTTGTGCTTAAGTTAACATTCTCATTTTGGTTTTCATTTTTTAAAAAAGTTGTTAAATAAAAACCGTCTTATTTAAAAAGCGTTCCTACGATTTAAAAATAAAAGCCCCACTTTTTCAACATTTTATAAAAAATTACAAATGCGTTCAAATTATTTCACTGAAAACTATTTTACGTAATTTTTTGACCAATCAAAAGTTAGGAAAATTGAATAAAAACTTTGAAGTTTTCTTAATATTTTTCAAATTTTATTAGACATAAGAGCAAGTGCGTTTAATCCAGTCATGCAGTCATTTACAGGAGTCCAAATCTCGATTTGTAACGAGTTTGATGCGCTGTCTGATTCCATCTCAAAAATTGTTTCACTTTGTCCTCGCACTGAAATCGTTATTGCGGGCGATTTCAATGTACACAATTCCAATTGGCTCCGCTATTTTGGTCACGCAACACCTGAAGGAAGATATTTCGAGCTCTTTGCCGGGTTACATCACCTTACCTAACTGATCGATGTGCCAACGCGTATACCGAATGTTGCTGGGCAAGCCGCCCATAATCTTGTCTTGTTTCTTACTTCTCACCCTTCTAAATATACCATTAGTGTAACTTCTCCATTTGGCACTTCGGACCATTGTGTCATTTCAGCTAATTTTTCGTCCTCGACCCATCTAGTTAAAGAAAAACTTCCCACTAGGACCGTTTATCAATACAAGAAATCCAACTGGGAAGGCCTATATATTTTTTTCCGAAACTTTAACTATAGTCACTATGCTTCCTAGATATTGACTATGCTTCCTAGATATTGACATTGATGCCAGTGGTGAAATGATCACAAATGTGATTCTTCTAGGGATGCTTGCTTTTATTCCTAACAGAGTAAAAAGCATCAAGCCTAAAGAAAAGTCTTGGTTTAATTCTGAGTGTAAAGAAGCTATCAGGCTCAAAGAAGTAAGTTTCCGATCCAACAAAGCCAACCCTACAGAGGAAAATCAGAAAAAGCACAAACAATCAAGGAACTCATGAAACCCCGTTATTGAAGGAACCAAATTTTTGCATGACCAAAAATTACGGCAAAAAATTCTGCAGTGTCCCAAAAGCAGTAAAAATTGTTGGTCATTTGTAAAAAATACTAAAATTTCCTTAATATCTTCGGTTTCAATGCTGATCGACTATAATAGACCAATTGTTTACTCTTCAGAGAAGGCAAACCTGCTCGCCGCTCATTTCGCTGCCAGCTCCACGCTGCCACACAGCAACGTTGCCCCTCCTGTACTTGAGCCACTGCGTAAGCTTTTCCATCGTTCCTACTCTTGTGGAATCTTTCCTAGAAGATGGAAAACAGCATTTGTCCAGCCTGTTCCTAAGAAAGGTGACCCATCCTCCCCCTCCTCCTACCGACCCATAGCACTGACATCCCTTCTTTCTAAGGTCATGGAAACACTGATTAACCGTCAGCTTAAGGAATATTTCGAAGATCGAAAGCTTCTCCATGACCGTCAGTATGACTTCCGCAGCAACCGTTCCACTGGTGATCTGATGGCAGATCTCACCGAACAGTGGAACAAATCTGTACATCGCTTTGGCGAAAGTAAGATTATTGCTCCTGATAACTCCAATGCATTTGATAGAGTTTGGCATGAAGCTCTCTTATCCGACATGCTTGATTTTGGGATCGATGATACTCTTGTTCGTTGGATTAGAAGCTATCTTCTGGACATACAAGTTGTATTGGGCGGATTCAAGTCTGATTCCCACAAAATAAATGCTGGTGTGCCCTAGGGCTTTGTTCTGTATCCGACTCTTTTTCTCCTATTTATAAATGATCTTCTGTCTAACCGGCGAGATTTACCCTTGCCATTTTGATCTGCAAAAATTCAAAACCAATGTTATTCGACACCTCCTATCTCTCCCCTCCCTATATTCCTAATGCCCGCGCAGTGTATTCTACATTAAAAGGGAAACATTAGTCCCTTGTTCGCGCGTTAATTATAAAAAAAATGCAACGATGCTACTCCAGGAACAACGTGCCGAAGTTTTACCAACAGGTAAAAAGAACATGCCAAGGAAAAAAATCCCGCACAGAAGCCTGTAGAGATAGGAATGGAAACCTCGTAATAGAGTCACAGTCGGTGCTGGTCCGCTTGACCGACGGACTACCCGCCAAACTTTTTAAAGCGGCCGGAGATGACCTGGTGGAGTGCATACACCAACTCATCTCTAAAGTTTGGTCAGAAGAAAGTATGCCTGATGAATGGAACCTCAGCATCGTTTGCCCGATCCACAAGAAAGGAGACCCTCTGCGCCAACTATAGAGGAATAAGTCCCCTGAATATCGCCTACAAGATCCTCTCTGCCGTACTATGTGAACGCCTGAAACCTTTCGTCAGCAACCTGATTGGCCCCTATCAGTGTGGTTTCAGACCAGGAAAGTCCACAATCGATCAAATGTTCACTCTACGGCAGATCCTGGAAACCACCCAAGAATTCCAAATCGATACCCACCACCTCTTTATCGATTTTAAGACCGCGTACGATAGCATTTATAGAGACGAGCTATACAGAGCCATGTCAGGTTTTGGCATTCCCACAAAACTCGTACGACTGTGCAGGATGACGATGGAGAACGCTGCACCGTCAAGGTTGGTTCTGACCTCACAGAAGCTTTTGACTTCAAAAAAGGATACCGACAAGGTGATGCGCTATCGTGCGATTTCTTCAACTTAATACTTGAAAAAATTATAGGAAACTCGCAAGTCAATTGTAGTGGGACAATTTTTTTCAAGTCATTTCATTTGCTAGCATACGCTGACGACATAGACATCATTGGCAGAACTCGGTGAGCTGTCACTGGAACGTTTGCTAGCATTGAAGCTGAGGCGGCTAAGATGGGACTAGCAGTCAATAAGGCCAAAACGGAGTACCTGCTGTCCACAAAAAGGGACACACAACACCGGCGGATTGGACAAAACATCACAATACCAGGTACAACTTTGAGGTAGTTAGGGACTTGTGTACCTCGGATCCGCTATAACATCTGACAACAACATCTCGTCAGAAATAAAGCGAAGAATTACTCTTGCCAATCGCTGTTTCTATGGGCTAGGAAGGCAATTGAGTAGCAAAGCCCTCTCTCGAAAGACAAAGGAGACTGTATCAGACCCTAATCATCCCAGTCCTGCTCTATGGCGCCGAGGCAAGCGGATGAAGATATCCTTAGTCGTTTCGAGCGTAAGATTCTTCGGAAGATTTTTGGCCCTCTCTGCGTTAACGGGCTTTGGAGGAGAAGGTTCAACCAAGAACTATACGAGCTGTACAGCGACATTGACCTGGTCAAAAAAATACGCATATCACGTTTAAGATGGCTAGGTCATGTAGAGCGAATGGACAACAATGCTCCGGCTCGCAGGATCTTCGATTCCATTCCAGAGGGTAGACGCAGTCAAGGAAGACCTCGCCTTAGGTGGCGCGCTCAAGTGGAGGACGACCTCAACCAACTTGGAGTGCAAAACTGGAGGCAGCTAGCCAAAGACCGAGTTGGCTGGAGAGGCATGTTGGTTGAGGCCCAGGTTCGTCCCGAACTGTAGAGCCACCTAAGTAAGTAAGTATATCTAATTATAGACCAATTTGCAAAATTTCAGTTATTCCTAAATTGCTTGAAAAAATCGTGTGTGAAAAAATACTTTTCGTCATCCGGGAGCATATATCGATCTTTCAATATCGTTTTACACAAGGTAGATCAACGGCAACTAATTTAGCTGTTTTTGCAAACTAAGTCATCTCGAACTTTGAAAACAACCTGCAGACTGATATCATTTTTACTGACTTTGCCAAAGCATTTGACAGAGTAAACCATACAATTCTTCTTCACTAGGTTGCTTGTCTTGGTTTCCAACCTAACTTATTAAAATGGATTAAATCCTACTTAACCGATCGTGTTCAAATCGTGAAAATCGATACATGTTTTTCTGACCCTATATATGTGCCTTCGGGAGTGCCACAGGGTAGCCACATTGGACCATTGCTATTCCTTTTATTCATTAACGATATTTCTGATATGTTTGTTCATTCAAAATGCCTTCTTTATGCGGATGATTAAAAGCTCTATAGAAAGATTGAATCCATAGAAAATTGTTTACTCCTTCAAGATGATTTCGTTAGACTTTCGCACTGGTGTGAAACAAATTCGCTTCATTTGAATGTTGCTAAATGTCAAGCGTTAACATGTGTAAGAAAAAAAGTACGGTTTGACTGCAGTTATAATTTTAATAATATTATTTTAGAAAGAATCTTTCAAAAAAAAAGATCTTGGCATAGTTCTAGATGAAAAATTATTGTTTAAGCCTCACATTGATTTTCTTTTAAGAAAGAGTAACTCTATGCTAGGTTTTATTAAATGAAATATTCGAAAGTTCTCGGATATTTTCACTCTTAAAACGCTTTACTTTTCGTTGGTTCGTTCTGTTCTAGAGTATTGCTCTATTATCTGGAACCCTTGTTATTCTAATGCTTCGGATAGAATAGAAAGAGTTCAAAGACGAAATTCTAGGTATGCTATCTTTAAACTTAACTATTGGGACATGGAATTACAATTTTATAATGCTAGGTGCCTTTTAATGGGAATCCAAACTCTCGGTCTTCGAAGAAAATATTTGTACATTATGTTTGTTCGTGACGTTCGTTCTGATCGTATTAAATGTTCGTTTCTTTTGAATGAATTGGGCTTCCGTATCCGCCCAAGAAATATAAGAGTAACAGCACTGTTTTACGTACGTTTTCATCGGTTTAATTATGGTTACAATGAACCAATTACGAGGTGCATCAAAGGGGCAAACTCAGTTTGTAATTTAATTGATTTTTTTGAAGGTTGCATAAGAAATGCTTTTAAAAATAAACTTTTAAACATATTAGTAAGTCATTAATAAAAAATTCTTTAATTTGTACATACATTTGTTACATATTTATTTAAATGTTAACCTCTATTAATGTCATTCAATAATGTACTTTTTTTTATAATTAACGCGCGCACAAGGGACTACTTGTTTCCTTTTTAATGTAACACACTGCGCCGGCATTCGGAAGATAGGGAGGGGAGAGATAGGAAGTGTCGATTAACATTGGTTTTGAATGTTTGCAGATCAAAATGGCAAGGGAAAATCCCGCCGGGTAAACTATTCCAAATTCGTGTTGTTCGGCTAAAAAAAGAATCTCTATATTTCACGGTACGTCCGAAATTGGGCTCAAGGGTGAACTGATGAGCATTCCTTGCGAGACGAGTATTACGGGCGAAACTTTTAAGGGGAGGAATGCAACTGGCTACTTCGAGTGAACATTTTTTGTAAAAGAAACGATAAAATAAGGAAAGACATGAAACATTGCGTCTGTGTTCGAGAGGGGCAATTGATTAAGTGGCAGTTCTATTTCCTAGCAATCTTAACGCTCTATTTTGTATTCTATCAAGTAAGTGAAGCGATGTTTGTGAAGCACCTGCCCAGAGGTGGGAGTTATACTCGAGTTTAGGGCGTATAAACGCTTTATAAATTGTAGCCAGATCAGATGGGGAAAAATACTTCTTACACCGATACAGAAAACCTAAGCACTTAGCAGCATTCTTAGCGATTTCAAATATATGGTCGTTCCAACGGAGGTCTTCGTTGACACACATACCGAGTACTGAGAGCTTTTCGGTTTCTTTGATGTAAGTGCCATTCATGGACAATGGCATTGGGGGTATGTTTAGCTTTAACGACAGAAGACAGCATTGAGTTTTCGAAGCATTAAACTCCACACGATTCCTATTACCCCATTTGACAATGCTGTATAAATCGGAGTTTAATGAGCTTGACATACGGCACCGTTGCAATTGTACGTCCGAAGGCGAAGGACGTGAATTATCGAACGAATATGAAAAGCTGAGGGTAGAGTCGTCAGAAAAACAGTTAAGTGGATTAGAAGTAACAGACAGAAAATCATTTATAAAAAATAAGGAAGAGTCGGAGACAGAACAGAGCCCTGGGGCGCACCAGCATTTATTTTATGGAAATCAGACTTGGATCCGTCCAATACAACTTGTATTGAACGGTCCAGAAGATAGCTTCTAATCCAACGAACAAGAGTATTATCGATCCCAAAAGCACGCATTTTCGATAAGAGAGCTTCATGCCAAACTCTATCAAATGCCTTGTAGATATCAAGAGCAATAATCTTACTTTCACCAAAGCGATGTAAAGATTTGTTCCACTGTTCGGTGAGATATGCCATCAGATCACCAGTGGAATGGTTGCTGTACTCTAGTCTATAAGAGAAATTCTGATTGACAAATAAAAAAAAAACTAAAATAAATTATTGAGAGACTTATACTTATCCAACAGGGAGGACTGAACTAGCCGATTCTTTTCAACATTTACCAAAATGATTTGATATGTTGTCTTCTTCAGGCAATTGTGTATGTTGACAATGTTATTGCGTACTGAAATATGAAAAGTCTAAAAGGATGAAATCACTTTTAACAGCGTGATTTTGGCAAGACACACGATTCAGGGTTAAAGCGATGACTAAAAACAACCAATTTCCAGCTAGCTAGGTAAATATCGTATAGATGCTCCAATACAACTTGGAAAGACATATCTGCCAAGGCCAAACAGATGGAATATATCATGCCGACGCACAGTTAAATAAATACAGAAACACAGAAGCAACATCAACAAACTCAGCCAGGTCAGGTATTAATTTTATTAAATTTATTGGTAACTAGGAAAAGAGATTTAGTAGGAAAATCTGGGAATTCAAACAAAGGCCACCTCCCTTCAATTTGCAAAACTTAAGAAAAAGATAATTGATAATTGAAACATTTCGGCAATCTGATTTTTTAAAGAATAGGTCTGGCACGTTTTTTTTATATCAATTTCATTTAAAGCATCTCACGTTATAAAATCAAGTTCAAGGCATCGGAAACAGTTGCAAAAACCTAAGCTTACCTCTTTATTATACCTTTTTAAACAAACTTAATTTTCAAACTTGAATTTGGCATTCCTTAGAATCAGAAACCATTCTTTTAATCAGCCCAGACAAATCAGTTCCTACCAAATATTCTGAGTGTTGGTTACCTAACCCAAAGAAGAACATTCATATTCATCGAACCGCATCACGAAAACATCCAAAAATTAAAGTGGATAGGTAAGTTACTCACATTGCATCCTGATTCTTGCATAGGATAAACCTTCCGCCGTCTATAACTTCCATAACATAAAACAGAAAATACGCCTTAAATTTTACCAAAAATGCACAAAGACATAAGATGAGGTTTTGAAAATAAATTTTTCCGCTTAGATGGAGAAATTTTCACGGCTCCTTGTTAACTGGTTAGGGTTGCTGGGCGTTACGGTGGGTAAAAATTAATGTTATTACTTTTGTACCCGGGCGCCTTCAGACACCGCACTTAGTCCTATTACATAAATAAGAAGATTACGTTGTGGAAACTTGTAAATACTAGAACTGACTACGTAGGCAATTTCCGTGTGCAAACACAGCCCCGATAATGTGCTGCTACTGTATCGGCGAATCCTTTACTTCTTACAACTGTTGTTTTTTTGTGTATGTGTTTGTTTATGTAGGTATGTTGTTAGGTTTGCCAAAGACTCGTTAATTTCCGTTTTGCATTCGCAAAAAAGGATCCAAAAATACATCCTTTGCATTTTCCGCAAGACGATTCTCACTGCCACAACTCCTGCCGAACGTCACTCTTGCTCTTTGCTGTGGCTTATAAAATTCTAAAAAGGATTGGCCCACACATTAGCTGTCTTGTTCCTTGGGCCGGGTAATGGATGGTTTTGGTATATGGGATCCCTGTTATTTTATTCGGGTGTCGATTTTGCATGTAAGACGTTTTGACAGTGCAAAAATTCAAGTCAATTTAAAAGGTTCTGGTGGCGAGGAGGTGGTATTTCGAAAGGATTTTAACTTGATGGAAAATAAATTTTTCACTCGCGGTGGTTAATTATTCCATGTTTTCTACGAACACCGCCGCGCCATATTTGCACAAATTATTTGCATGTCTGCAGTATTTTTGCTTTGGGTAAATATTTACTTACCATTGTGTGCTGAGGTTTGGGACATATTTTTCGATCCTTGAAATGACAAGTTTTCGAACCACAGACATAATGAAACTTAAATCCTCAAACAACTAAGGTAATTGGCATGAAATTAGAATATGCAAGGGTATTGACATTATGATGGTGAAATGAAGTAAAGTCTTATGTACAAAAATCCAAAACGTAATTTTGGACTTTATTGCGCTTTTGAAATTGCAATAAAGTCCAAAACGAGTTTTTTATTTATTTCATAAAAAAAAATTGAGATTTTCATATCCAATTAAAAATAAAGTCTATTGATTGGTTCTAAACAATTTAAATTAAAAGAAAAAGTATTAATAGAAAATAAAAATTATTCAAATTTTTGGCAGAACTATTATGCATATGACTTACCGATTAAGTCGAAAAGAAAAACGTTACATGAAAGGTACTGCTAATAGACTTTTGCGGTAGATTTGTTTTTCATAAAAAAAGATTGCCAATACCTTTCAAAATGCTCTCAAAAAAATTATCAAAATTGTTAAAGCTGTTTTCGAAAATATAAACTTTTCCCTAACTTAGCTCTATAAATTAAATTCCAAAAACAGGCTGCAGATCGTATTATACAGCTGCGGCCAAAATAATACTAGCGAAATTAGAAATCATTAAAACATGAAAAAACTAAAAGTATTTTATTTACTTAATTTATGTGTCCACTTGACAATGCTGGACACTTGATAAGCTTAATGAGCTTATCATACGGAACCGTTGCGATTGTACGTCTGAAGGCAAAGGGCGTGAATCATCGAACGAATATGAAAACCTGAGGGTAGAGTCGTGGGCAAAACAGTTAAGTGGATTAGAAGTAACAGACAGAAGATCATTTATAAAAATGAGGAAAAGAGTCGGAGATAGAACAGAGCCCTAGGGCACACCAGCATTTATTTTGTGGGAATCAGACTTGAAACCGTCCAATACAACTGGTATTGAACACTCCAGAAGATAGCTTCGAATCCAACGAACAAAAGTTTCATCGATCCCAAAAGCACGCATTTCCGATAAGAGAGCTTCATGCTTAACACTATGAGATGCCTTGGAAATATCAATAGCAATAATCTTACTTTCACCAAAGAGATGTAATGTTCCACTGTTCGGTGAGATATGCCATTAGATCACCAGTGGAACGGTTGCTGCGGAATCCATACAGATGTTGATGGAGAAGCTTTCGACGTTCATGGAGAAGCTTCGAGATATTCCTTGCTGACGGTTAATCAGCGTTTCCGTGAACTTAGAAAGAAGAGACATAAGTGCTATAGGTCGGTAGAAGGAGGGGGAGGATGGGTCTCCTTTCTTAGGGACAGGCTGGACAAATGCTGTTTTCTATCTTCTAGGAAAGATTCTAGAAGAGTAGGAGCGATGGAAAAGCTTACGCAGTGGCTTCGCCGTTGAGGAAGAACACATCTTCAAAAGAAAGGAGGTATACCATCCGGGCCAGCGGATTGTGTATATCGAAATCTTTGAGAACTCTTGCAACTGTACAATTGCGCAAAAAATTTGTCCCATGGGAAAATTTACATTCTCAAGTAGGTACAGGAGGGGCAACGTTGCTGTTAGGCAGCGTAGAGCTGGCAGCGAAATGGGCTGCGAGCAAGTTTGTCTTCTCTGAAGAGTAGACAATAGGTTTGCCATGACCCATGAGTTTTTTTTTACAAATGACCAACAATTTGAACCGCCTTTGGGACATTGCAGAATTTGTTGCCGTAATTTTTGGTCATGCAAAACTTTTGTTCTTTCAATAGCGGAGTTGCATGAGTTCCTTGCTTGTTTTTCCTTTTTCCGATTTTCGTCTGTAGGGTTGGCCTCGGAAACTTACTCCTTTGAGCCTGATAGCTTCTTTACACTCAGAATTAAACCAAGACTTTTCTTTAGGCTTGATGCTTTTTACTCTGTAAGGAATAAAAGCATGCATCCGTAGAAGAATCACATTTGTCATCATTTCAGCACTGGCTATAATGTTACCATCGAGGAAGCATAGTGATCAGTTAAAGTTACGAAAAATATATTCAGGCCGACCCAGTTGGCTTTCTGGCATTGCCAAACGGTCCTGATGAGACATTTTTTTTAACTGGATGAGTGGAGGACGAGAAATTTGCTGAAATGACATAATGGTCCGAAGTGCCAAATGGAGAAGTTACACTAATGGTATATTATTATCAGGGTGAGAAGTAAGAAAGAAGTACAGAGTAAATGAACTGCGTAAATTAATAACGATAAATGACATTTTTCTTGTTGGTGGAGATTTCAACTGTAGAAATAGGAATGTATTAGAGCTAATGCTTGGGCAATATATTTTCGGATCTAAATTAAAGACATGCACTTAACATGTTTATACCCCCCTCAGCCTACCTGTAATCCTTCTAACAATCGAACCAACTCTTCCACACTGGACTTTTTCCTTACTAACATGCCCGAGCTTTTTACCCAGATCGTTGAAAATGATCTTAGTTCAAATCACTTACCAGTTTTAATAGAAATAAATTCTACCCCTGTAGAGACTTCTAATATTGTCTATGACTATAAAAACACAAATTGGAACAGATTTAAAAGCAATGTGCGACAAAAACTGAGAGACATACCGGTGATTAGTTCCAATCACATTAATTTTGCTCAAATTGATGAATCTGTGAATGCTTTTACAAATTCGGTGCTTGAAAGCATTGAGCGATCTGTCCCTAAAAAAAAATTAAACGCCGAGACAATGGTTACGCACTACCACCACAGATAGGAGAATCCATAAAAAATAGAAATAAGTATAGAACAATATGGATCAGGGTAAGAGATCAATATTATTTTTTATTTATTTATTTATTACATCAATTAATAACATAGATCTGCTGAGTACAAAAAAGAATATTTACATTTACAGTTTTCACAAAGAGAGAAAAAATATATATATACATTTTGATAATAATTATATTAATGGATTTTAATAATAAACAAAAAAATAAATATAAGACAAAAGCTTTACATCAATTACATAGTTTTAATATCTCTTTTTTTAAAAACATCTCATTTTAGACAAAAATCGATTTCACTGCACATAAAGTTATATATTTTTAAGGAACGCGTTATTGGTTCATTCAACCCATAGTTTTTTCAGTGGGAGGAATGCAAAAGTATTTGTTTCTATTTCGAAGCGCTCTTGAAGGAACATATAAAGGAATTAAAGAGACTAAATCCATAGAAGATATGCGAGAATCTAAAATATCTTTTAACGGGTGATTTTTTTGAGGTTAGGATTTTTATGCATTATTATTTGACAGATCTTGCGGGATTTTAGACATGGTGTCAAAGAGAAAGATGCTCAGTATGCTTTGACATTTCATCATGAATAGACTTACTAACGAGCAACGCTTGCAAATCATTGAATTTTAGTACTATGATATTTATTTTTATTAATATTATTATATTATATTAATTTTATTATTATGATATCGTATCTAACCGACGACTCAAAAATACTAAATGGTGGATTAAAAAATGTATTTTTAAAAAGACTTCCTAAAAAGGTGTCAGGTTTTTGATTATGCTTTTTGATGCGTGTTTCAAAATAGGATACTTTCCAACTGCATTGAAAATGCAAAAGTTGTCCCAATCGCTAAACCGGGCAAAACTGCTTGCTTGCCTGCTAGTTACAGGCCAATTAGTTTATTAAGCTCTTTGAGTAAATGTCTAGAAAAATTAATAAAAAAACAAGCTTTTGCAACATGTCGACCAGTTTGCAATCCTACCACAACAACATTTTGGTTTAGAAGCCATCATAGCACTGTTCACCAGGATAGCAAAGGATATAAAAATTAATCTTACTGCAGGAAAAAGTACTGGAATGGTCTTTCTTGACGTCGAAAAAGCTTTTGACACTGTGTGGCATGATGGACTCATCCACAAACTTTTTGTTTTAAATTTTCCACTTTATTTAGTAAAATTGATTTCGTCTTTCCTTACAAAGCGCACTTTCAAAGTTTCTGTTAGCAATTGGTGTTCTGATGCTTTCTAAATTGTTGCAGGTGTACCCCAAGGATCGTTTTTGGACCGTTACTGTATATTATATACACACATGGTTTTCCCAAACCCCAAAACTGCAATTTTCGCGAATGATACCTGCATTTATTTATTCAACAGATTCAATTGGTTCCCTAGTTGAAGCCAATCTACAAACTGCTTTGAAATTAGTTAAATCATGTTGCAAAGACTGTAAAATAAAATTTAATGCGTCCAAGACTCAGGCCCTGTTTTTCACGAGAAAAAGAAAAACCTGTTACCTTCCAATCAAACGGCTACAGTTGAATGGGATTCAAACAAAGTGGAAATCGAGTGACAAGTAACTTGGGGTACACCTGGATAAAACTTTGATTTTTAAATTGCATATTCAAGAAACACTAAACAAACTCAATATAGCGATAAAAAACCCTATATCCGATTATAATTCGTGTGACCAAATTGAGTCTTGAAAACAAGTTATGTTATTATATAAGGTAATATACCGAAGCATTATGCTTTATGATTTCCCCGTTTAGGGAACATGTGATAAGAATCTCCACGATATGGCAAAAATTGAAAAAGTTGAAACTCGAATTTCAAAATTATATGAACGATTTTTGTAGTTGCTCCGACAATAACTTAATATTAAATTTAACAACTTAAGGCGTTGTCAAAAAAAACATAATTACTTATTTGTTTGTTCATTTATATTTAATTGTATTCATGTTTGTTTATTAATTTATTTATTATTCATTTATTTATTTATTTTAATTATTTATTTATATTTATTTACTATTTTTTTAACTATTCATTTATAATTAATTATTTATTTTTTTTGTATCTATTTATTAACTTATTTATTTATTTACTTATTTATTTGTTTTATTATTTATTTATTTTTTTAATTTATATTATTTCTTTATGTTTTTATATATTAATTTATATTTACTGTGATATATTTGTTTTGTATTTTCAGTTATCTATTCGTTAAATGTTAATTTATTGGTACGTGTATATACATAGGTATTTATCTTTGTATTGTTGCGAATCAGGTTTCCACGGGGGAACTTCTTTGGGGCAGTAGAAGGGCGGCGGCACGCTTGTCGTTGCACGGCTATGCTCGACGGAATGGGGTGGTTCTTGCCGCTTCTACGATTCTCTCCTGTTCGACAAACAAAATTAATCGTGCCAAAGTGTTATAAAAAAATAAGGATAGGTAAAGGGAAGGAGAAGGAGAAGGATAATTCTACTCTAAAAGGTAAGGAAGTTGTAACACAAACGCCAAACCAATATCCAAGGGAAAAACGCAAAGTAAGTGAAGTGCATTTATTAATAATTAAAAACGTATCTAGCTAAGCCTACGATAAAATAAAACTAATAAAACTAAAACTAAAAAAAAATAAAAATAAATCCCATCACCAAAAAATTTATATTTATCACCATGCTAAATTCCAGACGCTCCTCTGATGTTGTTGACGAGGTCTGGCCAGCCCACCCAAGTATCAGAAGGATACTTCCAATCCAAATGCTACCTTCTTGGCCGAAATTCTCGAAGGTAGTCCCTAATAAAACCAACCAGTCACACTTCCATGTTCGTTGGTCCGTCACCGTTTTTCATACCAAATCTTACCTTGGGACGGCCCCGTCATGACTTTACACACCCTCAAGCTGTTTCAGCAATCCATAAAAAAAAATTTTACGTCACATAATACAAAAAAAATTATTACAATTATTTAAAAGGAATTAAAATTAATAAAAAAAAAAAATAAAAAAAAGGTATTCAAAAAAAACTTAAATCTATAAAAAAAAGTATAAAAAAAGTGCGTGCGTACAAAGTACACAAGTCAGAAGTGAAACTTCTTTTTTAATTTTTTATTTATTTATAAATTTAAGTCATATCACTCTACACACCGTATGCAAAATAATGACAATGTAAATACATAAAACAGATCTGCGTTTACTCACCTGATTGCTCCATACTCTCGTTCCATGGTTATGGTGCTTCATGCTACGTTCGCCCGTTCTCACTCTCTCTCAATCGGTCTCAATCGCTCTCTACCTATTCTTAGACAAAAACGTTGCGCATTTCCGTGTCGGTACTTCCGTTTCATCCGTAAGAAATTTACCCTCATGCGCGTAAAGAAGTTTCACTTCAAAAATTAATAACACAAAAAACAAGTGTTAAAAAAATTATCGTCCACCCAATACTGGAATTTTCGGTTTAAAAATAAAAATTATTCGGCAAGAACCACCCCATTCCGAAGAGCATAGCCGTGCAACGACAAGCGTGCCGCCGCCTTTTTACTGCTCCAAAGAAGTTCCCCCGTGGAAACCAGATTCGCAACAGTATATATGTATTTGTTTACTTTGCTTTAATATTTATATAATCGATTATGTAAACAACATCGTAATTTGTGATCACACGGTCCCACTTCTCTCTCCCCAGGAAAAATAAGTTTAATTTTTTTCTAATTAAAGGAAGGTTTTTCATGTAGCTTTTCTTTCTAAAAAAATTATTGAAACTGTGATTATTATATTGTATAAAGGTTATAAGTTATATACGAAAAAATTATATAAATTCAGCTACAGTAAAAAATCAACTAGTGGTAGTACTGTCTTAGGTGTACAGACAGCTTGCATAAAAAAAATCAAACTAAGCATTCAGCACAATAGGACACATTTAGATGCCCTTATCTATTTACCGCAAACATTTTATGATGGTCATAAAATGCCTGCAGTAGATAAGCAAGATGCAGGCAAGCACAATGGTCTTGTGGGCAGACAGAAGAGGGATTTGCGACTCAAGTGGGTATTTTTGTTTTCTTTCACAGCGCAAGTGGGTATTTTTATCTTTCTTCCAATGACGCGGGTATTATATTTTGGGGGCTCAATTAATAATGCCAACAAAATAAATTTCACGACTGGATCGCACGTAATTGCTCATTTGTGCCGTTAAATCGTCGATAAAAACTACCAAATAAATACTGAATTCTAAGTTTGAAGTACATAAATATGGCTCATCCGTTTAGGCTGTAGAGGTGCGAACAGACAGACAGACACACAGACGGACGGAATTTCCGGACCCACTTTTTTCGACTTCTCTATCATCGTTAATCATGTTTGATTGTTATTTTTTTCGCACGTATCCATAACTTGCCTATTGCCTTATATTAAGTACCCATAATCGCAAGTAAAAATAAATAACCACGTAAGGTACAGAAATTACAGAGAAAACTTTGTTATGTAAAACTTTACGTCGATTGATCAATCAATTTTTCTGCGTGTTTCTATTTTGTTGGCCAGATTCTTTTTTAACACATAATAATCTAAATACAACGAAAAGTCAAGCATTAATAACATAAACAAAAAAAACTCATGTTATTATCTGGCTGACGGTTTTTTTTGACCAGGATTGAAGTTTAAGTTTAAATAATTATGTTTACTTATTTTATTACCAATTAAAGAATTAACATATTTTTATTTTAAATTTTGAAACGCATTTTTAACCCAATTACAAGTTTTATATTATTTTCCCATACAAAAAAATTACCACATTATCCCAGTCATCTAACTTCACCGAACATGCTTTCCCCTCAATTAGCTTTTAGCAGATTGCCCTTTTACCAAAAGGAACAAAATTGAAAAAAAAATGGATACATCGGAAACAATGCAACAAAAGATATCCTAAATGTTAACAGTTCTAACGGAAGCCGACTATGCATAACGGTAGACATACTTTTGTTTCAGTTTTAAATACAATATTCTTTCAATAAAAAAAATCCACATCCTTTGTTTCAAAAAGGGATGTTTCATTCAAAAACTAGAACAAAACGAAGCACAACATAAGCCAAACATCCTTTTGAGTCCTCTTTCACTTGCCTGCTCCTCATATGTGAAGGACATTGTTTTATTCCCAAACAAAGACTAAACTAAAGGACTTTTTCATTAATACTCCTTTACACAGTCTACACTACATGCATGGAACAACTAATCCACCATGTCCTGTCCACTTCTGAGTACATTGTACATTATAATTCATATCCTTGATGAAATTAATAGAATAAGGTAATCCTTTGATAAATAATAAAGAAATATAAGTGTGTGTAAACTAATTAGGCAAAATGTATGTTGCGTAAAAAAAATTCAAAAATTGCAATTTTGACAAAGTCAAAATTTTTGGAATTTTAATCCTTTAGCCGTTTTGTCCATTTGAAAATTATTTATCAGAAGTTGATTGAGGAGGTTGAGGGGGGGGGGGTATGGAAAAAGGGTTAAGTATCGACCCATAGAGTAAAAATCAAAAAAACCATTCACTCATTTAGCCAGAGCAGCCGTCAACATGCTTTCTGGCAAAAAAGGATAAAACCTTATTTTAATTTTTAATATAAAAATCCTTTCTACAAGATAATAAAACTCATTAACGCAAAAGGGTCTGGTCCCCTGGCATTGATTTGCATAGGGGTAAATTAAGAATGCTTGGAAAGATGTTAGCTCTCATACCTCACACAAACATATTTACAAGTACATAGCTTTTGTGCGAGGATATGTAGTACGTGTATGTATGTAGATGCTTAGAACTTGGTAGTTGATGAAATACCAGGGAAAAGATATAAATTTGGGTATACGTTGATCTTTTTCGAGAACAAATTAAATTTAAAGTGCTTCGGTGAAAAGTTAACCTTTGCGTCTTGGGGTAGTTTTTCATTTATATATATATGTATGGGTATTCCTGCTTCTTGGAAATCATTTTTCACTTTAACATATCAGTTTTTGTGGGGCCTGTGAGGGACAAAAATTGGCATAATTTAAGCTTAAAGAGTTTTTTTTTTGAAATACTTAAAAATTGTGTTTAAGGCATTTTTGCATGAATGTTTGGTAATTTAATAAGTTTTGGCAAATTACTGTTTATTTGATTTAATTTTGATTTTGATTTGAATTTGAGGTGTTTGGCTCATTTTAAACCCATTAGATTACACTATTTTCTAAAAGATTAAACCTTACATTGAATAAGTTAATTGCCTTAGTTGGTGGGCGATATCGCATCGTGTGTCTACTGTCTACTCTAGATAACTTAAAAAACAACTAACGACGCGCGTTTGATTCTTTGGATCCATGGGTTTTAGATATCTGAGTAACCTTCTCAGGAACTAGAAGCAGGACAAAATATACGCTCTGCAGATGCAACCCAATTATGATCTATAGTTATGCTCATCACAAACCGGTCTTCGTCATGTTAGGAATTATTGTGATGACAAATAATATATACCTATGCCTGAAATTAACAAATGAATAATTTTGATGACCTTCTCCCTCGCCGAAAACGAAAAACGGACAATGATTTATTAAGAATGCCTATGGAACGTATACCTAGTCTTGGCCATAACTTAACCGTTAACTTTTTTCAGAACACATGCACTGATCAGTGAGGAATACTAGTCAGTTTGATTTGAGTTTGCAAACTAGTAACATGGAGTGGGGCGTTAAAGAATGTCACGTCGCGGTTATAGCGTTGCATAAGTGCGGAAAGAGTGCTGGCTAAATTTTTGAGTTGCTAAAACCACTCGGTATATAAAGAATATTCCTTTATCGATCTAAGCTCGCTTCGGCAAATTGTCTGGAGTAAAGCACAAGACAAGAAATGGTCGCCCGCGCTCGTCCGTACGAGTGCGGTAGTATAGGCAGTGCGAGAACGAATTCGGAGGAATCCCCGTAGGAAGCGGAAGATCACGTCCAAGGAATTATATATATCCATCAGATCAATGTCTAGACTGATTCGGGATGATCTGCACATGAAAGCCTATCGTCGTTCCGAGGGTCATCTTCTAACTCCTCAACTAAAAAAAATTAGGCTGGAAAGATGCAAGCGACTTTTGCAGTGGCAGGCGGAAAATGGCCATGAAAACATTTCGTTTACAGATGAGAACATTTTTAGCGTGGAAGAAGTTTTCAACAGACATAATGACAAAATGTATGCCACTTCGTCTAAGGAAGCAAAAAAAGTTGTTCCAAGGGTTCCACGTGGCCATCATCCCGCTTCCACCATGGTGTCACATCCGTCCATTTCTTTCAAAAAGGCGTAAGAACTGGTGCAAAGGCTTTGCAAAAAGATGTGCTAGAGGGTGTTGGTAAAGGGTTTGAACAAAACCCTTTTCAATGAACACATTTGGATCTCCCAACAGGACTCTGCCTCAGCGCACAAAGTCAAAACCACGCATGACTGGTTCAGGATCAATATTCCTGGCTTTAAAGCAGCAGAAGATTGGCCGTCGGCGAGTCCAGATCTGAATCCATTGGATTATGGTTTGTGGTTAGAATTGGAGAACATGACCGGAAAGACTCCTCACAGAAATTTGGAAAGCCTTAGCACAGTATTATTCAGAGCAGCGTCCACAATCTCAATTGAAACCGTACGTGCCACAATAGCCCAGTGACCACACCGTTTGAAAGCTTGTGTTAACGCCAAAGGTGATCATTTCGAGTGAATACAATTTTTATTTTTTAATCAATATTGTTTTCTAGTAAATAATAAATAATTTTGACAACAATATGTCTGTTTGTTTCATTTTTATAGCGTTTTATATTTGTATACTTGTATATATAGGTAAACATTAAACAGGCCGCTCAGTTTCAAAACTGATGTAACAGTGCTTTAAGAGATGCGGTGAGATGGAACGGACCTGAGAATGGCTGATAACTGGAATTCGCTCTCGTTGGGATGTGGTTTCGTTGTCACAGAAAAAATCCGACGAATGGTGTTAAGTTTTTGCGTAGTCACCGAGAGAATTACACGCTACGTATTATCGCCAATTTCCATCATTTACGCCTTATTAGTGCCAATGCACTTACAGATGAGACGACTGACGCCACCAAAGAAAGTTTCTACAAGCTCCTTGCCAAATCTTACGAGCAGTGTTCCAAACATGACATCAAAATCCTATTGAGGGATTTTAACGCAAAAATTAGAGAAAATCTTTGGTAATATAATCGGAAAGCACATCCAAAACGATAGCACCTTCGGAAACAGATTCAGGTTCAACGGAAAAAACATGGCGTAAAGCAGCACCCGATTCCCTTGTTTTCACATGATGATAGAACCTTTGACCAAATTGATCATGTCGCGATTGACGGAATACATTCCTCTAGTATTCTGAACGTCTGTAAATTCCGATAGCAAACACCGACTTGGATAAGTATCTAGTTGGTGCCAAACTTTTTGTACGGATATTAATAGTGTTCATTAGGCTATCAACAATAACGCAGAGAAGAGCGCAAGGTCTTTGAAGCTGCACCCAAGGGAGTCAGAACCCATTGTATTCATTTCAATTACAATAAGAATATTTTGAGGCATCTTTCACTATTACGTACAAAGCTTCATTTTGAGGCAACAAATATTGTTTTCAGAAAGGGTAATTCGTTCAATAATAATCAACCTATTCTTGTTAAATGCATTTGACATAAAAAAGTTCCAGCACTCGGACCACTATCTTGTTGGTATGGTGTTCCGAGGGCGGAGAGCTCTGCCAAGATGTATTGAATCCGTCGCTCAGGCTGGAATCAACATGGCTGCTCTACAAACCAAAGCAACCAATACAGTCGCGTGCTAAGGCTCGCCCGCGGAGAGCTCGATGAGGGAAGAGTAAGTCCTAGAGACAGAGCGCGGGGCGTAGAGGAAAAATGGCCACGCCTTAAGAACAAAGTCATTAAAATTGCTGATAACATCTAAGGCAGTAGTCGGAGAGATCGGAGCGACATGGTTTTGCAGCAGTGTTATAGAAGGCGGGAACGCGAAAAATAGAGACTTCTCGGACCAAAAAGCAACCTGGGACGAAAACATTGTCTATGAAATGGAAAGGAATAGAAAGCGAGGTCTGCACCAGGCTCGAAAGTTCTACTAATCTTTCAGAAACATGTCGTTATATACACCACGCTGCATATATTGTAAGAATGGAGAGAGAAATCTTATCACCGATCCTGAAGGCATTCTGGATCGATGGAAAGATGGAAGACCTCATGGTGCAGCCACCAAGCATTGAGGAGATACAAAACGCGATTAATCGGCTCAGAAATAACAAGGCTTCGGGAGCCGATGGCATACCTGCAGACCTGATCAAACATGGAGGACCAAAACTACATTAAGCAATTCATGAAATCATAGTGCACGTATGGGAATACGAAGAAATGCCGGTATTATAAGTCCCATACATAAGAAGGTGAGATATCACAAAGTGCAGCAAATATAGGATTATAACTTTGTCGAGTACATCCTTTAAGATATTCTTCTCTATTCTACAAGAACGGATTGTCCTATACGCTAAAACCATAATCGGCAATTTGGTTTCATACCAGCCAAATCAACAATTGATCAGATCTTTACCCTTAGGCAGAAGATGGAAAAAAGTCTGGAATTTAAAATTCTAAAATACTATCTTTTGACAGACTTTAAAGCTCCCAACTAACAACTTATTTACCTTGTATAAGGTTCAATTTTTTGAATTTGGCAAGCTATTGCTTACATAGATCTTGTTCAAGGCAAACTTTCGCAAGCTTCATATATTTCAACCTTTGACAATTAAAAAAATATCTGTTATAAGGCCTTAAAAAATGAGTTTGGGCTCTATACAAGGCTTGTAAATAAATAATCAAAATGGCCTGTTTAAGGCCTTCTGAAGATGTTT